>VXAX01001791.1:0-46911 GCA_013399835.1 Leptocoma aspasia
ACTGGCCAGAGCCATCACAGCCGGCCCAGCGTTGCCCATGGAACCCAGCACAGATCAGCCACTTCAAGTGGGCCCAGGAAGGAAAGCCCTGGCACCCACCTGGCACAGCCCCTCTGGGGGTAAAGGGGCCCAGGGACTCCCTTCACAGAGCAGGGGGAAGCCCCCCCAACCTCATGTGAAAGAGAAAGATTCAAAATCAATCGTCTTCACTACAATCAATAATATGAACTCTGAAATTGCCTGGGATGCTTTTGTGGTGGCACTGGTTTTTCTACAAGTTGGGTGGGTGGATGTGGCTACTTTTTTTCTTGCTTGACTATTCCCAGCCCCAGCCCCTCTACCACCTCTGGGAAACCCTGCCATTATCAGATATCACAATAAGGAGCTGTAGCCAGACCACCCCCAGGCTCCTTTAGGTCAAGGAGCAGCACACGGGTGGTTCTGCCTGAGAAGTTTTGGTGCTTTGCACATGAGTAACACCTGGGTGTTAGTGGGGATTGGGGCAACACAGGGGACACCCTTGATACATTGGCAGGTAAGAATGCACCATAAACATGCAACAGTCTTTGCAGGAAAAGAAAAGCCAAACAGGGGATTGGGATGTTGGTGAGTAGAAACAGCTACTGCTTAAACACTTTTACTTCGCAGGGCATAAAACACAGAACACAGCACTGCAAATAAGAAAATGAAATCCAAGAGAGGAATTTCAACTACTCGAATTTATTTTCACCAGAGGCATGTGAATCTGGTGTAGCCACAATTCCTACATGAAGGTTTTGGATTTCCAATCAATGCTCGTCACGTGGCAAGTACCAGTATTTACACTTACACATACTCCAGAGTGTTTGGAACACTCAAGGAGCTGTTTCTGAAAAAGGCAACAGCGGCATTTTTACGGCATCCCCTCAAACCTAAGCAGAAGCTCTTTCACTCCCCATCCCTCGAGTCACTTCAGAGTCATTTAGGAAATCCCCAAATCATTTAGGTTGAAAAAGAATCCAACCTGTGACCGATGCTTACCTTGTCACGCAGCCTAGAGACATGAATGCCACGTCCAGTCTTTCCTTAAACACGTCCAAGAATGGGGACTCCACCACCTCCCTGAGCAGCCCCACTGTTTCCCCACCCTTTTGGGAAAGAAATTCTTGGTGCTGATGTCCACTCTGAGCCTCCCCTGGCCCAGCCTGAGGCCGTTCCCTCTCCTCCTGTCCCTGTTCCCTGGGAGCAGAGCCCGACCCCCCCGGCTGTCCCCTCCTGCCATCTACACTCTGAGTCTGCAAACCAGCTTTGCCACTGTTCTCCCAGCTCAGAGCTGTTCTGAGTTATGGAGCACTTCTACTCCTCTTTGGCTTGTGATCAGTGTCCAGTGCAACTTACCACAGTAGAATTTCACTCTCTTTGTGGTCAGTGAAAGGCTTGACTCCCAAATTACTGAAACCAACAAAAGTAATTTCATTAACTTCAGTGGTCTTTGGATCAAGCTGTGTCAGGCTGAACAGGATGGTGCTGAAATAAACCTTTGGAGAATTTTTTCTTTTTTGGAAAATGTTAACGCTTGGAAAAAAATAGCATTTTTGAACGTCTTGCTTCAGGAAAAATACTGAGAAAAAATTATTTCAAGCTGCTGATGTGTCAACTTTTTCTAATGAAAACAAAACACACTGTGGTTTGAAATATAAATAGCATGCAGGTGAAACATTTAAAAGACAAAACAACCTAACACAGTCTTGAAATATTTGAAACAATGTTTCAGTTTTCCTCCTCTGGGAACACAATTTCACCTTTTAATCCAAATTTAGAGGAAGAATATTTTGCACATAAACACCCATGCATTCATAGTGACTGTTTTTTATACAGTTTTACTACCCAAGATCACCCATCCAGATCTTTTGCCACTGTGCAATTTGCCCAGAGTGGCATTATTTAATGTATTAATAAAAGGAATGAGAAAAAGTAGGAGAAAGGACTGAGAGATGTAATTCTAAACCCCAAATCTTTTGCAAACTGAAGAGAAATTTATCATCTTTGTTTTTATGGGGCTGGCTCTGCATTAACATTTTTCCATCCTTCCTCGCATTTTAAATCTTTGAATTTCGGCACCATTTGAGTCACTCAGTTTTACATTCCTTCAAGAGAAATTATATCTTGTCTCAGGAAGGGTGACCAACACCAGCTCTCCCACCCTGTGTGAGCTGTGATCAGGCAGTGCAGGACATGCCTGCTTTGGTCACACTCTGTCCCCAGCTCTGCTCCCACCAGCCTGGCTATCTCAGTCACCAGCAGCCAAACAGGAAGCTGAAAAGCTTTTGAGGATTGTTCCTGTAACAAGTGCTAAATTTTCTCTTCTCCAGGTTGTGGGCTTTGTTCTGGTTGTTTGCACTTCCTCGTGTACACTCTTTTGCCCTCTGGGGCTGAGCAGTTTAGATGTTCCCCGACTGTCCCACATTTCTCTGTCCACTTACCTGAGGCCAGGTATACCAATAATGTAATGAAAAAGGATTTCTTCTCTATGGGAGCTGTTAAAAACTGATGTAAAGAGCTGCACAGAGGAAACCATTTGCAGTTCACAATACCAACAAGTTTTATTGGTTAATAAATCCCAGGAACTATACTGCTTTGTTTTCTTGCAGCATCTGCTGGCCCCTTATTTATTAACTAGCAATTTCAAAAATATAAAGCACTTTTAATACCAGGGTCTAATCCTAAGCCTTTGGGTAATTCAGGAGGTTTTGTATTGGCCATTAATACAGATAAGTGCTGCTGCTGAGCCTTTATGGGTGCCAAGAAAGGCAAAAGTAGCTCTTCCCTGCCTATACCATCATTTAACACCCACTAATAAATATGACACAAAGTCAGGGGTTTTGGGTAGCTGCTTATAGGCAGATCTGAATTCTGAGTTCCCAGCTCCCATTTAAGTATTGTGGTGGCTTCCTCTGCTGTTGTATTATAACAGCTATTTCCCTGTTTCCATATGCTTTCCATACACATCAGCTTTTCTGTATGCTTTTCTGTATGCTTCAACACTGAGAAAATGGGCATTAGAGACAGAAGACTGATTGGAGATCTCTTGGCAAAATTTATTTAACTAGAAAGAGAGAGAAACAAAAAGAAGAAATCAAAATCCATCAGTATCAAAGCATTATATGAGGAGCAGTGGCTCTCAACAAATTCCTTGTTTAAAAAACCAAATTGAAGTTTTTAGATCTCCCATTTCAAAAGGCTGATGCTATCATGCAATATTTTGATGGATGTGATGAAAATTTGGTAAGGCAAGAAGCTTCAGCATTTACATTTGTAGACTTAGACTGCCACACACATGGCAAGTCTGATGCAATTTCACTGAGACCCCAGGCAGAATGTAGATATAAATCCACACTGCATTACTGCAGGAGAGCTCCGAGAATATTTTAATTAAATTAGTGTTTCAGCAATAAACTATTAAACCAATCTCAGACTTATTATTCAGGTAAAATATCACACAGCAGAAAGACTCCAGGATGTTATGACTAGTGTAGCTTATAATGATTTACTGGGCAGCAGTAAAATCATTCAGTTCTGCTGCTTTATTGTTGTGGTTTTTTTTTTTTTTTTTTCAGATTGCTGCCCATGTGGCTGCAGGGGAAGCTGGCTTTGTATTAATAGGCAATATATTTAATTGTGCCAGTATCCCATTAACTCTTCACCTGTGGTCTGTTGTCCATGCCTTTGCTTTATCCTGTTGTATGATTGATATGTGAGTAATGAGATAAATAATCCTTGTCACACTGTGAGCTCCTCGTCTTCATAAGGCGTGTTTGTCATTCCCAGAAAGGAGATAAATGCTTAATTATTTTAGGCTGACATGTACCTTTTCTGAAGAGGATGGAACATATGGAATGATAGCAAATGATGTGGGGGGAGAGGTAGAGGAGTATCACCTTGGGCTTCTTAATTCGCCCAGCTCAGACCGACTCACTGCAGGATACCAGCAGCTACTTATGGAACCAATTTGTTGTTGGTGTCCTGTATGCCCCTTTTACCATCTGAGTGTCTATCAGGGAATAAAAAAGACATTCCTTAGCACAGGGAAGGTTTAAAGGGCAGACCAAAGTGGCTGTGCCAGATCCATGTCACCAGGAGAAAAGTGGAAGGAAGTGTAGAAAATGGGACGTCAAAAAGAACAGATGTTGCTAATGAAACATTCACTGTGATGGGTCTGTGTCCTGGCAGAGCTTCACAGGAGCTGAGTGATCTCAAAAATGCCTTCCCTGTTTTGCACTTGTGTTCAGAAGTGTGTTATGAGGATGATGATACTTAACTGCCATTGACAAGCACTTTTGGCTGAAGTGTTACAGTAACATTGAATATCAGATGGATGAGGACTGTTAGCAAATTGCTCCGATTCCTCTGCCCATGGACTTCTGAGGGGCTGGAATCCTTCCTGGACACCTCACAGTTTCCTTCAAATCTCTCGAGGAGTAGTTTGGGGTTGGATCTGAGATGCTCTGAGGAGGTAGGGAGATGCCCAGCTCAGCATCTGTGTTGGTGTGTGATGGCTGAGATGAAAAGCCCTGTTCTCTGGGATGGGGTAACCATTTAAACCCCTCCCACATGTCAGGGAGTCCCAGCTTGGCTGTTGAGATCCAGTGTCTTCCTCCACCCATGGTGGGGCTTCCTGACTTCTCCAGGTTGTTCTTTAGCATGGATTTGTTCTAGGGGGTTTGTTTCTTGTAAACAAACATGCTCAAATGTGAACAAGTCCCCAAATGTCAGAGGCTGATCCAAAATGGGGCTGATATCACCTGAGCAGCCTGACCCACAAGATGAGCCCCCGCTTTAGATGCTTTGGAACAGATGATCCAGAAGGAAAGGATGCAATTGCTGCTTTGCAATTTTAATGAATAAATGCCATTTCTGCTCATCTTCTATTTACTTTCCCCAATGTGAGGCAGAGTTCTAACACCAAGAATTAATTGCATTATGGGCAGAAAAAAAGACACTTCATTAATAGTGAACTGTTATTGCTGGCATATGTGCTGGCTGGCTCATGCCTGCGGCTCTCAGCAGAAATCCTCACAGCTTCTCAGACACAGGCTGCCATTTCCAAAGTAACTCATTCCCGTGGATGCCTCACTTGCTCTCATTTTGATGTAGATACTTGAAGAAAAGTTAATTTTTAGAGCATCGAGGTTTGGAATTTTCTGTAATTCAGGTCTTCGATGATCTAGGTAAGGTACTACAATTAAGCCCATGGCTTCTATAATTTCTAAGTCATTGTGCAGAGAAGGGGTGGAGGATCAAGATACTTGAAGCATATCTGCATTAAGGACATTAAATCCATAATTCCATATAATTGAAACAATGAAATTGGAATAAAATCACAGATTCTGAATCACAAGGCTGGAAGGTGGTCGTGTTCCTATCTGAAATATTTGGAATAGTAATCCTCTCAAATGTGAGCTAACTTGGTCTTGAAAACCTGAAGTTCCACTTGAAATCAACAAAATAGGGAAATACAAAGGAATACTTTATTTTTTCTTTTCCTAATGTAGAAGTATGATTAGATGGTTGAAGAGAAAAATTACCTGATAGCTCATAGGAGAAACAAAAAGAATTTTTGACAAAATATTTGTCTCTTTTTTGGCTTTTTTTTTTTTTTCTTTTCAAATGAAAAATCTCTGAACAGTGAAAAATTATGACAGGGAGTACTTCATAGTAAAATCTTAATTAGCACTGTTAAGTGTCTCATACAGTAAGGTCCCTATACATGGATATATGCACACATTATTGATAAGCACACATATAAGTAGTTAAGCACACACTGCCTGGGCTGCATGAACTGAATCCCTGTAATCTCTCTGGAAATGCTCCCAGATCCATTTATACCAATTTAGCAAAACCTGTCAATAATCTGATATAAGATAAGCATTTAAATCTGAGGGTGTTTTTACAGGCATTTGCAAGAAATGGATGCTTTTGTGCTGCTTTTAATTAAAACAGTGCAATGAAACAAGTGGGACAATTGCGTGGCTTGGAAAATTCAGTATATATAAATTGAAAGTAGATTATATATAAATTAACTGGTATACAATGAAAGAGCTCTTTGCATCATAGAATCATGACTAATTTTTCTTGACTTTTCTCCCATTCTGTTGTCCTACTGTGTGCAAATATTTTCCCCAACTCTTTTTCCCTTGCTGTGGGTGTATGGAGATGCAGCTTGGCTCCCTGGTGCTTTTCTCCCTAACAATTTTTCTCCATGCTTTAACTCACCAAAAATTACAGAGCCACCAGCCTATCTTCCCACTTGTTCATGTACCCGTTCCTTCTTATTTTTCTGATTATTAATAACACAGCAGTTTCAGGTTTATTACAGGAATTCACATTTTTATTTAGTGATATTTCTTTACCACTTGCCCTTTAAATATCATTTACTTCTCCACAATGGTTTTCTGATTCCAGTCTTTAAATTCTAATTCATTGAATATCTGGCTTTTTAAGAGTTTAATGTCCTTGTGCTGGTGCTCTGGCATTTGAAAACCCTTCAGATATATCTCTGAGCTGATTGTACCAGAGTAACTCCAGGCACTCACAGCTGCTTATCCTGATTCCTCACATCGGCCAGCACATAGTCACATATAGAGAACCTCTAGCACCTGCCTTTACTTACCTGAAATAATCTTCTCTCCACATCCAGCTACCGTCAGGACTCACATCTGTTCCCCCACATCTGTTTGATCCTTCATGTAGGTGCAGGGGATATTGTATTTTTCCTCCATATTTTTTTTCCTTGTATCTTGACCTCTAACTGGTTTGATTTTACACTTTAGGGATGTATTTTAAACCCTTCTAGGATATATTCCCTTTTTGTGGATGGGTTCTAGAATAGGGGTTCTAGGGACTATATATCTTCATGCAGGGAGGATACAAAGGAGTGCAGGACTCCTTATTTTCTCTGTCTTCTCTTCAGGACAAGAAGAAACGGCCTCAGGCTGGGCCAGGGGAGGCTCAGGCTGGACATCAGGAGGAATTTCTCCATGGAAAGGGTGGTCAAGCCTTGGAAGATGTTGGAGTCCCCATCCCTGGAAATGTCCAAGCTGAAGGTGACACTCAGTGCTCTGAGCTGCGGACAAGGTGGGCATCAGGCACAGCTGGGACTCCATGGCCTTAGAGGGCTTTTCCAACCTCAATGATTCTGGGATTTTGTGACTTTCAGTAAAACCACCTCAACAGATAAAAAACATTAAAAAGAGAAAGTCCAGAAGTGAGTAACTGACAAAGTACTACAAGTACCAGTAAGGCAGCTTCAGTCAATTGACAGAGGAAACGAAGAGACTGTGCACCTTTGGTAAACAAAATGGCCCAGCTCAGCTCAATATTTTGATTTACCAGCACTGCACTTCTCTGAAGTGCAGGAACTGAGGAGCATCACTGACTCTGCTCTTACACTGTCGGGTTCCTTAGACAGCTTCAGCATGGGGTGTTTTTCCTCTGGTCACACACACCCTGAAAAACATCAGGTGTAACAGGATGAAAGAAAAGTCTCTGTGTCTTAAGTAATGCCATTGATGTCTAACGACAGCAAAGTCTACTCTGCTTTCATCTCAAAGCACAACAAGGGGTTTGGCACAACACAGAAATACAGCAGTTAACATAATTTAGGAGAGGATGTGAATTTCAGCCATGCTTATCAGAAATTAAGAGGGATTCTCAGACAGGAGGAATCAGATTCTCCAAACCCCCAAGATTTCCTTGGTGCCTTCAGAAGCCAAGACACTGAGCTGCAAACAACACTGACCTTCTATCACACCAAACCCCCCAGCGCTGTTAAGACAGGGCTGGGCGTGGGGGCAGTAAAAGGCAGAGGCATTTCATTTCCAGAACTGATAAACCACACCAGCCTTTGATGCAGCATTTAATTTTAACTCAGAGCAGCACAAACTAGATATTTTTTCACTCCTTTCTGTTGTTCCACATTAATATTTCAAGAAAAATCTATTAGTTTCTCACATAAACATCAACAGAGCAATAAACAAGTATTTCATGTAGGCTGAGTAATTCCAGATCATTGAAAATGATTATACTTGACTTACTCCTCCATGTAAATCTTTCATAACAGGGTCAGATGTTCAAATGAAATAAATCCATACTGAACCCATAAAGGATTTATATTCCCAGTGGTCTACAGACCATTTTTGCCCTGTATTTTCCTGTATGAAGTTTACTCAGAACTTGAAAAACACATGCAGGCATTACTATGCTTAGGAAAGATAAGAACAAATGATTAAAAAGCAACCACATAACTTGGCTTTATTATTACTTTTATTTAATATCCTTAAGAGGTACCTTTTGAGGTACAGTGACATCTCTGACTCAACAGGGCCTGGGAATGCTGTCTTTGGAACTTCTTTAAGCTCAAGTGAGTCAGAAATTCTTGACTGAATCAGAGCTTGGTGCTAAATGCCTTTGTAAACTCCTAAAAGTGTTAGTAGGGATTACTGGACAAAACTCTCTACACTGCTGCATTTATGACAGAAAACAAAAGTTTCATTTTCTAATTGCATGTGTTCCTTTGCCTGCTTTTTACTATGAGGATTTAGCTGTCACCTGGAGGCCAGAGTAGGCTGTTTCCTCCTCTTGGGCAGCGCCAGCCCCATCCCACAGAGCATTCCCATCACCCAGATCCAGCTGGTCAAAGAATTTTCCAGCTGTAGCAGCAACAACAGACTCTCCAACCTCCTCGTGTCCATACCTGGGCAGTGTCTGGACCTCTGCATTGCTGGATTTTAGCTCCATTTGCTGTTTAGCAAACAACAGTAGCACCAGACCCTTTGTAATCACCCTGTCACTCTTTTTCTCATCATTCTGGGCCACAGCAACTTAGCAACCTTCCTAATATGAATATTTCAATGTTTGTAGCTCTAAAAATCACACAGACTGGAAGGGAAAAAAGCCAAACAAAACATCCCCTTCTTCCTTCCAGCTCCTTTTTACAATTTTAACTGTAAGAAGAATATGAATTAAATGTTAGGGACTAAAAGCAGAATTTTTTTCCCTCTAACTCACCAGTGTTGGGGACATACTAAATATGATGAGTTTATTGCATGTGAGGTATGGGTTCTGATTTTTATCTACTCTCTGCATGAAACCAATCTTCTCTGAGAGGACATTTGAATTGAAGAAATAGAGGACAAATATAAATATGGATAGAGGTTAAAGCTCTCAGTGTAGGTGTGAAGTCATAAACCATTTGACCAAAAAAAGTCATTATGTTGTTTCTGCTGCAAGCTTGCTGAGCTGCTACACCAGAATTCCCTGAAAGATAAAGGAAACAGTATGTGAAACAGTGAAAAACTCACAAAAATGACATTCATGTAGTGCTAATTTTATTGCATTCTTTTGTAGTTAAGTCACTCTTCAATGCTTTCATTTTTGCCTCTCAGATTTACGGATAAAAGGACTATTTTCAGACAAAGGAAATTGCTATGAGAGTACATGTTGTATTTCTGATTCCAAAAGATGATGTGTGCATGTACATGTTTTCATGGATCACGTTGGTTTAATAGTAACAAAGCCTTAGGGGCTTAGAGAATGCACATCCTATTTATGCTGAGGTTAAATATTTTCCTATCAGGCTGCAGATAATGGTTAATATACTGCAGTAAGTGCAATCTCATTATACATTCCTGTGATTTCAATTATTAACATGCTAATATTTTCTATTAATTTTTAAATATTCGGGGTTTGAATGTAAATCATTGTATGCTTCTGAATAGATATTTTTATATTAATTATTTAACCTTTGTTACTGTACCAGTATTTTATTATATGTAGTTCAGTCTCCCTTGTTAGAGAAAAAGAAAAAAAAAAAGAAAAAAACCAAACCAAACCAACAACCCCTAAAAATCCCACAGATAAGGAAGTCTTGAATGTAACAATGCCTCTGGATATAACAGGCATCCATCTGTTCATGCACACAGAGTTTTGTACACATACTGCTGATTTGTAAATAATAACAAAATTTCTAATCTCGATTTATTACCAATGAACCAGGAACTGACAACAAGGTTGGGTGATTCCTGTGCAACGGTGAGTGAGGGACTGATGTTTAAAATCTGTCTCATTGAATAAAGGACAGAGAAACAGACCAAAATGAGCAGATCTAGAGAAAGACAATGGCATGGAAGCAAGAGAAATAAAATGTCTGAGGTGTAGCATCCCAGTTTGTGCTCTTAAAACATGGAGAGAGTTGGGAGTGGGAAAAAGTAGCTCGTGGATACTCTGGCTCTGCTAACCTTACACTTCCACAGAACATTCAGGTTTGATTTGGATGTGGAACTGATTCTAAATATATTTTTGGAATACTAATTAAGGGGATTTGTAGAATCTATTGTAGCCCATAGTTTAGCCTCTTAAATCAATGGAAAGAAAGGATGCGTTTGCCCAAGATAAATAGATCATAGATCACAGAATGATCATTCTATTCTATCCTACTCTATTCTGTTCTATGAAGAGAAATGTCTGAAGCAGATAGACTACAGAAAGAGATATTTGGCCAAAACCAGACCCATAATTTGTTTAAGGATCAGATTAGAAATATCCAGAACAAATTGCACATGGAATGTGAAAGACCATGGCCATTTGCAGATGTGTGTGGATCAGCACTGCCAGGATCCTTGCACCATGGACACAATTGCTATCAGCTGGGGTTTGGATGATGCTGTAGCTGAGCACAATCTCTTTTTGTCCTCTTTGAGGTCCTGCTGTGCCCTTTCTGCATAACTCCTGTCACATGCTCTGCCCCTGTGACCATGCCATTCACCTCTCCCTAAACTCCCTTTTTTGCCTTCTCTGATGTCCTATTTACACAGTTTCCTTTTGTCCTCCTTTTGTTTCCTTTGTGACTGTTAGCTGGGTAAGAAATAGCATTTATCCACTTTTGCTCTGTGGATCTACTCCAGAAATCTCAGTGAAGCCAATGAAATTGCTTACATGCCTGAAATACAACAAATACCCAGCAGCTTAATGAGCTTTTAGAGTCTGTCTCTTTGCCTTTCCTTTCATTAGATGCTCCTCTCCTTTTACACAGCTTCAGGAGACATATTTGTGGTATTACAAATGCTTGATAGTGATTACAGAAGTAGTAAGAATAAGTAATAATAATGTGGGTTTCTAGGTTGTTCACTTCATGCTCATTTAAATTTGCATTTCTGTATAATAAATCTCTGCACATGAATCTCTGAAAAGCTGTAGTGAGGGTCCTTAAACAAGGAAGTTGCCTGCCACAAACCCCAGGCAATCAGAGCCATCACAGCATTTGAAGTGAGTCCACTGCCAGTACTCCAAAGTCTTCAGCTTATTGTTGATGCAAGTGATGTTTGGATAAAACCCTGTATTGAGCCTCTTTAATTATGCCATAGATGAATTACAATTAATATGTAAATACAGACATAAAACCAGGCTTATCACATGTAGCTGTATCTGTACCAGCAATCAGCCTTTACAAATCCCTCCCTTTTGAAAGTCCCCCAAGCTACTTGCTTCACATTTTATCTTCTCTTTAACCTTAGCTACCAAACAGCCAGCAGATTCCTTGGCCTCTCTGGAATTCACATCATTCCCACGCCTGGCAAATTATGATCCATTTAATCAACAAGCAAGACAAAATATTGGTGGTTTGATTTTACAAATACCTCTTCCTTCCATTGTTTATTATATATGTGTGTGTATATAAGTTTATGGGTTTGCATAACCAAATTATTACAGCATTACTAACAAAGACTTGGAGTAGAGGAAACCTTTTTTAGTCACCTGAGACAGAAACACTTAACCAGAACATGTTGAACACTCCAGGTGAAGTGATTGTCATTTTTGCTGGACTCCCTTGCACAGCTCTGTAACTGTGTCAGAACTGCTCATCAGGCAGACTTTCAAGGAACAAATCAGCAATCCCAAAATAACCTCCTCCCCAAAAGGCAGAATTTTCACTGAGGAACTGCAGTCAATATAAATCTTAAACCTGTAAATCTGCCCTTCACCCCTCTGTAGGTTGCAATATTTCTGTGCCATGGAGATCATGGTGGGCATGGTTAGAACCTGCAAGGAGAGCAAATGTCATCATTAATAATGGTGACAACAATTTCTGCCACTGAAAGGCAGACTGCACCCCAAACCTGCACATTCCCAGCCCAGCTCTGAAAGTCAAGTGAGCAGCTTCCTCTGATTGTTGTAGATATTGGGGAGGCAGTAAAAGCAATGAAAATTAGGAGTCAAAGTGAGGATTTAATTAGATGTCTCTCTGAAAGCTTCCTGCACCTACAGATTCAAAACTCCTAAAAGAGTAAGCATGGGGGTACCTGGGGTATACAGAAGCTTTAAACACTACTTATTTATTTAGCTGTCACAGTTCTACACTCAGGTGGCTTGGTTTGTCTCTGCTTGGAACTGGTCTAAATCAGCCTCTCTCAGTCTCAGCACGATTTTGGGTTCTTTTTCCCCCTTTCACAGTCTCTGGATTTGCACTCAGGGTTTGATAACAACATTCCCTCTTCAACTAAAGATGCATATCTTGTAACACATTTAAGAATAAACAGGGCTTATCTCTCATATTTACATGTCTGAATGATGTTATCAATAAGAACAAAAAATGTTAAATAATTTGAAGTACAATACCCAGAAAAATTTGAAGATTTAGATTTTTTTCAAATATTTTTCAACACACACATTTCCATTTCTCTTTAAACATTAGGTAACCTCTTGGACTATGCTTTTTTTTTTTGTTTAAATGACCAGTTCACTTCAGAATAATTATTAAAGAAGAAAGGAAAACAACAGACTTGAAAAATCCATGGTTCTATCGATACATTCATGCCCTAGTGCATGTTTGCATTCTCTCAGAGACTAATCCCAGACTGAAAGCCCAATGAGTGTCCCTGTATAATCCAAATATAAAGGACTCCCAAGCCATGGTACTGTGAGGCTGCTCACCCACCACCACCAAGTCTGCTGCTGTTCTCACCTTTGGAGGAAAACCCCCTGCATGCAGTGGTACCTGGTTTCCCCAGCAGTCCCAACCTGCATTTATTGGTTGCTAACAGTTCTCTGAGAAGGCCACTTGAGCCTGTATCTGGGATGCCAGGTCCTTTCCCATCTCTGATGTGTGATTTCCACAAAGCCTGGCTGTCATTCTGTGGGAATGGACCAGCAAGATATGAGGCAGCAGCAGCCAGGGTGGGTCCTTTGCAGGCTGGGGATGCTTCTGCGCTGGTCTCACCTCTGAAAATGTCTCCTGTGAAATCCCTACACTCCAGCAGGACCAGCGGCCCTGAGGAGGTGCAGACTGGCTGCAGCTTCCCCTTGGAAGTGTCCCAGTGTGTCCCTGCCAGTTCCTGGCACATCCAGCAGCAGGGAAGGCAGCCCTGGCAGAGCTCTGTCTGTGCCAAGCCTTGGAGCACCTTGTTCCTGCAGGGTACAGAGTGCAGTGCAAAGGGGCATGACTGCACATCAAAGACAGAGTTTGGCCTTTTTCTTTTAACCTGGGAGAGTTATTCCTATAATGATTAAATTAATTAAGCTTTTATGGTTTAAGCTCTTAAGTTATGAACTTTTTTCCAACCTACAGCCACATAGATCAGAGGGGTTGAAGTATTCTAGTAACTCTGCAGATCCTATCAGTAATTTTCAAAATTTATTACATTTGGTAAGAATCTATTAAAACCACAGATAAAATCAGTCACATCAATGCCTTTTTATACCATCACCTTACTGTTTTTCTGCTGCATTGGAAAAATGGATCATTTTTGTGACAAAATGTGAAGTTGAATTTCTGTGCTCACTGTAAAGATGTTGGCAGGTCTGATGTGTGCTGGATTTGAAATATTTATTGCGCTGCCAGAGCAATTCCAAACCCAAACAGTTTTACAGATGCTTATGCCCACTAATTATATGCAAGACACCCATTTCTCCTTCAGCGATACCATGCACACATGGACCTTCTGCTAAGAATAAGAGTTTACACTCAAACACTAAGGAGAGCCAGAGCAACAAGCTCCCCTCATCTGTTGTACAAACTGGACAACTTCTTTTTCAGATCAAGCTGTTATAAATTGAAGTACTTCTCAG
Organism: Leptocoma aspasia; assembly: GCA_013399835.1. Classification (NCBI taxonomy): domain Eukaryota; kingdom Metazoa; phylum Chordata; class Aves; order Passeriformes; family Nectariniidae; genus Leptocoma; species Leptocoma aspasia. Next base: position 14,101 of record VXAX01001791.1, read on the forward strand.
AAATCGTTGTGCTTTCTATAACATATGTGAGAATGCAGAAAGTAGTTTGGAAAAAGAGAGAAACCTAGAGGGACTGGAAGAGAGCCAAAACGATAAAGAACAATGAGTGGGCTTGCTGGTCTGTTGATCTTGGATTCTCACCAAGTATCTTTTTTTTATGAGCTTATGGGTTTTGGGTTGTTTTTTTTTGTTGTTGTTGTGATGGTTTATTCTTCTTTCTCTGTCTCCCCTGCCCCTATCTCTTTTTCCCATCTTACAAGATGGGAAGGACAAGGACAAGAGAAAGACAGCAAGGGAGTGCAGTAATTTTAAAGGGAGGATAAATAGGAATGAAAACAGAGGTGTTTATTAGTACAGGAAATTGGTTTACAGCTTCATAAATTTAAAACAGGCATATCATATTGAACAGATTATGAAGTGTTAGACTGTGCTATTCAAGATACTGGACAATTTGCTTTGCAATGCAAAACATACTTATACAAGCATGGCGTGGATTTAATAGAAAGTGGGGACTGCTTAAGTAAGCTGGACATATAGAGCGAGTCAGAGAATAGCTGAGGCTGAAGGGAGCCTCTGGCCTGGCCTGCTACCCCTCAAAGCAGCATCAACAATAGAGGGTACTCAGAGCCATGTCCAGCCTCATTTAAAGTCCATGGTGCTGGACACCCAAAGACACTGATGTCGGTGGAAGGCTGATCTCATCTTTGAAAAGGTGTTGCAAGCAGGGACTAGAGAAAGCCATGCTTGTCTTCAAAAGAGGTGAGAAGGGAATGCTTAGGAAATGCTGCCCCTAAAGCCTCAGTTCAGTCCTGAGAAAGGCATCCTGGAAAGCATTTCCAGGCACAAGAATATGGTTGGTATCATCAGGGATTTCCCAGAGCCACACTGTGCAACCTGTGCAGGTACAGCTCTGGCCTGCAGCTCAGGGCAGAGCAGTGGGGGCCTCTGAACCCAGCCTTCAAGCAGAAGTCATCCTTTAGTACCTCTGTAGCCAAAGGGAGCAGATTTGAACTGGACAGGACAGACACTGCTGGACTTGAAGGGGTCAGTTCGTGATCTCAGTGATCTCAGTTCCAAAGGATGTGTGCTGGAGATTGGCACTGGGGCTGACACTCTGTCACTGGTTTTAAGAGCAAATGGAGCAGTGCCATGGAAACACCCCCAGCCACAGCTGGCACCAAACTGGTTGGACCAAATTATATGGGACCCTGGGGCAGAGTCACTCAGAGAGGTGGCACCTCATGAGAGTGGACAAAAAACCCAAGCGAGCAAAAGTGTAATTGTGAGCTTGGCAGAATTGGTGATACAGGCAAGGGGCTGACTCACCAGGAAGCAGGTCTGGAAAGGACTTGCAGCCCTGGTGACCGTGGCATGGTGGTGGCAGTGACAGCTGGCTGTGCCTGGAGCACAGGGCTGCTGTGGAGAGCGCAGCCAGGGAAGAGCTGATGCTTTTCTGCTTGGCACAAATGAAGCATCACAGGCAGAACCCTCTCTGTTCTTGAAGCCCATGGGCAAAAGAGGACATTGGAGCAAGTCCAGGAGAAAGCCACAGCATGGCTTGGGGACTGGGGCACCTGACATTTAAGGAGAGGCTGAATCACACAATCCCAGGGTGGGTCAGGCCGGAGGGGCCCACGGGGGCTCCTCTGGTGCCACCAACCTGCTCCAGCAGGGCCATCCCAGAGCTCAGGGCACAGCAGTGTGTCCATGTGGCTCTGGAATATCCCCAGGGAGGAGACTCCACAGCCTCCCTGCACCAGCTGCCCAGTGTGATGATTATGATTTTGAGTTTTCTGAATTTCCTAGTAGCACACCTGCTGGGTTCTTCACAAGCAGCTTCCTGTAAACAATCTGTGTCCTGTGCTCAGGGACACAGCTGGTGTTTCTCTGCTCTGCTCCAAAAACATAGAGAGATAGTTTTTCTCTATCTAACCAATGAGGAAGCTGGTCTTAGTTATCAGCTCCTCACTTGGTATCAGGACAGAAGCATTCTGGAGGAAGAACAGAAGCATTCTTGCAGGCAGCAGGGAAAATTCTTGTACTAAGCACTGAGAAGAAAGCAATGTACGAGAATTGCACCAAAGCTCTGTAAAGANGACACCCAGGGACACCCAGGGACACCCAGGGACAGACAGGGACACACAGGGACAGAGAGGGACAGAGAGGGACAGACAGGGACACCCAGGGACAGACAGGAACAGACACACAGGGACACACAGGGACACCCAGGGACACCCAGGGACACACAGGGACACACAGGGACACACAGGGACACACAGTGCCAGACACTGGATGGAAGTTTGTTCATTGTGGAGAAGAGATGGCTGAGTCTGGATCTAGCTGCTGCCTTCAGCTACGTAAAGGAGAGCTGTAGAGAAGATGGATCCATATTCTTCTCAAAATGTACGAGAAGTGACAAATCCCAGAGGCAGCAGGAGGAATTGCACACAAGGCAAGTTTCCCCCCAGAGCAGGTGGTTAAAGCAGAGAACAGGTTGTGCAGAGAGGTTGTGGGTAAGTCTCCCTGATGGTACCTGAGTCTGACTGGACAAAGCCCTGATCCAACATTCAAGCTGACCCTGCTCTGAGGTATCCCACGGAGTTTTACTCCCTGGTGTGCTGGGTGTCTCTCTTGGCATTTTGAAGGCATGACAAATTATGCTTTGAAGGACTTGCCAGCTAAATTCTTCCCCCGCAGTTTTGCTGTATTATATATCTAATTTCTATGCATCCATCTTTTGAACTTCATCTTTTTCATCCTTCCAAAATATGGAAGCAATATTAAAGTGTCTCTAAAACCCAATGGATTTAACAAAAAGTTATGCTGATTAATGAAGACAATTACTTCTCTATTAAAACATTCCAGAAATGAACTAAAATGATATTATTTCGATCCAGTTTTTTAGTTCTTTCACTTAATACAGTGGCTTCTTCTATGACAGGAGCTAAAACAATGAACAAGGAAGAGAAAGATATATTGCAGAGCACTTCATCAGGGAAACATGTTTCAAGTTGTCTCATTGCTTAAGTTTTATATTCAGTTTACGCCCATAAGTACCTTTGCTTTTTAAAACTTGAAGAGTTACACGTGACATCTAATGCTACTAAGTGAATATTCCTATGTTTTTGGGTTTTGTAAACAAGATGGATGACTAAACCTCCAAAGGAGACTACTTTGGGGTGTCTGCAAGCTAAGATTGGAGAAACTGCTTAGAAATGATAATCAGATGGGTTTTCTCCTCCAAAGGAAGGTTTGTTAAGCTCAGGTACTTACCTGGTGCCCTACCAGGTATTAGAGTGATTCACTAACAGCAGCATCCTGACCTTCCCTCTTGTGAAACAGGGAGCTGCTGCGGTCTCCATTGCACAAGTAGAAAACAAAGCAGAGGAAATACAGCAGTCTCCTCAATTGCAGTGACTGTCTCGTGCTGTAGTGTCTTTTCATAGGTTTTTTGGTATACCACAATCTCAGCCAGAAGGGTAATCCCAATGTCTAGTGGATGAACAATGTACCTTTTAATAACATTATAAAAGTATTAGTGCTGCTTTAATCTTACTTTCATGTCAATCACAACTGGTATTTGGCATGGGAAAACACTCCCTCAAAACATGGTTGTAGAAGCTTAACTTTGCAGCAGAGTTTAAAAAACCCAAACAATTAGCTACTTATTATTTAATGGGCAGCTGTCAATGCCCTGTGAGAATTAGAGACCAGACTGGTATCAACAGGAAGCACAAGTTTGCACCTTGCAGGCAGGGAAGTGCCACTGTCCATGCTGAAGTGTCTGCTGCTTCCTCGCTGCAGTCAGGTGGATAAATACAGCACCACTGGCTTTTGCAGTGCAAACGTGGTTGTGTCTACACAGCCTGCTCAGTGCAAATGTCCTCAAATGATAAAATGAAGCATAGGGAACAAAAAATATGCACAAGTTGTTACACAGAGCATGGAAGGGGTGTTTGCTCAGACAGACTCTGAACACCATCTGGGAGACAAGTGTTCAGTTTTGCAACAGATTGCATAATTTCCATGTAGAATCTGGAGAAAAGCTCTAAATGCTTTAATAGATAGTTGATTTAACATGCATTTAATCTTTGTTTTGTGTTGTCTTAAAGGCTATGCATATGTTTGGAATGACAGAAGTAGTCATTAACTTATTACAGTGCTCATCCCTTTGCACAATTCGCTTTCTTTGCTCTGCTCCTCCATGTGTGTGTCTGTGTGCATGCAATATTTCACCTTACACAGTTCCCTTCCCCAGCACATGGTAATTAATCTTAGTAAAAGCCAAGCATCTACTGCATATGCATGCCACTTGATTGATTAGATTAAAAATTTAATGTTACAGTTCATACATTAGCAATATTTCAATATAACATATACCAAGGGCTCTACTATCAATAATGGGAATACTTGAAGAACAACACAAATTAACACCTGAAGCATAAAGAATGACCTTGGGAGAATGAAATGCTTTATGTAAAACACATTGCTTAGAGTGTATTTAAGCTGAGCACCGTGTTTATGTGCTAAAACAGCTGTAGGAAGCCCTGTCCCTCAGAACAGGAACATTTCTGACAAAGAATTTCTCACCTGGAGCATTCTGGTACAACGTTGAAAAACTCTGTATTCATTTTTAGGCTCTTTTCTCAGTGGTATGTGCCTAAATACATCCTCTGCTGCACACCAGTAAAAGTCTGTACATTACAGCTTTTTTCAATTCTCTTCTTGCACAAGTTGATCAAAACATTGGAAGACATAAACTTGAGAATTCACTTTTATTAGGACTAGAAGCACAAAGAAATATAATAAAATGAGTATAAAAAAGGCACGCTGCGTTATGTGACATTGTTATGACAAAATGAAATACCAGCCTTCATTTGGATATCTGTTCCTCTGTATCCAAAAGCAAAATTACATCAAAATCCTTCTGCACTGATTGACTTGTAATGCAATATACAGCAGCATCTTTGAACCTTAAGCAATGATAATGCTTCCAAACCTGCTATAAACTGGGTCAACTGTACAAAGAAATTGTAAAAAATGATGCAGTAATTCAATTTAGCACTGTGTGAAAACTGCACAATAGCAGGATTAAAGGACCTGAAAATGAAGACAAGTGGTTCATTATTAACTCTTTAAATGTTGCTCCCTCTGCTTTTTCTGGAATGTCATTTATTTCTAGCTTAGAATTGTAATTTCTTTGTCATGATACACTGGATACATTCTATATTGCCTCTCCATATGAGCACATTGAAGCTTCCCCAAAGGCTTAATAAAGTTTATGAAATAAGACAGCATTCACTATTCATCTTATCCACACAGGTAACAAAATAAATTAGAAAGAGAAAGCATTATACAATCATATAAAAGCTGTGATGGTATAAAACTTAGTCAACTTTAAGAAAAAATTAAAAGGAAAAAACCCTCCCTGTTGAAGTGGCCAAAAGTAAAATTATAATAATAATTTAAAAAAGAGTAATGCTAAAGCTGCAAATGAAAAGTACTTGTATGAAGAGGAGATATCTATTTGTGCCTCATCTAATGCAGTCATTGAAACAACTGGCCTCTTGTGCAACACAGTAATTTTATATTCATCATTCCTTCATGTGCTGAAAGAGGTATATTTTTCCTTTTTTTTTGGGCTGCTGTGTGTTGTGTGTGCATGCGGCTGGGTTTTGGAGCAGGATGTGCAGTGCCATGGCCATTCTTCCTGCAGGAAGCCCAGCCTCTACCCCAGTGTACAACAATAGCACTCCATGCTGACAAGCCCCAGAACCCAGTGTTCAATTCAGAGGCAGCATCAAAACGAGTAACAGTCGAAGAGAAACCAGCCTGGAATCATTTAAAGAGCTGGGTAAAGTCTAAAGGTGAAAATAAATAAATAAAATAAAAATCCTGCTTCAGGGGAGCAATTGTACTTCTGTGTATGAATCTATAAAAAACCTCCTCTGAATTCTTTACTTTGAGAGCTTAGACAGCTTCAATTACATTCAGTCTGGACATCTAAAAATAAGTTGAAAATAGACAGAAGTGTAGTCTTACTTCTGCTACAGAAACTTGTCTCTCTTCCAAACTGTTACATGTTTGATAACACTAATTTTTTAACTTAATCTTATTCATGGCTGGCAGAGGTTTGGTGTAAAATTCTAGTTGGCAGTTAGAGTTTTTGCCTAAATTGTTGGGTGGTGTGGTCCAAAAGGCACGCTGTGGCTCTGGCCAGCTGCCATCCAAACCGAGGGATCTGCTGGAGCTGCATCTCCTCCCCTGCCCGCTGCTTGTGCCAGGGCCAGAGGGAAGTGCCCTGGGCCTGGTGTTGGCACAGCTGGATGCAGCCAGGGCTGGGGGACTGTTATGGAAAGCAGTTTGTGTCCCTCTTCTTCAGTGTAGTCATGGCACTTTCCACAACAGGAACTGGCATTGCTTGGCCATTGTGATAAATTAAAAAAAAAAAAAAAAAATTGGCGCAGGAGAAAAATCCTGACAATCCAAAATAAACCAACAACTGGGGTGATGATCAGCACAGATGTTATTGCTAACCAAGGAGTCTCCAGCCCAAATTTAGTGACTCATCTACAACTTAAGATTTGTGCTTTAATGAATTTCTAGTTTCTTCTCTGCTCCTCTGTCTCAATTAGCAGTAGTAATTATCTGGATTATTCCTCCCTTTTGTACTCACAGTTACATGGCCCCAGGGCACAGGAGCTGGAGGACACATCAGATATTTCTATATCAGTGTCTTTTGCACATCTGGTGGCACACAAATTGTGGCCTGAACTCGTTTCAACTTATATTTCATAGAAAAATCTTTGGCCCATCAGCTCCTCTGCAATATTAATGTTGGAGCTGTCATTTAGTCAGCATGAGATGAAAGACAGGAGCTGAGCATTTAGAAAAGTTTTCATACAAAAAGAGTTCACTCAGTGCCACAACGGGTACTGTGAGCAGAAAATATTTTAAATATTGTGACAGAACAGTTTGTATTGAGAATGAAGAGAGAGAAAAGAAATACATTCATTTAACTATGACAATTATCAATAGGCAATTAATGCTTCCTCCATCTGTGGTCAGAAGTTCTTTTCCATGAGAACTGGTCACACGTGATGACTGTAGATTTATTTTTATGTCTAGGAACAAGGAAGAATGCAGAAATTAACAGCTTCCTTTTTAAAAACATCTAAATGCTTAATTAGATGACAGAAAATTGACTGAAGGAATAAAGTAAACTTTAAAATCAGAGTGGGAAAAATTCTTCTCAGCCTAAGCATAATAATAGTAATTATAATAGTTATATTTGTGAGATAAATTTATAAATCTTTTATGCTGCTTGTTTTCTCAGTTTTTGCAGTTTTCTCAGCTTGGCTGATGACAATGATTCAACGTTTACATTTGCTTGTAGTCAATCTCATGTTTAAGCTACGGGAACTTGCAGCCAGAGGTTTCATACTCTGGCAGAGTGCTCTATTTACAGAGAACAAAAATCAATGTTCCCATTGCTCTCAGATTTTTTTCAAAAAGTGTTTTTTTTTTCCTGGTGTCTGTTTTTTTCTTGATGCACAATTGCACTTCTGGAACTTCCATAATTTCGTAGTGACTTTATGGTAACTTTCAAGGCATATTGAGTCTTGGCTTCACACTCCCAGCATTTCACTGAGTCTATACAAAATCAGTATGCAGGGTAATTGCATGAAACTTGGATTAGCTAAAGCTCGAGGCATGATGTCTACCAGAGAATCAGATTTCTATCGTGGCCATGCAGCAGGGAAAACTTCCAGATTTCAGGTTCAGAGCGTGAAAAGGGTGTTTGTGTTGGGTTGGATACTGCTGCACAGAGCAGTTCTGCACTGATGGGACCACATGAGCACACAGGTGCACGGGGATTAATTTGGAAAGGTAATCCGTGGCCTGATCAGCAGAAGATTAAAATACCTGGAGTAAAAGCCAACTAGGGCACAGCAAAATGAGGGATGGAAATTACAGCAACATACTCCCGCTTTTCATCGTTTATTCATTTACTCATCTTGACCATGATGCTTGTGCAAGCAGAATGCTTTTTGCTTTTATGCATACCTTGCTGTATATTAATGCTTGTTTCTCAGTAGGATTAATATGCATTTCAGGGATAGGATCCAATATCTGCTGAAATCAAAAGAGAAGTTTGTATTGATCTCCAGCTTATTTGAACCAGGTCCAGATCAGGGAAACAAGTGATACATTCTGTGTTTCTGGGTGAAGGAACATGCATCAATTAATGGTGCCACAGCTGGCTCCTGGCACTGTCTGTGCAGGGTAATTGCCAGTTGCTTCGGTAGGTTTGAATGAAATTAAGGCCTTTGGGGTGGAAAAGTATGCACAAGCCTTAGATGTTTTATATGAAAATCCTTAGATGTTTTATATGAAAAATAATCTTATTTTTCATATGGACCACGACAGCGAAGAATCATGGGGTTAGAAAGTGCCATTTGTGTGCCAGAGCTCCTGCCAAGTCCCTGTGTGTGGGTACCACCAGCACAGCCAGCAGAACCACCAGAAGCCATTATCTGCACAATATATTTGGCAAAGCCAGAGTTTGTGCAGAAAGGGAGAGCACGTCTGCTTTCTTGGGGTGAAGCTGGGCTGGACACAAGCACAGTGTAGGGGGGAGATGGCAGCACAGCCATGCTGTCAGCATGAGGTTACAGCAGGGGTGAATAAATGTGGACTTCTACATGTGTTTGCTAAGATAGATAAGCAATTAGAGGAGGCAGAGATTTAAGAGCCAATAAACCCTAAATAGAAGGCAGACCTGTCTGCTATGATGAGGTAGTCATTTAGGCCCATAACAAGTGTCACTGCAGTAATTAGAATATACCGAGAAATCTGATTGGAATTTCTGCATGATGAGAGCATTGCCAACTGCTTTTGATGCTGGCTGATAGCACCAGTTACAGGCTGGCAACACCTGTTCCCAATTCTTTACTAGCAAAAGGGGAAGATGCTTTTGAGTGGGTTTATCCTTTAGCATCTCCCCTTTCATTTCCAGCCTCTTAGATCCTTTGTAAACAAATAAGCAGCAGTGATATTTTAAAGGGTTAGTTGTGCCAGACATTGCTCAAGCTCAGTTAAGAAGAGGCACCACACACACACACATATATATATATATATAATTCTTCATCTCCATATTACATTTGCTGTCAAGATTTGGAATCACTTTGCAAGTTTTCAAAGTGGTACTGTTTTATTCTGATGTTTTTCATAAGCACTGGCAAAGGGTTTTGCTGTCCACTCTCTGGAGTTTCAGCTTGCTTGAAACAAACAAACAAAAAAGATTATTTGTTGTAGATCAATACTCCCTTAAGATGTAAACTCAGCAGCTCTTACATGTGAAGCAAGATTTGGCCTGGCCAGGACTCTGATGTTGGATCTCGAGGGCTGCAGAAATTGTGATGAAGAATCAATAACCAGAACAATCTCTCACAGCCCTGTGCAGCCTCTCACCATCTGCTTTTGTCTTGCTGTAAATGGAGGTAGTTTTCTGCAAATGACATGCAAAATGGAGGAATTCAGGAAATTCATGTGGCAGTTTCAGTGCTGGACAGGATTGTAAGTTTGCTCCCAGGGGTGGGGTTTTGCTGTCAGCAATGATATTCTTCTGTCCTAAATTGCTGTGGTGAGGAAGCACTCACAGACCCACCCCTCTCAGCTGGGATGTGCTGTTCCCTTTTGCTGTTTAAGCAGAGGCTGTGTCACCCTAGGTATGCCTGAGTTATAGGCTGGATAAAGTGAACAATTTTGTACAGCATTTTGGAGTGAAATGAGCAGTTTCAAGCGCTGCAAACGTGTGCACCGTAGTTTGTTCTCCTAAAAACTGTTCCTGGATGTGAACAAGCTGAGCTTTCTTGTGCCTTTTTGATATCCTTACAAGAAAATGAGTCAGGATTATGCTGCTGGACGTGCACAGCCAGCTTTCTGTCCCCCAGGGTGTGAGTGACTCTAAATATATGCATAGATTTGTGTTTAGAGATGGGGCTATTTTTGTACCATCTCAAATGGAACTGTTCTCAGCTATTCGGCCAGGCTGGAGATCCAGGGCAAGCTGAACATCTCTGCAGCCAAATGCTGGGGGTGAGTATTTATAAGGCAAGCAGGAATCCTGTTGTGTTTATTAATGATCTGAGATGCACAGAAAGTCTGCAATGGCTGGATATTCATAAAACAGAGGAAAAGTTCAGACGCTGCATGCTGGGGTGTTACAGTTCTGTTCCTGTGAGCACCTTCTGCCTTAGAGTCGTGAATGACCTTCTCATTTATGGAATCCCTCTCTGCTCTTCTCTCCAAGCTATTGTTCTTCTGTGTTAATTAAAGCCCAGACAATTAAGTATACAAAAGTGCACTCAGGCTGCTGTGCACACCCAGCTGAAAGCAGGGCCAAATGGCCAGAAATGAGTTAGTGGACACATGAGCTTTGTCACTGGAATAGAATGACTGGCTATGAAACTCATGAGTGGGAAGGAAAGTGACATTTAAATTATGCTGCTGTTCCTCCTACAGGCTTCTGACAGGGTATTTTCAGAAAGGAAACTAAATGCACTTAAATGCAACGCTTGAAAATAGTAACTTAATGTGTTTGAGTCTTAAATGAAAAGTGAACCCTGTGGGTCTCCACGATTCCAGCGTGACTTTGACATGGAAAGTCAACACTACAGCTCCTCAGATCTTCAGTGCACTAACTTGCATCCTTAAATGCTGGCCTTGTGCCATTTCTATTGAACCCACACAAAAGAATTAGTCATAAGGAGAGTGGAACAGCTGGCAAAAAAAGGGAAAAAATCCCCCAAAACTGAAAAAAAAGCATGAGCAGCTAACTTCATTGTCAAGGGTAAAAGACAGCAATGAATCACAGGCAAGAACAGAACTACCAGGGGGAAATCCAACCTGAAATAAAGGTGATTCAAATGTAATGTCAGAGTCTCTCGATGAAGTGATCCATAGATGGACAGAGAAGTGGAGAAGAAATGGCTTCAGACAAGTAAAGGCTAATTTTTGGTGTTGGAAAGAAAGTTTTATCCTTCTTGTCTCAGGCCCCAGTTTTAAAAGTGTATTTATCCATGGGGCTAACTTCATCTGCTCCACTAACTGCACTCCAGTGAGAGATAAGGAGATAATTAAAATTACCACCATGCTTAATCAACTTGCCAGCATAGGGATGCTCTCTTGAATTGGGGCACAATTAAATTAAGCTTAGCTTCTTCCAAATATATGCAAGAAGTAGACATCTGGCAAAGTCTAGCTGCAAATGCACAGAGCTGCATTATGACACTCTCCAAGGACAAAGGAAATGGAAAGTGAAAGGATTTGGAAGAGCAAGAGTCCTGCCAATTCCTTCAGTTTTCATCTTGCAATGCAGCCTATCAATCCCACAAAAAAATACTAGTGATTTCACTCATTTGTTGGGAAACCAGTAACCTGGTGATTTTACTTGTTTGCTCATATATGCATAAATACATATGAAAATGCATGCATGTATGCTAATGCAGGTTATTTTACAGTATTTCCATAAGCACATCTAACCGTTGTGTTTCACAACAATTTATAACTGCAATTAAAAGGTCTGAAAATGATATTAAAGGAAACAGACTAATTTAGCTAATCAGAGACAAGATCAAGGCCCTCCTGGCCTTGAAATCTATAGCTCTGTGAAAGGGAGTCTGTGAATATTTGCTGAATCTAAGGATATTAATAATCAGCTCTTACAGTTCTGTCCATCTACAAGGACATCAGGGACTTAATTTTCACAATATGGCCAGAAGGTAAATAGCAGAATCCCTATTCATTTTGCTGAATCACAAAGTTGAGAAGACCTGCTGAAGCCTCAGATGGAACTAGTCATAGCCAGAGTTTGTGTTGCAAATTCCTGAATTCTCAATAAAGAACAAAAAGGATAATTTGGGTTGGGGCTGGTAAACTCATCTGACAGCTAGTGATACTCTCACTCTCTGAAAAGGCAGAAAAAAACCCAAACAAGAACCTATTGAGCACTTTGTTTTTAATTATGTTTATCTTTACCTTGAACAGGCATCAACCCATTCCTTTCACTTAACTATGTGAGAAAAGATAATTGTTCTCTTTTTTTTCTGCCCAGACTATAGGAGTAGTAAGTTCATTCACTGTTTTCTGCTTTTCTGTGTTCTCTATGTAATTTACTGTTTTGTACATGTGGAGAAGGTTGTAGAAGTACTGCTAGAGGTTGAAGAATTTCTTGTTAATTTATTCCATTGTGAGATATCACTTGAATGCTTTGGAATTGCACTGTCTCCTGAATTCCCAAGTTTCCCAAGTTTCCTTGTTCTAGCCTGAGCAGCAAAGCATATTTAGAGAGCTTTGCTTTCAGGAGACCTTCTTTTCCAACAGGTCCTTGCTCTTGCTGGGATCTTGTTGACCTTGTCACTGTTCATCCTGGCAAGTGTATGGAGTGTCACTGGCAAAGGGAACACTGAAACCATCCATGTTTCTCTAAGGGACAACAGCAATTCAACCCCTGAAACTCCTGCTCGGGCAGAATTTGCCACTAGGGCCAGTTCTTACCCCAAATCTCCTTGGGCTTGACCTGGAAGAGGTTGTAGGCTTGAAGCCATGAAGTTCAGTATTGGAAAGGTAGCTCAGGGTGTGAGGGGGGAGGGGAAGCAAAAATCAAATTGTTGTCTGAAATTCTATTCTTTGAGACGAGCACATTTCACCGAAAAGTTTAGGAAGTGATTAGCATGTTATCAAAACTGTCCATGCTGGACTACTTCCCCACAGAAAAAAAGTTAATGCTTTCATTAATAGTAATCCCAGACAACCATTCTGACATGCTGATTTTTATTTTCATCCATCAAAGAACTGAGCTTGTGAAGGAAAGAACATTATAATATCCCCACCATCTTTTCCTCTTCCCTTTCAAACGGAACAGAGCACATCTCCTCATTTTTCTGTTGTGTTGAGCCACTCTTTTACAACAGTGGGTTGTGAAACCAGAACTCCCACTGACACAGGATCAGAGACAGGCTTAAGATTTTAGAGGTGGTTCTGAAGTCCTGAGAAGCCCTTCAAAAGCTGTGTGCTTTTAGCTGGGCTGAATCACTACTGTCTTCAGATCTAATCTTTCCAGCAATTGATTTTCCCTTTATCCTCTGTGACCAAACTTCTCCCATGGGAAGAATTATGGTTCCAGCTTTCCTAAAATTCTGTAATTCTTGTTCCCAGGGTGGCACAAAAATGGGTCACACTTTGAATCCTGTTTACACTAGCTCTGCAAACTTATTCATTGCTTTTCTCATGCAGATGGTTGCATGTAAGAAAACATATTTGTTAGATGTAAATTTTAGCTGCTTGGGGTCTCTGTCTCTGTGTAATATCCAGCCTAATGTCAGCAAAGGACAACATTTATGTTTTCATTTAAATATAAAGTAAGCAGATGGGACTTCTCTCATCCATGGAGTAGTAAATTAAAACCAAAAGTAACAATTTTTTTAATGCTGTGCTCTGCTGGGATGAGGGCTTGGCGTTATGACATCTGCTCTGGTTTGAGGATTCCAGGAGCTGCTGTACAGCATTTTCTCTAACACTGAGATGATAATATTGTTTTGCATAATCCTGTGAACATGCACACAGAAAGTCTGTGCTGCTCACCCTCCCCTCAGAATACAGCCCAGTACAGAGTTTGATGCTTTCACAGCATATGTCAATAATGATCACCATGGCTGAAACACCCTCACACAAAATCCAATTCAGATTATCTGAACAGGGAGAGAATGAGAGAGAAAGAAGAAAAGAGGCACCAGTCTGCCAAGCTGTGGCTTGGTATCCCAAGTAAACAGCTTTTCCTCAGTAAAATTTAGAATTCAAATTTTCTGTGGATCTGCCAACCATTACAGCAAGTATTGACTCCACTGAATATTCACAAAACCAGTGAGGTTGGCCAAGCCCTCCAAGGCCATGGAGTCCCAGCTGTGCCCCATGCCCACCTTGTCCCCAGCCCAGAGCACTGAGTGCCACCTCCAGCCCTTCCTGGGACACCTCCAGGGATGGGCACTCCAAAGCTCCCTGGGCAGCCCCTGCCAAGGCCTGAGCACCCTTTCCATGCAGAAATTCCTCCTGGTGTCCCCCCTGAGCCTCCTTTTCTCCAGGCTGAGCCCCTTTCCAGCTCCCTCAGCTGCCCCTCACATGACAAACACTCTAGAGTGCCTTCCAGATGTTTCTTCAATAGACAGAGATCTTATGGTGCCAAGAAACTATCAATACTAGCTTAATTTTTGTCCTTTAATTATAAACTGTTAAAACTTTTCATTGTTAACCAGACACAAAGCATGACTAGTAAATGATTAAATCATCTTGGAGAGTTCAACACAACATGCCACAGATATGGTTTAAAACTGAAATGCTTCTTCCATCTCTATAATCCAGTTTGCACTGAGGGTGTTTAGGAAGCAGATATTCTCTTGGATCTTTCAGGAAAACACTTTTGGCGAATCCAGACAAAATACAAGTGTTGCTATGAACATATTATAAGTTTCTCTGTGTGTAAGCCTTCTGATCATTTTCTCATGGGAGAACATCTTTTTGCTGTCTTTTACTCTGTATAAGCTTTCTGTAAACAAAATATCTGTGTCTGTTCTTCAAAGACATGGAATTGGTTGGCCTCCTCCTACCTATGAGGAGACTGAACTGAAATTACTTTATCTTTCTGATATTGTAAACTATTCAGACACATTTTCCTAGACGAAGCAGCAGCAGGAGCATGGAATGCTCTCTGCTGAGCAGATATAAAAAAATACTAGAATTATAGAATCATTTTAATAAATCATTTTAGCCTTCTAAAATTATTGTCAAAAGTCCTTTCTTCTGTGTGTGGACCACAACGATATACAAGTTCTTCCTATAGATTTACATGACTTTTTCTTTTTTTTCTTTCTTTTTTTTTTTTTAATTAACACTGTCAACCTGACAGGAAGTGCCTTTTTCAGTAAGATTGTGTTAGGTGCTCACAAACAGTTCCCTTTTACTTTTTTCTGAGGAGAATGAACAGTGGGTGACACTAAGGGACATGAGAAAACAGCAATTGTGTGTTTATTTCAAGGCTTTGCAATTAATTTTGTTGATGTTTTTGTTCTGTGACAATAACGATACAATCTCTCTCACAAATATAATAAATAGTTAATATTGTGAATGATGATATTTTAGGGAATCACATTGAGAGAAGGAAAAAAATCCTATTTGGTCTCAAGTGTTTGTATAAATTTGCTGTGCAAAAGGAAATATGATGAATAAATATGTTACATAGACTTCTGTGGGTAATTTCATATACATAGAGACCTTGGGACTGGGGCTCTGTGCAGGTGCAGAGCAACATTAAAATGTATGCAATTGTAGATTTTAATGCTTTATGGAAAATGAACTTTCCACCTGAATCAGCCAGAATGTCTGAGCTTCTATCAGCAGTAGCTGGTACATCATGTGCAGAGGTCTCTGAGCTGCCTCCTTCCCAGACACCTGCCCATATTCCCCACTAGAATTGGTCAACATTAACATTTTTTCATCAAGAATTTTGAGCAAGGAGATCTTAAGAATTTTGGGGTTTTTTTTCCTCATTGGAGCTTTTCTTGTGGGAATGAAGAACTGGAGTGCAAAGGCATGGAGAGAAGGCCATTTAATAACACACTCATTTGGAAGCCTGAGGGATCAGGAATATCTTAAATGACACCTTCTTCAGTGAATTTAAGCTAGGGAGAAATGCTAATGTTCCTTGATGGTTTCTTTTGAAAAAAATAAGGAACATTTCCTTCTTTGAGACAGATGGCTGAAATGGAGATGTTTCCTCTTCTGCCCTCATTTACCTCAGCAGCTAAACTGCTCACTGAAGAGGTAGAGTACTTCAGATCACAGCTTCTTCTATCCAGGGAACTGAAATTCAAATTTAAATACTTATCAGTCTTTCTGGAGAGTGCTTCATCAGCACTGTGTGCTGCACCCTGCATCTCTGTAGCATGGGAAGGAGTTTCTCCTTCAGAGTTTAAGGGAAGATGTTTATTTTGCATGATACACTAATTTGGAAGCAGATGCACACCTTTACATTCTAATCCTACAGTTAGGAAGGAGGAAAAATGTAGGTTCAGATTCCCTAAAACATGGGAATTAATTCCAAAGAGCACTCTGCTGTGTTCTGCAAACTGGATATAAGGAGTTACCACTGATTATCACTCCTGCATTCTTCTAATCCCACATTTTAAAGTTCTCATGAAATTTTAAAGTTCTCATGAAATTAAAAATGAGTATTTTGTGCTGCAACAGTTTTGTTCTTTAGTAATACTGGAGAAAATAGCATCTGGTCTTTGCAAGTAGCAATCCCATGTGGACTCTGGAAATATATTTGGTTGTCTTTAGGGCAAGAAGTAATTCAGAGAAAGGCTCTTTATTTGCCACCTGTGAGCCTTGACCTTGACCTAGAAAGTCTATCCTCACTGTTGCATGAGGGGCAATTAAACCTCTGTGAAGCAAAACCTCCCTATTGTAGCAAAGTATGTCAAGTGTATCAGAGCTCGAACCTCCAACCTCATTTTATTCCCTTTAAATGTGCCAAGCTGCCTCACTTTAATTTGAATAAACTGAGAACAACAGCATTTAATAGGTTTGGAAAACTTGAAAGTTCCTTTAAGGGTACCTAGGATTTATTTATGTTGAGGGAAAAGCAGGTTTCCAAAATAAGTAAGACACAGATTTCCAGCATGAGGAGTGGGGATCAGACACAGTACTGGGACCTGGGTTATTTAATATCTTCATTAATGACTTAAATGAAGGGATGGAGTTGCACCCTCAGCAGGTTTGCAGGTGACACGGAGCTGAGGGGCAGGGACATTCCTGAGGGACCTGGAAACTCAAGCAGTGGCCCCTGGGAATCTGCTGAGGTTCAAGGAGGCCGAGTGCTGGGGCTGCAGCTGGGTCAGGGCAGCCCCGGGATCCATCCAGGCTGGGGCTGAGCAGCTGGAGCAGCCCTGGGAGAGCCCTGGGGGAGCTGTGGGGCAGAGCTGGCCCTGCCCCGGCCGGGAGAGCCGGGACNCCCCCATGATTTCATGATTTTATCATTTTATGATTTTATCATTTTATGATTAAACTACATTGGTCTAAGAAGTTCTGTGTCTATGATCTAATACAACTTAGGGAAAAGTTCAGAGCTCATTTTACACGGGGAGGAGGGCAGGCTGGAGCACACACATGATCTGTTCCATTAGGGCAGCTCAACTGATGGGAAGTAATTAATTAAGCTCCATTACCTGGTGGTTAAAACCCTTTCACAGACCCACAGAAGGTGGGGAGTGTATGCGTCCAGAGCACTGATTTCTTACATAAAGCAATAGTGCTTTTCAAATTCCTGTGGATCCACGGACCCTCAGATTTGTGTTGTGTATGAAGGAGCAGAATGTGGGATCTGATATTTTGGGTTTTGTCGGCAGTGTCTGACCACCACAAAGGTTTGCAAGTCTCCAAGAAATGCAGGTAATCCCTATTTTGCTAAGGTCTGTGATTAAATATGCCTTGTTTTCTGTTGAACCCAAAAGAAATGCATTCAGAAACCCCTTTTGTATCTGACATCCTTAAAGATGTGAACGCTTACAAGAGGAAAGAGAATCCTTGATGCTGAAATGTAACTCAGCTTACAGTTTTTCCTGGTCAAATCAATTCTTCTGGAATGCTGGGTCTCAGAGTTTGCAGTCTTGCCTTGATCCCATTCCCCATTTCCCACGAGAGCCTTTCTGAAATGCTGCTGGTGAGGAGGGAGCAGAGCAGGAGCAACCTTTGCTGCCTGAGCAAAACCCAGCACCACACCAAGCACCCAGCTCAGCCTCCTTTAGGGTGTTTAAGGCACAGAACTGATTTTTCTGGATGAAAAGCAGACAGTGACACTGCCAGCAGCACCTGTGTCAGCTCAGGTTCTCCCTGCAGGAGAGACCCACAGGGGGCTGGAGAGGGGGAGGCACCAATGGCACTTTTAATTACAGCAAATGAGATGTGAGGCACCTGAACGTTACCAGTGACTGTCCAAATCACAGCAAATGACACTGATCCATAGTGAAAAGTACAGAACCACTAGGATCTGTGTAAAGTGGGGAGCTCAGCTTCCATCCAGAGCATCAATACCTCCAAGTGGATGAATAATGAATGGCTTGGTCTGGTGTCTTAATCACAAAAAACATTCCAGAGGAAAAAAAATTAAGACACAGCTTGGATAAGTAGAAAAGAGGAGTGTTTTGAGCAGAAAAACCTTTACCCTCCTCCCAGAAAAACCTTAATTGAATCATATCTAACACAGTTAAATCAAGATATTTTATATCCAATTTTATATTCATCCCCATGAAAACAGTTTTTCTATTGTGTTTACTTTTATAGGAAAAATTACACTTAGCAATTTTTGAAAACTCAAATATCAGAATAAGGTAGAAATACTTTTAAAGAAGACAAAAGAGAAGGAATTTTGAAGAGACACACACAATACACAATACATGATTTCAAAGTAGAATATATTAACATTTCATACTGCTTAGCACTAAGATGATCATTACAGGATAGGACTTACATCATACCATATCCATTGATAAATTAGAAATTAATGAAAGACAAAATATTTAAAAACCAGTCTTTATTATATTTATTTATTGTATTTGGAACATGAGTACCTTGCAGTCATTAAGATCAAGTAAAATAAAATTAATCACATTTTTCAACATAATTTAGATATATTTGGATGCTCCTCAAACCATTAAAATAATAGTGATGGCTATAAATAAATTTAGCATTTTCCCAGCACTTATTATTATTGGAATATCTCTATGAACAATGGTGCTTTTGTTAACTTGGGACCAATTAATAAAGCAATGCCTGCCATGATCTGTAGATCATCAAAACACTGATTAGGAAGGCTGTAGCAACTTTGGTTTTTTTCTCTCTAAAGAAATGATAATTTTCACTGCCTGCTGGAGAAGCAAAAATTTACCTACAAACACTACCTACCATTTAAAAGAAAAGAAAAGGTGTGACTTGCTAACTACTGCTAGGAGGAAGTTATTTTTTTCTTTATTTTCAACATAATTACTTTTTGTCCACCTGCTCATAAAAGCAGCAGATATTTCATGGTCCATACTTTTTAACCCATCACTACATATTATTCTATAACATATTATCCTATAAGATATTATTCTGTATATTCTATTTCCCCACTCACGCCTCCTCTTTCACTTTGAACTTGTGAGAAACGCCACTCACTTGTGTTTTAAAAATTTGAAAAGTTTAATAATAAAAAAAAATTTAAGCTGATACAAATTTGGACAATTAAGGTTAGGACAATAAAAGAGACAATAAAAAGCAAAGAATTATGGACGTCCGGGTGCCTTTCTCTCAGGAAAAGCACACAGCACTAATAAGGGTTACCCCTTAAAAGCAATGGCCTGTTGCATATTCATATTTCTTCATACATGATTCAAACATTCCTCTCAAACAAAGGGTCTCCTGTTTAATTTCTGTTTCTCGTCTCATTGCGTAAATCAATTCCTTGGCTCCAGAGCGTCTACTAAGGTAAGGATAAGGAGGTAATAACTCTTTTCTTGGTGTCTTCTTGCTGGTTTTTTTTAGGCAAAGAATTTCTTGGTTATCTTATCCATTCCTTGAGTTAGTTACAAAAAGTATCTTACATCACATAGTTTCTATTTTAATATTATGCCTTAACAAAAAAAACTACATTTAAAAGATTAATACAGCACTACAAAAATTAATACAACATAACTTTCCAACATAACACATATAGTATTCATTCTAATATTTGCGAAGAGCCAATCATATAACATGTGTTTTTCACAAACTCTTACACGAATCCAACCACTTCAGTTCCTGATCACCCTCCCACCATCCCAGTGAGAGCCTCAGATGTGCCTTGCCCAGCTCCGCACAGGGTGAGCCCCACTTGGCCGAGTGCCAGAACAGAGATGCAAAATAGCTGGAGATGGCCCGTTGATAGTATAGGGTTAAAATGTTTCTAAAATTGTGGGTATAGTGTTTGGAAAAGGGTGGTTAGGCTTGGGAGAGTGTACCTGTTCTAGATCATGGGATAAGGTCTGGGTCATATGTACTAGGTCATAGAAATAATAAGATTGTTAGAAATTATTATGTATACATATGAATCATAGACAATGAGTGTTTCGGTGGGCTCGGGAATTCACACCTGGGTGAAATCAATAGATACAATAGAACAATGTAAGCTTAATCATTAACATATAGTTATATAACTAAAAGGTATAAAATATGTTTGATTTCAAACCCCTGTTGGAGATCTGTGGGTCTGCGTACCCCAGATTCCCGGGAGCTCTCAATACAGCACCTGCATATAACCAAGCCATGCTGGATTATGTGTTTTCCTACCGTACGCTAACACCGTGATGAAGATTACAAGTAGCACTCAGATGGCTTTGTTCCCATGACCCGGTTCATTTCCTGAGCGCGCTGGGGTTCAAAATCCCGCTCTGCCTGCTGCACGGCGTGTTTGCTATTGGGGCAAGCTCATCTGTCAGAGCCAGACCCGCCCAGAGGCGCAGATGGGCCGTGCCAAGGCTGGTTGCCACCAGGTTGCCGTGGCCAGCTCACCTGGCGGAGCGCTCGCCGCCAGCCCGGCACGGCCCCGCCGGAGCCGCAGCTGCGCTCAGCGTTCCCGCACAGCTATTCCGGGTCCTGCATGGGAAATCCCGCTAACTGGGTAAACCCACTCTAGTGTACAGGCACCAACTGGCAGACACAACTTTCACAATGAGAGAGATCCATAATTTTCAAATGTAACTAACAATTTGTGACAATAAAGCAGCAACAGGAGCCAAGATGCTGGCACTTCTCCTTGTCACCTCTTTCAAGCACAGTAACTAGAATTTGCATTTGTTTCCTTTCCAAAGGCAGTTACTTATTTATAAAGCAGGCATTTAATGCTTGCAGTTTCTTTGGCATGACTTTATTTTAGGCAAAGTCTCTAAAGAGTTTAGTGTTGTCTCTCTTAAGGAAAGTACTCAAAGAGTACTTAATTAATGCTGCATCAAACTAGGGAAATGGCATCATCCACTCACACAACAGAGACCAGAACTGTCTCAAAAATGGTAAATAACAACTGTGAGACAGGAAAGTGAAGATGATGGGAGTGTACAAAATTATGGGTGATACATACACAGCAAATCAAACATTCTTGTTTAAACTTCCTAATGGTGACAAGGGCAATGCTTTTCAAACCTACAGAAGCCAAGAGTTTATCACTGCCCAGTGTCATTCATGGTGCAGCATCTTGGTCAAACAGCTGCATCTCTGTCTCCCTTGTCCAGTGCACATTCCTGGCTTGTAGGGCTCCTTTGAGGGGAATTTTCAATTTTTTTTTCATTTTTAGACCAGGCCCTGGGCTACGACATGCAGGATATCAATCATTCTTTCCCTGGAGGTTGAACTCCCCCCCAAAAATTCTATGCATGAAGGAAGGTCAGCACCAGAATAACATTTTTAGAAGAAAAGTATTCTTTGCTTGGCATTTGACTGTGGGCATAAATCTTTAAAGAGAAAAAAGAAAACAAAAAAGGACAGAGACTTGGCGGGGAGATTTTGAAATGCTGGTTTAAGCAGGGAGGGTGTGGCTGGATGAAGGGAAGCAAGGATAAGGAAGCAAGGGCAGCTTTTTCAGGTGCATGTGTTCATTATCCCGGTTGTCGGTGGCAGGAGGGCCCGGAGCAGGTGAGGACATCCCTGAGCCGTGCTGTGGGTGAGCCCCGAGCGGCTCTGCTGGCTCCAGCCCCTTGGAATTCCAGCTGTGGCCGGAATGCAAGCCTGGCATTGCTCCTGAACTCTCCCAGTGCTCCACCAGCCAGCAAAGCCTCACCCTCGCTCTTGTTAAACACCTCCTGCTCCAACTGTTGCTTTTCTGTTGTTGTTTGTGGGGGTTTTTGGTGATATTTCTTTTTTAGGGGTGAGTCCTGAATTATTTCTTGTCAGAACAAGTTTGGTAGGCTGTCTGGAAAAGGAGTTTGGAGTCATTAAATCTAACAGTTCTGACATGGCTTCTTAACAGCTCCTAAGTGCCACTTGATGGATGGCTGTCTGGAACAATATCCTCATTCCTGCTGATGTTCCCCACCAAATCCAAGCCATACAAAGTGTCTCAGAATCCCAGCAATCACTTATTAGCAATAAATTATTCCGTGGCACTCCGGATCTCTTTCAGTCATTTCCAATACACCAACTCCATATGGCATTTGGAAAGGATTAGGCATCATATGGATAATGTGCACATTTGCATCTTGTTAGAAATGAGAGGAAGGGAAAGAGACCCCAAAGCCAAGATTCACTGTTAGAGGTAGAATGCAATTTCCCCTCTCTGTGGATTATTGGGGACTGGGTGACCTCTTTAAGGTCCTTTCAGGTTTAGGGTTTTGTCCATGCCCTCCATGTCCCATCCATTCCCATCGTCTCCACCCTGATTTAAGTAAAAAGTGGGATTTTGAAATGTCTGTGAAGCATCTGTTAGTGCCCACTGCCAAAGGAAGCTGAACTACATGTCCAACCAGCTTAGACAACTCCTATGGCTTTTTTGGCCACTTTAATGAAACAAAAGAAATGTAGAATTCATTTGGAAATTTCCTGTAAACCAAGAAAAAGTTTAATTTTTGAAACCCAACTTGAATTTTATGAAGATAATTCATATCAAATATTATATAGGGAGAGGTTGCTCTTTTTCATTCAGCTTCTGGAGAAAAATAATTATGCTCTTTACAATTAGAAGTGCATTTGTATTCCTTCCAAATAGTCCTATTACAACAAATGAAGTAGTTACTATACATCTTTTTCCTGCTACTTTTCAACTTAAATTTAATTTTCACATAGATTTATTTAAAACAATTCTCAACATGCCTCAGCCAAATGATGAATTTATTGAGGGTTCAGTAAATGTGCAATCCAGTGGAAGTTAAAAATGGCTGCTTTGTAATTCTGTGCCTAAATGGAATTACCCATTGTAGCCAGCTATGGTGCATCCACTTAAAGTCTATTTCTTGAGGCACATACTCAATCATTAACAGAAAGAAAGCACTGTAAAAATATGTTGTTAACAGAAAAATGTATATATACATATATAGCATTAATATTAAGCAAATGTTCTAATTTATTTTTTCTGTTCTCTGAGCCAGCTTGAGCAGTTATTGGTGTACACACTTTGTGTGTACAGAGAATACACTGCACATATAAATGATGGCTCATTTTTTATGGCTCATAATACATGACTGTCTCTGTCCAAATGCAAATAGTTTAAACTTAAGAAGGAAAGTTTAATCAAATGAATTGTAGAGCATAAAAATATTTGTAATGAGATGTCAGTGCAGAAGAGGTTTGTGATTTGTGTTGATGGTAGAACAGACTGTATGAGGACTGTGCCTCAGGCAAGGTGTGATTCTGTTTTCTGTTCCATTGTTGGCACAAAATCAGCAGTTACATCAGAGGTAAGTCTAAAATCAGCCTGTCTCTCATAAGAAATGCTTGAGTTCAGCATGAGATGCTTCCAAATTCACCAGTTTTTAGTGTGGGACCCAACATTTTCTGAGAGGACGCATCACTGAGGTTTCAGGTGGCTGCCCAGCATGGAGGTGCATTCAGCTCTCTTCTTATTTGGGGGTTTTGATCAAGTTACCCACACAAAGTTAGGTCAGGATAAAGGTCATTTCTCCAAGTATATAAACACTGAGGTACTTGACTCTTTATCCATATCACCACAGCTGTGTAGCACCTACAGTCTCGGTGTGTAATCCCAAATCCACTCCATTTTGTGGATGGACTTCCATCCTCACCAATCTGGATGAGACCTCTATTTCCTGCTTTAGATGTACTTTATGCTGTTTATTCAGTAATGTCCCGACTCATATAGAAGGATTTCCATAACTGCCTTTGCAAGAACTCATAGAAACATGGGAAGACACAATTCCACATCCTCAGCCATTCCCATGCTCTCCAAGTCTGGCTGCATTCCATAGTTTCCATCGCAGCCCGTCCACTTGCGAATGAGACTCCAGCCACATAAATTACTGAGAGTGGGACTACTTTATTCTTTCTTTAAACAAGACCAAGGAAAGCCCAAACTGTTTCCTCGTCCTTCCCCAGCATTTCCATTGCTGATGTTCAAAGGTTGGCAGCTGCACCATAAGGAGATGGGCTTGCTGTGGAATTCTGACAGGGTAAGGAGGGAAGGTCCAGCTCCTGGGGGGGAGCTGGCTCTGCGTATGTCTTTAACCCCAGCACCACGAGGGAAAGACAGCAGAATTTCTCCAGCTGCCTCCAAGGGCTTCCCTGTGTTTGGGCAGATGCTGAACCCTGTCTGTTATCACAGCCTGCTTGACTCAGTTTAGGATCACACCCAGTTCTACCCTGGAAGAAATTCTTCATGACTACAGTGTTACCTCTTGATACCAGATTAATGGAGTGCAGCAAATACTCAGATATTGATTATGAAGACTCATTTTTCTTTGTAGATATCTCCTGCCTACTAAGCTATACAGCCAAGTCTGGAATTTAAAACAGTACTATGTTCAAAACGCCAAAATCCAGAACTCTCTTGCTTCCTGTTGCTTTACTTACTTTAAATCACAGAGGATGTACCAAGGAAGAGCTAAAAGGTTTTGTTATTAAGCCATGGATTCTAACCAGATCCTGGTTTAAAATCCTTTAACCTGACTATCAGAACTTTCCAACCAATACATTTTATTGCCATGATGGCCCATCAAAAAAGTAGCTTTGTGTCACACAACCAGCATTTCCTGACAATCCTACAAAAACATATGGAGCTCCTCATAGTTTGACTACTGATGTTCTCAGATTTGGGTAGATTCCCCACATGGCAGCACAAGGGGTGGCTTTCTTTGGAGAATTTTATGCTCATGAAGTACAGTTCTAAAATAGTACTGGAGCTTGGACTGGTATGAAAACTTCCAGAGTTCCTGGATTCTTCACAAGGCTCATTAAATCCTTGAAGTTGATAGCACAGTCTGTTTTGTCGTCTGTATTCAGGGACATGGAAGGTAAAGAATGCATTTGGGTTTTGTTATTTTGAAATCAGCCAGTGAAAAGGGCCTGCCATAAACAAAGCTTATGAATAAATTAATGCATCTGACAAAGAAGTTAATGATCATATGGACTGAGCCCAAATTCATGATCAATGAATCATGTAGGCTGCTTTGTTTAGGCTTTGGCAAATCAATACTCCATTTTGTTAAACAAGTAAAATAGATTTTTTTGTGGGGGTGCTCTGGGATAATTTTTAAATATAAAGTGTCAGACAAAGAAATCTTCAGGGGTACTTGAAAGTATTGCTTAGAGCTTTCCAAATTCCTGTTCTTTTTGGGATTTATTGTCTTGTTATGCTTCTTACCAGGTGCCAACACACAGCAGATAATCAGTTACAGGAAAGAAGCAGTAAAATTTAGAAGGCTGTTTTGCAGGTACAGAGCTGTGAAAAAGCCCACGACATTGCAGACTTACCAGTATGGTCTAATTATAGAATCAGAGAATTATTTAGTTTGGAGAAGACCTTTAAGATCATCCAGTCCAACCATTAAGTGTGTCACTGCCTTAGACTGCTGTTAAAGGAGCTGGGATTGGTAAATGGGAGGAGCCTCTCCATTTCATTCTCTCCCTGGGTTTGCGACACCCAGAACATGAATGTTTTTTCTTTTTCCTTTATCACCTTATGTTGGAGTTTTATTTCAGGCTGGTGGTTAAATTGTCACTCGGGGTCCTGCCACATTTGTAGTAGGCAAAGAAACCCCAGCATGTAGCCTGTTGTTTTTGTGGGATATAAAGTATAAAAATCAAGATTCCTAAAGGGATTTAGGTACATAGTGATGCAGATAGATCCTGCTCAAGGGCTAAGAAATAAATCTGGAATTTTCTATGGAGCAGAAAGATTATGACAATTCCACAGGAAGAAATTTAAGAAACTAATGTGGGATCCTGAGGGTGGATAAACTGATAACTGGTTTTCAAGACAACTTGATTCATTTTTGAAAATTACTCCTGCAATGGCACATTCAAAGGAATAAATATCAGGTTCTGATTCTTGCCCCCACAGCATTTTCAGAGTGGGTAGAGCAGGTGAGGTGATTCATTCCTGAGGAATGTAATCCTGTTCCCCAGCTTACATTCTGCTCCAGTAATCCTGTAGATCCCACCAGACATCAACATGGGCTTGGAATGCCATCACAGTTCCCTAATTCTGGGCCCAAAAATGTTGGGCCCCAGCTGGTGCTATGAAGGGCATTAGTATTGCTGATTTTGGAGCTGTCCTCTAGATCCAGCAAACTCCTGAAATTCCTGTGTCTGGGGCTCAATGAATGAAGAAAAAATAACTTGAGAAGAGAACAGAAAGTTATTCATTTTTGTTAGGGAAATGACAGTGTCCTGCACTTGATATTGCCTGAGCAAGAGTCCTGGAACGCTGTTCCTGGAGAGATGTAAGCACAGACAGAATGCCAAATCTGATTACATAGATCAAAGTGGTCTGCTGCTACAAAGCTCTGAGAACTCACAGCTCACATTGGCAGAATTAGATTTGTGGCTAAGTGGAATTTTTCATCATCACAGCAATTTGTTTTGGTACTTAACGATGAATGTAGGGGCCTAACTTTAAGTAGCCGACATTGAACGCTTTGGTTTTCTAAGGAAAGCTACTGCTGCTCAGCTTCCCAGTTATTTATTACCTTCAGCAGCACATCTTATTAGAGAGGGTGTTCAGAACCACTGTCCAGTAGGAAAACAACCAGTACTGAGATGGGAATAAGAAATGACCCCTTCCCCTTGCCCTGTTGGCCTCTGGTCTTTCATTGAGTTTATCTATGCAAATACTGCCCTGCTAGAAAATTACTCTGGGATTTTAATAAGGAAGCTGAACAAGAAGCTGCTGCTGAACCCTGAATTAGGCATTCTGGATGGTCACTGCATTGAGTCAGCAAAGAAAAGAAACCAACTGTTTGGCAAAGGATAAATTATTATGTCCTAAAATGGTTTATGTTCCCTTGGCTGTTTGTAGTGAGTGATTGAAAGTCAGGTGGAGGACACAAGTTATTGAGCAGATCACTGGGGACTCTCCCAGCTTTGGGCTGCTAAAAATCTTCACGAGTGTATCAGAAAATTCTCTGCAGAACAGGACAAAATGGATACTATTCTCAGGCTGACACCACCCAGAGACAAACACTGTCTCCATTAAAACAGAGACAAATGCCTCCCAGCACATCCTAAAATCAGGATTTTTGCCTATTCTACCATTCTCCTCGCCTGCAGAATCACATGTTGCTGAAGGTGTTTTTGAAATCCAAGCAGAGCTCAATATTAACAGTGACAGAGTTAGTTACTGTCCTTTATCAACTTGGGATCAAATGTTCCAACGAAAATCAATGGAGTGTTTCCCCACAGTGCTTCTGAAAGCGAGATCAAATACCTGCAGCAGATAAAATGATTGTGTTTTCCCAAGCCATTAGCATGATTCAAGTGATACGCTCCTAAAATAACTTTATGCAGAATCAGTGTTTTTTAAAAGAGCATTTCAATTTCATTTGTCTATAAATATTTCCATTTTGGCATATCTTTCATGCAGCTGTATCAAAAGCCCTGTGTCAGGCTGGTCCAGGCCATTGCATCACCTCCAGAGTTAGAGGGTGCACTCTTACCCACTGCAGGATTGCTGGGTGGGCTCAAGCACAGAGTGTTGGGGCTGGACTGGATCATCTTGAAGGTCTCTTCCAACCCTGATGATTCTATGGCACCCAGGGCTGAGGCCCCTCTCAGCTGGGGCTCCTCTCCAGGCTGAGCAGCCCCAGCTCCCTCAGCCTTTCCTGGGCACCGAGATGCTCCAGCCCCTTCCTGAGCTCCAGGAGCTCCTGTCCCTGCTGTGCTGAGGATCCAGAGCTGGACACAGCACTCCAGTACCTCCATAAATAAAAGACTAAAACTCATACATAAAACATGAGAGAATTAACATTAAATCTATAGAAAAACTATGGATTTTAGGCCATAACTGTTTTGCCAACAATTTGGATGGCAGAGCTGGAATGTCTCACGTATTTTAGTTTGATGTGAGCTCAAGTGGGACTTGTTTTACTTGCAGGTGCTTGCAGAAAGTTGCATCCAGGACCCTACTTTTACCTGAATCAGTGAAAACATTGCACAGCTCTCAACAGAAGCTTGTACATATCCATGAGCAGGACTTGTACATATCCTTGTACATATCCATGAGCAGGACTTGTACATATCCTTGTACATATCCATGAGCAGGACCTCTCAAGACTGCAGTTTTCCATAGGTAATTACAGCAGGTATTGCATGAGGTAGGAGTAGAGAAAGGGGACAAAGAATTGTGAGAGAAACAATGATGTACACATCATTGCACTGATGATCAGTTGCACTGATGCTGTGCCTCATTCAAGCAGTCTTTTTGACAGTGTGGAGAAGGAGCTGTGATGGCCACAGCAAGAGAGAAAGACATGGAAATCTCCAGTTCAGAGAAAGCTCAGTGTGTAATAGAAAGCAAGTTGGCTGCATCTATCCCCAAGACAGAGATTTCACTCATCATTGTTACAGAATGAAAAATTTAAGAAAACCCCAAGAGAAGAATTTTCTTATTTTATTCAAACGAAGCTTCCATCTGAAGGCACATATGCCACCATATGGGATACATTTCAGGCATTCATTAGGAGAAGAATAATTAGTCTAGCATCATACCAGGAAAAAAAGAAGAGGCCCAGAGGATAATTACTTTAGAAACAGAAATAAAAGACCTTGAAACTAAATTTGCTAGGGACAAGTCTATGAAAAATGAAAAAAAAAAGAAACCTTGTTTATGGGAATTTCAATTTGGTTATCAAGGCGAAGAGGAAAGGGGGCATGCGCACGACAGGATTATTTTTAGCTTGGGGAGAAGCTAGTACATTATTGTTTCAATGATTATGGAAAACATGTAGTCTCATATTTCAGCCATTCACCACAAGCAAGAAGCCTCGTCTGTAGTACAGAAGAGATTAAACACTTCCACATTATCCTGGGAAGAACTGCTCTGTACGTCCTCTCTTTGCAAATACACCGTTAATAGTGCTACTGGTCATGGGCTTTAAATGCGACTGTGACCCTTTAAAGGTTGTCAAAAAGGATTATTCCTTTGTAGAGCTTCCTATGAAATGGCCTGCAAGAAAGAGAAATATCTGTATTATGTAAATAAAGCACAGATTGAATAACAGGAGAATAAAGAAGGCTCAAAAGTATGTCAGGCGGGGATTTTTCTGTGAGCAATTAAACACACTGAGATAGTGCTCTCTATGCATCAACTTAATCCTAACCATGCATTGAGCCAACTTATCTGTACTTCACCTTCTGGAGGGGAACAGGTAGACACATTATATTGAATAAAAGCCATGCATTGTACAGTGCACCACAGTCTGTCTCTCAAGCCTCAGGCCCTAAGTAACTAACCCTAATTAACTGTTGAGTTTGGAGTTTCTGTGCTACTCAAAAGGCCCATGGGAAGTGAACAGTGACAAGATTTGGCCCTTGAAAAGAAGCACCTGTGACTGGATTCCTCCTCTTCATGTCAGGAAACACCTGATATTCTGCAGCACTGAAACTGTAATGGGAAGTAAAGACTTGTCTAAGTAAAATCCTTTGATTGGGACAGCGGTCAAAGGGACAGGTCTTTGATGTCTGGAGCTCTTTGCAGCAAAGAATAAAATGAGATCTCGCATTGCTGTGTGTGAGACAGATGGTTTGGGATATGACAGTGGTTCATTCATATTGGGAACACTTGTTACAATGCATTATCTTTCAAAGATACAGAGAAAGCTATCTAACATTTTGTGACTCACCTACAGTATAAACAAGATAATTACCTGGTTCACCTGCTAGAGCTGGGAGATCGATTATGGAAGCTAATTAGAGACCTGTTTAAAGCAGATATGAACTCATGAGTTTTTGTTATGGGTTCTTCTCCTCTTAACACACCACAGAGAAAATCATAGAACAACAGTGATTAGCCTTATTTCATTTTTATTGCTTCTCCCATTCAGAGTAAAATCGCAGAAAGTCAAAAGTGTAGCTAATTTACTTTAGCAAGCTAGAAAATGTAAGTTAATTTCCTTGCTTTACTACTTAGGAAGCTCTGCCAGAGCATTCATGTCAAAGGAAAACAGAAAAAATACGTATCCATATGGAATATGGATATAGCTCAGGGTAGCTTGACAAACACTGGCAGAGAACACTATCACACTTGCAAGGAGGTAAGAGATACTGGTAGTGATCTTTTGAGCTCTTGGTTACTAGTATATATCAGCAGAGCAGCAGAGAGATGTACCAGGTTGGGAGTTTGGTTTTGGTTTGGTTTGGGTTTTTTTTATTTTATTTTTCTGGAACTGGAGAATGCTTCTGTCTCCTTTAAGTAGCAGTATTCCTTGTTCCAAAAGCAGAATATCCCTAGCACAAATTCCTGACTGTTCCTATGTGAACACATCATATGTCTATGATCTGCAGTCAATTCCCAGATCTATGTGTGCTGTCATACTGCAGCAGGAATCACTGCAGAATCTGTTGAGTCTGCAAATCTCACACAGCACCTCTACCCACATGTGGAATGAAAAACACAAATTACTTTGGGAAGGCAGAAAGACTTCAGTAATTAGTGCTTAATTCCTGAGTGCCCTGCTGTCTAGTGCAAGCTGCAGCTCTGAGCAGGGCTCTCAGGCTTCCAGCCCACTGGGATGACAAAGATCTGACAGCTCCACCAGGCTTGGGTGTGAACTGGCACTGCCACTTGGAAATTCCAGGGAGTGAAATGCGGCCTGGACTGTACCTGGTTAGACACCTACAGCAAAGCTACAAAAAGACATTTTAGCCACACAATTGTAAACTAAACCCTGCATTGATCAGGAAGCTCTAAATAATTTAGATTTTCACCAAGTCCTTGACAGATTCTTTTTGAGAATGTTTGAGAATGTTTGCCAAATATTGCAGACACCAATGAGGCACACAACTGTGTGAACTGGGAGGTACAAATTGGGTATTTCATCTGGCACATGCACTGCCAAGGGAGGCATCATTCAAAGACCTTGCCTGCCATAAACAGGTTGTACACAAAACATGAAGCTTCCCCTGCTTCCCCTGCTCTCTTCCTGAGAGCACCAAACTGCACCTCTGTGGCTCCTGTCACAGCTGGCTCATTCAGTACTTACCTGGTCACTGAAGCAGGGGAGGAACACAAGTGAGTGACTGGTTCTAGTGAGCAGAGCACTAACTTGAGTAAGGGAAATGTTAGCTCACATTTGCTCCCTCCATTATTTTTAACTAATAACCTTTATAGCTTATGTAAATTCAATAATGGAAATGTGTTATTATATTTTAAACAGCTTGAGGTGAAGTCCTGCCCCAAAACATGCTATAGATGTTGTTCCAGGCAATCTGGTAGGTGATACTTTCCCTCTAATCTTAATCTTAATGTTGGAAACTGTCTTCAAAACAATAAATATTCTAGACTGGATGACAAGAGATCAGCCAGCCTGGCTCTTCTGGATCAGGCCAACCCATTGATGTCCAAGGTTCCTTCCGAGACTCACTGTCCAGTGAAGCCCATGCAAGAGACACATCAGGAAACATAAACTGTTAACAGGGCTAAACAAGAGCAAAATCCCCAGATATTCAGCACTGAAGGATATGAATTGTCTTTGCATATGTCCAGAAGCAGAAATGGATATGAAGAGCGTAGAATAATGGATGGAGACACACTCTGTAGCTGTGCAGTGACATCCCTGCTCCGCACTCACTCAAAGAATTTCAGGGCCTACAGAATTCATCAGGAAGCAAGAAAAACCTTTAGTCTCAAAGGTACTTAATTACTGGACTTACCTGCCTGGCATGGTATTTTCTTGTATCTATGGCTTTTCCACATGCAGATGCACAGCTGCTCATCAATGAGCTCATCAATCAGCTTCTGCAAAAGCTGGACAGTAACAGAACTAAATGTGCTGCTTAATTGTCTCAGTGATGGAGTCACATTTACAGCATTTGCTTTCTAAACCCATTTATTCTGTGAAAACTACCACAACCTGGACACAAAACCACCTAATCCTGACTGATCACCCAAATCCATGGCAGGGTTTAGCATTGGTAATCTGAGGGCACAAGGGGAGATCCCTGTCTGAGCACAGAGCTGCACTTCTCCCTGCCTGACTCCTCAGTACACCCTAGGCTAGCATAGAAACCACAGCCAACCTCCTAAGAGACCTTTCCTGGCTTCATACACAATACCTGTCTTGGGAGGTGAAAACTGTACTCACAGGCAAGGAACCAGATTTAGGGGTGGGTAATTCTTAGAATATCGTAGCATGAACCTATATTCTTTATTGAAAATTACATCAAATATTTGACTAAATGATTTTATTTATGCTGCCAGAATGGTGTAATGAAAGAAACCACCCTGTTGTCACACAAAGATATACCTGATATCTAATTTGAACAAGGTCACAGTTCATCTACTCCACAGAGTCCTCCGTCCCCAAGGGCTGTGCAGCCCTGCAGGGGGGCCTCAACACCTTGGGGAGATGGGCAGGGAAAAAACATCTGAAAATCAGCCAAGGGAAATGCAGGTCCTGCTCCTGGGCAGGAACAAACCCAGCCCCAGCACAGGCTGGGGAACCTGCTGGAACAGCTCTGGGGGGAAGGACCTGGGGGTGCTGGGGACACGGAGCTGTCCCTGAGCCAGCAGAGTGTCCTGGG
>VXAX01001791.1:47519-96756 GCA_013399835.1 Leptocoma aspasia
TGTCCCTGTGTGTCCCTGTGTGCAGGGAGGGCAGAGCAGGCCCAGGCTCTGCTCCAGGCCCAGCAATGGCACCAGAGCCACGGGCAGGGGCTGAGCCCAGGAGCTGCCCCTGCACAGGAGGCAGAACTTCTGCCCTGGGCAGTGCCCAGCCCTGAGCAGATGGTGCAGGGAGGCTGTGGAGTCTCCTCCCTGGGGATATTCCAGAGCCACATGGACACACTGCTGTGCCCTGAGCTCTGGGATGGCCCTGCTGGAGCAGGGAGGTGGCACCAGAGGAGCCCCCGTGGGCCCCTCCAGCCTGACCCACCCTGGGATTCTGGAATTCCATGATCTTCTGTAGCACCTCTCATTAAAAGACTGAAAGTCCCCAGATTCAGCCCACAAAATGAGAAGGACATCCACCATGTCTTGGGCTTTGGGAGGACAGCATGGTGGGTAAATTGGGAAGTAAAGATCCTTTTCCCATTGAACACAGCAATGGTAAAAAAATCTATCAGCAAATATAATATTGCACTTTAAAGCAGGCTTGGCAGCAAGACCAAACTGTGCTTGTGTTTAATGATCATTCATCTCTGCTGAAAAATGGACTGACAGTTCTCTCTTTCCTTTTGACTTAGAGATCCAGTGCAAGTGTTCACAAGAGCCAAAACCAGGTTATCAGGGTACCAGTGCAAGATGCCAAGGAAAACTCTTACTGAAATCAAAGCAAGAAAGGGAAAAAATGGAAAAGCCTCTCCCAATGCCACCCAACAACACAGAGTTAAGGAATGGGGGAAGGAATATTATTTTTAAGAGACCAGAGTTATATCAATGTGAAGGCTCTATGTAGTGGGTCTTTATCAACCAGACAAAGGCTGGATTTTCACCTTAGCTTCTTAAATACCCCATCCAATAATTAATTTAACTGATATGGGACAGCTATATTATCCCTGAATAAGGTGATTTGTATAGATCTAAAAGCAAATGCCTCGGCAAAAGACAGAGTTGATCATTATTTCAAAGCTCTTATTTTTCCCCTACTCTTAAGGCTTGGGAAATTATTTATTTGACAATCTGAAAATAAAACTTGAGCTGTATTAGCATGTAGACTGCTCAATAAAAGGGAAAAAAAGTGAGAGAGAGGATTAATAAATTACATGCTAGAAATGGGAAACAAGATTAGAGGTGACGTTTTGGCAATGTCTTCCTCACAGTGAAGGAAAAAAATGAAACAAGATTAGTTGGAGAGGAAAGAGGGAGTCAATCAGTAGGAAAAATGAATTTAGAAAAAGTGAGAAAGCCTGTGAAAAATGGAGGAGTTGGTTGGGATAAAGGGTGCAATGAAAGTGCTCTGTGGCAAGGAGGGACATTACTGCTCTCCAAAGATAAACCCTCAGGGAAACAGTGGGGAGAAGTGGGCTGGGGGACAGTGGGCTGGTGGCAGAAAGCCCAGTGGAGGGGACAGCAGTGAAACTGGGGCTGCTCCTGGTGCTGCCAAGGCAAGAGCAGCGAGTTCCCCCAAGGCTGGTTCCATGTCCCTCCTTCCTCACCTCTCCCATGCTGCCAGGGGAACACAATCACAACCACAACAGCCCATGTGCATTCAGACTGAGGCAAGGCTGGATCTTCAGTTTGTTTGTTTTCATGGCTCACCATTGATAGATTATATCCTACAGCACATCTCCAATCTGCATATCAGGCTTCCTCCAGCACATTACTATGGCAACACCTTCTGCATCAGGGATATTGGACATCACTGGTTCTTTCTGCTTTCAGCAGCAAGCCAAAGGAGAGCTCCAGCCTCAGGCTGCTCCTCTGCCAGCCAGGGGATCTCTTCTCCAGCTTTCCCACCTCTACCATGAGGGCTTGGCTCCTTCAGCTTCCTCTCTCACTGTTAGAATCATTTTTTTTTCCCCTTCCTCCCCCTCTTGTAGTGGCTGCTCGAAACCTGTTCTAAGGATGAACACATGGGCAGTTTAAGAAGCTGCACCTCAACTGCTAGACCCAGATTATATTCTGAAACTGATAATTATTGCTAATTGTGCATGCTTACAACAGGGTAAGGCTACCAGGAAAGGAAAGTTTGCATGCTAGATGTGCTGTGAAGAAGCTTGAGATCAAGACCAAAATATTTCATAGCTATAAAAATAAATCTTTTTGGGACAAGTGTTGCAAGAGCTACTATTTGGTCACTCTTCAGTGTCAGTTTTAGTCCCTGATTGTCTCAGACCTCCAGTCGGTCATCTGTGGGATCCTAAGGGAAAAAGAAGAAAAAAATTAAGATCTAAAAAGCCCTTTGGGTTGACCCTATTCAAATTCACAGGAATCATTCCACTACAACCCTGGTTAGGCCTTCCACAAAGATCTGACGTGGGCTCAGTCCAGGACACTGAATGTGGGATCCTGCTGGAATTCATTTCTATGTGAGCAATCACCTGAAAAAATGATTCCCCCTGACAAGAGCACATCTCACTGCCTTTGCAGGGATCAGTAAAATGCCCATTATACTTTCCTGTGCTCCTCTGCAAGGTGCAGAGCTCAGGAGATGTATTCTGTATGCAGGAGCAATTACCATCCTCTAAAATGCTCATGTTCCAACAGCATTTCCTCCAGAGCTAAGAAACAAGGCAGATGATTTCCCCCTGTAATTTAAAAAGCAGGATTTAACTAGTAACAGGCTGCCATGCCTTACAAATGTTGACTTTTGGAATCACAATTCCTGTAACTTCACTGAAGAGTTACATCAATTTGTCGATGAAATTGAGACTAGTTAATGTATAAAAGGTAAATCTTTATGTCCTAAATCAGCAGAAATATTAAACTGCTGAAATATTTATTAACCTTGAGAATTTGAAGTGAATGCATGGTTTGCTTATGGTCTTAATGGGGCATCATGTCACCTAAACTCAAAATGTGCATAGATGTCCAGTATTTTATTTTAATTTATTGCCAGCATATTAACATCATTTTACTTTTCAAGAGTATTTTATTTCGAAAGGTAATTTTTTTTCTAGATGGTATCACAACCCACTGTTAATTAGAATAAGAGACAAATTCAAATTTGCCTTTATTTTCCTTTCTCAAGAAGTGTTCTTTATTCCCTATTAGTTTCCCACAGAGAATTTTTTTTTAATGAAGAGACTTTGTTTTAGAGTTTGTAATCTCCTGGACAGGCTTTATAATGATGAAATATAAGTGTCTTTCCTGTATTAACCTGCTGTGTTTGGAAAGCTTCACATAAGGCAAGGGGTTAAGTAAATCTCCAGTTCCCTGGGGGTCAGTTTGCAGAACATGCAGGTACATACATTGTTTAATTTCTTAAAACTCTGCAAATGGAGCTCATCCTCTTGGCCTCCTTGCTCTTTAAAGTGGTGGCAAAAACATTCTAAAATAAGAGTAACAGTTCAGTGTGGGAGATGTCAGGCAGCCCCTGACCAAAGCGAAATACCCAGAAGAGTTTATTGGATGATTGAATCAGAAACCCTGATGTGGGTTGGAGGGACCTTAAATCTCATCCCATTCCACCCCCTGCCATGGGCAGGGACATCTCCCCTAGACCAGGTTGCTCCAAGCCCCCTCCAACCTGGCCTTGGACACCTTCACTTCCACACCTCTGATTTGCCATCAAAACTCTGTTGCACACCCACAAATTCACCATTGTTTTAAGAGATTCCCAAGAGAATAACTCCTCAATTTTTAATCCATCTTGAGGAGAGACCTTAAGGCAAGATTCAGCACCGAAAGCTGACAAAACTTTTGCTATAGAACACATAAGAAGCACAGTTTAATCTTGACATCACCGCTTGAAGGCTTTAAGTTATCAAAACACAACCAGAGAGCCAACATTCCCAATTTCAACCCTGCATGGCTGGACATTTAACCATGCTCTCAGTGCACCTGCATTAGCTGACTGACTTTCACACTTGTATCAGGAAGTTTTCAAGACACTGGGCCGATTTTTTTTCAGCATTTTTTCTTTTACTGACCCTAAAAAATCTTATTATTTACAGTGATCCAGCCAAAAATGCACCTGATATAGTGTTGCCTTCACACCTGGAATGAAGAGCCCAGTGCTGTGCTCTGCAGATAACAGTGTTGTAGAAATCAGATGTTAAATTCCAAGCCTGTAAGTTGCAAGGGAAAAGGTTTCTTTTGGAAAGGTACATCAGGAAGTGTTTAGCATTTTGTGTATTGTGGAGATACAAATATAATACAGAATTAAAAGCAATGAAGGAAAAAAAATTGGCAGGAAGAACCAATCATTTGAAAAAGACATTGGACCAAACATGAAAGTTAATGACCACACTTTTCAGTCACTTTGATATAAATTCTGAAGAGGAAGGAATCACTAAAATATGGCATTGCAGTAGAAGTACAATTTGCACACAATGTAATAAAGAAGAAAAATTAAAAGAGAATCAATGAAATTTGGCAGAAAGCCAGACGTGATGAAACTGCTGGTTAAAAAATGGCCCATTATTTTAATTTTTTATCTTAAAAGTGGAAGATTTCTAAGTGAGGATATTGAACTGGAGATTTAGAAAAGTCATGTAAGCATTGGATAAAAGGAAATTGGATAAAGAAGTGAAGGAAGAAAATGCAGAAGAAAAATTGTTTCTGAACATTAATGCCATGTCCTAGAGGGTAGTACATAGCAGGACATCCAGCAGCAAGCACTGTACTAAAATCTCTAAATGCAAAAAGCAATCAAAGCTTGAGCTAAAACACTCACAAACACAGGGGTACATAAGAGTAAATGAAGTTAAAAGACTGTAACAATGATGAAAGAAAAGGGAATAGGCTGGAATTGTATTTGAAATGGGTTTTAGAATATGTATAAGAAAAGAAAAGAGGTTTACAAGGGCTTGGATGAGTACTGTAGCAGGGAAAAGAGATACAGAACACAAAATAAATTATTTTGCCAGGGGATGACACTAAAAGAAAATAAAATTGTATAAAAAATGCCAGAGAGATATCAAAGGGAATCAGTTTCATATAAAAGAGGATCAAAAAATAATAGTACCTGAAGATTGACACAGGTTTAGAGCGAGCAGAAAGCTGTCCCAGAATTCCATATAAAATGGCACTGGGTCAGGTAAGGCTCTCAGAGAGCTGCACAGATGAAACCACCTGAGGAAATAATTATAAGGACACCAACATCAATATTCTAGGAGGGAGTCTGGTGAAATTCACTCCTGTACAGAGGATCTTTGTGTGTTTCTGGCGGTATTTAAATATCAAGTTTGGCAATTAGAGTTCCCCAACTCTCTTAATAGAACTGAGAAGAACTGATGAATACTATGAACAGCCAGGAGACAAAATTTGGAGAGATGACCCAGTTTCTTAAGATGTACAAGGTGACAGGACAATTTCTGGCAGTGTGATTACGCAAAGCTGAATGAAGGCACACCACACAACACAAAGTGAAATGACACAGGCTTGAAAAGAATTACTTAAGCATCTTCTATTCATTGCTAAGTTCTAAATGAGCTTACAATAAAGAGCAAAAAAAGAATCTCAATAATTTTGGACTCTTCAATGGAACCTTATTACAAAGAAGAGAGTTCTACAATTTCTCTAAATTGCTGCACATTGAGAGAGAGGAGCTGTAAAGACATGGTGCATGTGTGTGCATGTATTTGCGATTATTGCCAGTCTGCCTTGCAAAATTAGTTTGTAATGAGATTAATAATACATGGTCAGATGCACTTTGTATCCAGCTGAATGCTATAAGGCATGGAAAATGGAAGTTGAGAAGGTGATGGAGTAAAATAAAAAATCTGGGCAGATAAACCATCTCACTGATTTCTTATTCTCCATTCTCTGAACATTGCAAATAGCCTTTAGAATTCCTCAGGTGTGAGGAACTAAATCAGAAGAGCCACAAAAAGCAGAGAGAACAGTAAGTCACAACAACTCCTAGAGCTGCACCAAATCTGTAATTACACAACAGACCTTCCAATCAAGGTTCCAAAACGTATTAGAAGGCAAAGTAATTGGGAGCCAAAAAAATCTGACACGGGGAGGATATTCAGGGTTCCAAAAACATGATTATCCAAAGGCAGCTTAGGTGCAAACTTCTGTGCCCTCCCAGCTCCTCAGTGGGGCCCTGGGCAGACCCAGCCGAGCTCTTTGTTAAAGCTGAGCACAGCCTTGCACACAAGCAGCTCCCCTCGGTGCTGAGCATGGAATCTAAGGGGGGACAGCAAACAGAGATACCATAACAGTCAAACTGGGTTGTGTTAAAAATGAAAAATGCATGGGGAAAGGCTCTGTGTGCTCGTTACAGCAATGGCTCCTTGGCTGGTGTCCCTGCTAGAAAAGCACTTGTCCCCTTCTATGGGCTGTGAGGGCACTGCCAGAGGAAATTCATGCCTCTGATATTTAATTTACTGCATGACAGAATGCTTTGGAAAACAAAATGAAGCCTTTGCTTCTCTAAATAATCCTCCCTCCCCCACTGCAGTCATTGTCTTTGTAATATTTTATGGCTTGTCATATAACACTCTGGGATATTGTCCTACAGAGGATGTGACTACACTGCTGAAATGAAATACCTGTGTGGTGTTCCTTGCCCACAGACCCACCAGAGCAGTGGCAGATCAGGCTTTGTGCATTTCCTAGTATTTTATTTTGATTTTTTTTCTATTTTTGTAATAAAGAGAAAAAAAAAAAAAGAAGCAAAGAAAACAAGCTTCACATAGATTTAGGACTTCAGGGAGAAGAATATAGCTATTCCATCTATTTTATAAATGCAAATATGCTTATAACATTGATCTCAACAGTGTAAATCAATAACACCCAGAGCTTC
The DNA here is from genome assembly GCA_013399835.1 of Leptocoma aspasia. Classification (NCBI taxonomy): domain Eukaryota; kingdom Metazoa; phylum Chordata; class Aves; order Passeriformes; family Nectariniidae; genus Leptocoma; species Leptocoma aspasia. The sequence goes on from VXAX01001791.1 coordinate 54,310, forward strand.
CCCGTCCCCCACAGATTGTCTGCAAATTATAAATGGTGGTTACAAAAGTATAATCACGATGAAATATTATCAAATCTCATATTCTACTCATGCTGTAATTCAAAAAAGGAGCAGACGTCTTGGAAGTTAGAGTTTTGATGTTTTAATGAGTGCACTATGTTTTTTCTAGTGAAGCACAACCAATTAAATTGAGCATCCAATCTTTTGCTGAAGGAACAGTCTGCAGCTTCCAAATGACTGCAATTCTCTCTTTTGCCATTATAGGAAAAAATTTTTATCCTGTCACCAGGCTCAGTGCACTCAGAAGCATGAAGCAGCTGACAGATAACATGAGTAGTATTCAATATAATCAGATTGGGCTGTGCATCTGACACAAGGAGCCATTGGGAGACACAAGGAAATTTGAGATTATGTCTTGGAATTCCATCTTTTACATTGTGGGGTAAAAAAACTGCTTTTCTCACCTTTTCCAGAAGTTCAGTCCTGATCAAAATTAGCCTTTTGGAAGTGTTTCCAGATTCTTAACTGTGTTTGCTGAAAACCTTGCTTACTAAATATTTTAGAAATCCAAAAGTCCCCAGAGAACATGACTGCTAGAAAATCTGACACACTGGACGTCAGAAAATGCAGACTTAGAGTTTAGCTAACAATCTTGAGCATCTAAATTTTGGACTGTATTAAATTTAGGCCTGATTTATCTAGTCTCCTACAGAAAGACTGGAAGACCAAGAATCCACACCAAGCTTGATCCACTTCTCCTCTCCACCTTCCTCAGATTTTGGAGAGAAGGGAAGATGAGGGTCACATGACTTATTTTTGCTTTTTGGGGAACTCCATGCCTGGATCCAGCAATGGGCCCAGAAAAACACCCAGATCATTAAAATTACAGAATCATAGAATGACTTGAGTTGGAAGGGACCTTGAAGATCATCTCATTCCATGGGCAGGGACACCTCCCACTGTCCCAGGCTGCTCCCAGCCCCAGTGTCCAGCCTGGCCTTGGGCACTGCCAGGGATCCAGGGGCAGCCACAGCTGCTCTGGGCACCCTGTGCCAGGGCCTGCCCACCCTGCCAGGGAACAATTCCTAATTCCCAATATCCCATCCAGCCCTGCCCTCTGGCACTGGGAGCCATTCCCTGTGTCCTGTCCCTGCAGCCCTTGGCAATTGTCTCTCTCCATCTTTCCTGCAGCTCCTTCAGGCCCTGCAAGGCCACACTGAGCTCAGCCCAAAGCTTCTCCTGTGCAGGGGAACAATCCCAGCTGTGCCAGCCTTTCCTCCCAGCACAGCTGCTCCATCCCTCTGCTCATCCTGCTGCCTCCTCTGGGCTCTCTCCAGCAGCTCCAGCTCCTTGCTGTGCTGGCCCAGGGCTGGGGCAGCTCTGCAGGTGGGCTGTCACCTGAGTGGGGCAGAATATTGTGGGTAGGATGTTGCACTCAGACTGCTGTCAGGCAGAGATAGACACACTTTAAAAAGTGGTAGGCAGATGCTATAAAGATCAGTGTAAATATAATATCTCAGTGAGAAGCACAATTAGTTAGTTGATGTCTTCATAGTAGACCCCGAGCAGTAAACGATTTTACCTGCTTATCATAGGCAGTAATACTGAAAGCACTGGGCAGTTATTTCTCCACTGTTAAATGCTCAGGTTGAGTCTCTGCCATTTAAAATGAGAAGTTTGAAATCTTCTTGTGCTGTAGAGAATGGAGGTATGGGAAGGTTATTACAGTGCTAATAAATAAGACAAGTAATTTTACCACTTGGTTAGCAGAGTTTGAACATTATCAAACACCTTTTTCACTGGTTGCTTTACAGTTAAGCCGCACACAAGCTTCAGGTTAAGAGGCATACTTTTATTTTTCCAGAAGGAAAACTAGCCAGTTGTTTTCTGACTTCTGAAACCACACAGAAGATAGAAAGTTTTGGAAGATGTTGAAGGCAGACATGAGCCTGAGGACAGACTCCATCAATAACTCAGGAAACAGATGTTACAGTGTTTGTTTAGGCTTTCCAAACTAGTCTGATTTTTTTTTTTTTTACTTTAGTTTGAGTACTTCTTTTCCATGTTCATGTGTTTATTTTTGTTGAAAAGCTTCATATTTCTGCTAGGGAAAAAGAAAACCAACCACAAGATCACACCCAAAACACCTGTGTGTTTGCTTTGCTAAGCCCAGAGATGACACCAGCTTTATGCTGCTGCTCTTTGTGCATCTATCACAATATTTGGGAGTTGCTGGTGCTTTTTCACGACTCTGTTCTCCCAGTAAGCCCCTGGGAAGGGAAATGCTATTATAGCCAGATTACAGGCAGAGAGATGAAGCACACAGGGACACGGTGCAGAGCAGAACAGGGACTTGAAATCACCTTTCAAATTCCGGGGCTTGACCTTCTGTCTGAGGTACTTCCCAGTGCTCTCTGTTCCTCTGACCCCCCTGTGTCCCCTTCCCACAGCCAGCTGCCCAGCACCACAGGCTCTGCTCCATCATGTTCTCCACCTCATCTCCCTCTGGGCGTGAGACCACTAAATCATTTAAATCATCTGGGACTTCTCAGAGAGTTAAATGGAAGAAGGCACATTCTGACTGCAACCGTTCCTGACACACCAGCCTGCCAGACACTCAGCCTCTTAGAGGGGACACAGGAAGTGGGATGGAAAAGAAAAACAACCTTGAAATTACAGAAATGGGTTTCAGAAGTGTCACAGAAATGATTTTCCATGCTTTTTGGACTCTTCACAGAGCTGAACAAAGGATTCCTAAGAATATGGAGGATATTTTCAACCCTGTTTTCACCTGATTCACTATGGCACCTGGAGAAATTTTTTCAGTGTAAAGGCACTTATTAATGTTCTAAACTTGGGTAAATATCTGTGAATATAGCAATATAGTGATAGCATATAAGCAATATAGTATTAAGCTATACACCATATGTATTATATGACACTATAGAAATACATACATCAACATAAAAGTAGAAGAGGATCTCAGCCACTGAGGTTTTGGATATAGCTTGCTCTTTATCTCTGAGGAAAATAATAGCTTCTTTTTTAAAGCAGGACAAAGCACATGGTGAGATTCTTGGAGTGCCCTGTGCAGGGACAGGAGCTGGACTTGGATGATCCTTGTGGGCCCAAATTAAATCATAGAATATTCCCTGTAGAATATTCTATGATTTAATTGTAAGCTGACTCTGTAATTCTCCATCAAACGATGTTCTTGCTTCATAAGCTCTCTGAAAACTTCCCTTGTGTTTTATATGAAGAGCCAATAATTGGCCTTATTTAGTTTAGATGAAATAAATAATTTCACAGCCACTTCTCATATAATAAGGTTGGCCACAGCCTGTTTTTTTCTCTTCAGCTTGTATATTTTTTTTGGAGTGAACATAAAAGAGCATTTTCTTGCCTGCTGAGTGTTCATTAAAACCACTTCCAAATCTTTGCAGCCATTAGGGTCCTCACTATGTTCTCATCTTCCTGGCATATTGATTTAACTGTAAAAACAATCCTTTCTTCAAATGGTAATAGTAAAGTTATTAACTGAAAGTTATGAAGGACAACTTCATCTAAAGACCTCAACTACTTGAAAAGGTTTTATAAAATAACCAATCAAAACCCAGAAGACCTCTGAAGAAAGAAGAGTAAACCACTATCAAAATAACATTCTTTCTCCCAGAAGTACATTTCAAACTGGGCATTACCTGTGTGGAAATTTCTTATTTTTTCCTCATGGTTGTATGAACGTGCTCCTTGAGCTGGGACAGCTCTGACAATGGCATTAATGATGAATAGAAACACCTTGTAGATAAATGGGGAACTCCAGAGCTCTGGTGTTTCCAAAGAGGCACTATTAGAAGCAGGTAAGAACATTACATAACTAAACAAGAATAGCATTTCCAAGTTTCCACCTGGAACTTGTTTTCAAACTTCCAGTTCCTCCTCCACTGAATCCTAAGAAATATTCCCTTTGTAAGATAATAATTTGATATTCTTTTGGGTTGGGTGTGAGCAAAATTACTGGTGAGCTATCCAGTACTCAGACTGCTTGAGGATGTCTTTCTCTGCTGAGGTGACACACTGCTCACTGCAGTTGATGTTGCTGTGCTGCTCAAAGGACAGAACATGGTAAAGCCATAGAAAAAAAGAAAAATAATATTATTGCTAGCAATCAGACAAGCTGTTAAAATTTCTCTCTCCCTACCTCACCTCTGCTCTGATTGGGTACTGCTGATTTCTTCTCAGAGAAGGAGTTAAGAACAATTATGATAAAATTACGGAAGTCATAACTTTAATGTCAAGACAGAAATATTGCAGTGCAGACCACTGTAATAAATGTTAAACTGTTGTCAAGAAAGAGCTAGATAAATTATATAATCCATTCTCCACATCTTACTGAGCATACAGAGCTGTAGCTATTCTTCTATTAGGTCTGCCTAGGCTGACAAATTGTATGCTAATGGATAAAATCTTAATCACAGAAATAAGGGCATGAAAATCATTCAGTTTAGCTAAGATGCTTCATAATTTTCAGTTACTCTTTCACTTGTCTTAACTCATATTGGTAGTTCAGTCACAGACCTCATCATCCCCTGAAAACTCAACAACCAGAGCAACTCCTCTGTAAAATTTTCCTTTTAACTCCAGTTTACTGTCGATGCCTCTCTGAAGAATTTTGTGTTACTGTACATTAAGGCCATCCTATAAAAACACAATTTATTTTACTACATTATAAAAGAATGCCAGTTATCCTGCCACATCTGTGCTATCTGTGGGGTCCTGTGGGAAATAGTGGTGCAATAGCAGGGAATATGTTACAATTTGTTTGGAAGCATTTTTACAGTCACCAGGTGAGCGAGTAATTGCTCACATGAAAATGGGTATCTCAGTGCCTTATCTCAAAGATGGGGATGACTCTGTGTGCACAGAGCATCAGCAGCTGCTACTGAATTTCTGTGGCCAATCTAGCTGGATAGCTAAGGGAAATAAGCAATGGAAATGGAGGTTTGTCGTTGTTGAGCTAGGAATAAGGATGAAGGATTTCACTCATCAGAAGGCGAGAAGAGAAAAGGGATTTAATGAAAATCACGCGCTCCTTTTATAATGGGATGCACTAAAGCAAGACCTGATTGGTCTTAGAGAGAACACCTCTCATCCCATTGGTAAATTAAGAATAACACACTCCAAGGACAGCTACTATAAACAATGGCTACAGAGAAGAGATTACAATTTGTTTATAATTCCTTCTTCTAACTTCCCCAGGCTATATTATCTCTAATTCATTCTTCGACTGAACTGAGAATATCCACAGAGGGTCCTATTAGAAGTAAGCTGGGGAGTTTTCACCGGGAAAGGACGCTATGAGCAGCTGAATCCAAGTGCTTTAGTTCTGTTATCAGATGTTGACCACGGCTCTGTACACGGGGGAGGCTGAAGCCATTTAAGCTCAGCCTTGCTCAGGCAGACTCTGCTGGAGCCTGCCTACACCAACCGCAGAGCTGGGACACCTGCAATTCAGCAGAATTCCTCAAAGTCATAACCTAAATTACCATAATCTTCTGACGAAGACTGGGATTTAATGAGAGAGATTGAGCAAGCCAAGTATCCCTTAATGAGGGAAGGCAAGAGCACATGAAACCGAAGAGTTTTTCCTGTTGAAAGCAAGATCTCTTTCCTGACTCGGGAAGAAGTGAGTAGTACATTACAGGAAAATACTTTTTAGACTCTGAGGAGCTTTCTCTCCCTCCTGCTGATCTGCCTAGTGGGGTTTTGCTCTCTCAGTCTCACTCTCTGAACTGCACAGTCTCCAGCTAGGAAGCAGGAGAAGGACTTACTCCTTTCTTACCTGCTAACATTACATGCACACAGACTATTAGTGCTTGGCTTCAACAGGGAGTGTGCTCTGCCAAAACTTTTACTGCCTCAACTCATGGGCATGAGGATCACAGCTTCACTTGTAAGACTGCCTGAATTTTCCTAGTGAAAATAATCTAATGTAAAGCTAAAACTTAAAAAACCAACCAAACAAACAAACAAAATTTGCTTTGTGCTAAAGCATTTTGAAAAAAAAATTATATTCTTTCTTCTCTGAAGCAAAATACTTTCAAAGATAAAAGTGCAACAGCTCAGACATACCCCTGAAAAAGAGGATCTGCTGGAAAATGTCAGTTATCTCTAGGTGGAATGAAAGGAGTTTAGTTCACTCTGTCTCCCCCACATGCACTGACAACGCTCTAAAAAACAACTTACAACCTTATCTCCTGGCCACACATTAGTTTTAATGGCTCTTTTTTTTGGTTGGTTGATTTTATTTCTTGGTTTAGGCAATTTTCAGGAAATCTTAAGCTTTCCTCCCATTTCCTAGTTCTAATTATTCTGCATGCACTTGTGATACATCAAGAACTCCATTTCCACAGCCCCATGTTTCTAACGATGTGCTGTTCTCAACTGGCGATCACCCTAAGGTTTGTGATGCTATAAATAGAAGTTGAGAAGCAAGGCACATCCCTATTGTAACAATGTGCTGAACAAACAAAAGGCATTCCTTTCTATTCAGTAAATGGGCTATTATCTTGTCCTTCAACACTCAGATGCTTTCCCTTAGTAAAAAAATTTAATAGATAATTTTACAGCTGAATAACATTTGACCTTGGAACTGCTCATTGAAATCAATGAGGCAAGCTGATTTTTATGCAGCATCTATGCACTAAAAAGGCACTTTAGGCAATTCCAAACATGAGACAGCATAGCAGGAAACACTGAGAGTTCCTTGAAACATGAAAGAGCTTGTGTGTTCTACAAGGCTTGTAGTTATTTCTTTGTACACTTCTAAACAAGTGTTATGTGTTTTATCATAGTGGGACTCATAAAACACATCCACAATTGCTGCACGTACAAGGAGATGTAGTGATCCTAAGAGTTTCATCACAGCAGATTATTTCTAGCAGTTTGGGTGGGTTTTTTTAATTGAAAAATCTCTCCAAGGACTATCAGTGTGGGTTTTTTTTTTCAAGACATCCACTACTGCTAAATGGACTTGTTTTCATAAGAGCTCAGCTGAAGCCTGCTATGATAGACTCATATTGTTAATATTAAATCTCAACATTTTGAGCTTGGAAATCCAAACCCATGCTGCACTATTAATGTGGCAGCACATCTTTTAAATATCATGTTTTTTATTTATAGGCTAATTCTTTGTCGTTTGAAGCCACACTTCACCAAAAGGCAAAATCATTGATCCAGCTATTGAATGTATAGTAATTCTGATGATTTCCTATTCATGGAGTAAATCCCCACATAAATATGTGTTAGTGTATTTAACAGAGTCCAAATTTCTGGACCCTAATCTGCAGAATTACTCTGGTCTGAACTGAATTAATGGCTCATTAAGGTATAAAAGCCAGTGTGAAAAGGAATTCAAACCTACATGTGAGTTTGAAATCAAAAAGAAAATCTGGGGAAAACCAAAAAACTGGTTCTACTCAACTGGTCACCCTCCTTGCCAGACACTTTTGGTGCAACAATCTTCAGCAACATTTTCCCCAGAGAAAGCAAACCCACATTTGATCCCTGCCACCTGAGGTCTGCTGGAAGGCCACTAAAGATCACATGTCAGTTTTGAAACACCAAGTTCTATAACAGGGATCAATTAACCCCTACATGATACAAATTAAAAACTAATGTTTTGCTGATTATTATACACTTAATTCATTTTCAAGAACAATTCGCTAGAGCATAAATGTCAATTTCATTTTTTTTTTAAACTAGGATTCAATTTTGCATTTCTATCATATTCAAAAAAATAATTTTCAATGTAACTCAGTGGGATATTCATATGTGCTCAGAAGCTAATGAGGTGTGGGAAATAGATATGGTATCATAAAATGAAAATTACTAAATGAGAAAGATTTTAAAAAGGATCTCTTAGAGTGAAAAAGAACAATTTCATCACCAAATGGGACTGCTTCTTCACTGTATCTCTAGTTCTTGTCATCCCAAGTGGCCTGTCCATTTAGGTAACTATTTTGGAACATTCTCCTAATTGTACTGATTGAAAGAATCATGTTCATTAAACATCTTTGTAAAGAAGTGTTTAAAAAAAAAGCCAAGGTAAAGAATTGTATAAAGACCATTTTAAAAATAAAGCTGTGCTCATTCTCTTTTGGTAATTCTGGTCTGAGTGTAGCACATAAGTGGTTCTCTAGACCAGAAACACAGTGAGGGGAGCTGCTCAGGAGCACTCCCTCGTTACTGCTCAGTGAGCTGAGAATTCTCCTTCTCCTCCTGTGGCCCAAGTGGCCCTTTCCCCTTCAGACAGACTGGCTGCTCAGTGCTTTCCCAGCTCCTCACCATATTCCAGCTTTCATGAAATCTCTGGCTTAGATTTGCCTGCTGGCACACTAAATTCTGGCAATTGCACAAAGATGGGATCATTTGTGAGGGCTGATCCAAAGGCTCAGGTATTCCAGGTGAACACATGCCCTGGTGTTACGATGATACCTGATGAAAGTCTGGACTCCAACTTAAGGTCTGACCCTCCAACCAACCGGCAACAGTTGTTGGAAAAGTACTGTTACATCTGAATTAAAAATTCTCTTTAATTAAGAGCTACATGTTCAGAGAAAGTTAGTGAAAGATGTCTCCAAGCAGAGTAAGAAAATACATATTCATATTCTGATAAGGCAATCAAGATGTTGATGTTAATATTAGAGCAATAACTTTAATTGTATTTCAGCAAATGAATGGCAATTAGAAAACAAATTATCTCAGAGAAGCATGTCTGCTGCACAGCTTAGCCCCCAAGGCAAGCCAAAAGCTAAACCTTTTTCTTGAATTTTAATGCAGAAGATAAATAGACACACCTCTGGAATTATTCTAAACAGAAATACCATAAACGGTTTAAAGTTACTCTGAGACACAAAAGTAAAAAATTCCTTTCCTCTTGAAGCAGGGTCTTTGTTGCCACAAGGAACATTAGCATGCAAGAGTAAAATACTGCTCTGCTTTAAAGATGAGGAAATGGGACAGATGTTGGCCATGTTAATTAAAGAGCATTTGTGGTTTAACTGTCCTGGTTTAACCTCCCCAGCACCCAAGTCCCCGCTGCCACACTCACTTCCCCCACGCTGGGATGTGGGAGAGGCAGGAGTGTCAAAGTGAGAAATCTCGTGGGCTGAGATAAAGACAGTTTAATAGTAAAGCAAAAGCTGTGCACACAAGCACAGCAAAACAAGGAATTCATTCCCTGCTTCCCACAGGCAGGCAGGTGTTCAGCCATCCCCAGGAGAGCAGGGCCACATCCCATGGAACAGTTCCTGAAGAGCACAAACAAATTCACTCCAAACATCACCCCCTTCCTTCTTTTTCCTCCCCATTTTATGTACTGAGAATGATGTCACATGGTCTGGAATGTCCCCTGGGTCAGTTGGGGTCACCTCTCCTGGCTGTATCTGTTCTTGAGTCCTTGTGCCCCCCAGCCCCCTCGCTGGTGGGATGAGGAGCTGGGAACTCCTTGGCTCTCTGTAATCCCTGCCCAGCAACAGCCAACACATCCCTGTGCTACCAACACTCTGATCCCAAACCCAAATCACAGCACTGGAACAGCTACCATGAGGAAAATTAACTTCATCCCAGCCCAAACCAGCACAGAGGAGTAAGTGATTTCCATTAGGGTAAGATTTAGAGCACAAATGCAATATGAGTGATCCAAGGTGAGTTCCTGTACTACCTCTCAGTGCTGTGCTGCTGCACAGTGACAAACCACAGCTACAGCCACGTTGTTTTCTGACAGAAATAAATACTCCCCCTGCTTTGTATCTGATCTAAAAAAAATGCTGGTAAGGTTCCTTGAATCCTGTCTCACCTGGAAAGGCCATGGCCAGCCAGAGTGCAACTCGGTGTGCCAAGAACTAGGTCGGATTTTCACCAGTGCAATTGAGAACTAAAATCTTGTGTAACATTTCCGTATGCAAAGTTATCTCCTGTGAGAAAAATGCCTCCTTCCAACAAAAATATACTCATGTTTCAAGCCATCAGTGTTTTTCCTTCTCCCCAGTCCATTCCCTGGGGACAATATGCCCCATCTGCCAGGATGAAAGTCTGTTCTTGTGATCCATTCACCTCACTGCTGCAGACTTTATGGTCTGTGTGACTTGGCATTGAGTGTATTTTGCTAAAACAGTGGTAGCACTGCTCAGGCATTACTCAGCTCTCTGCGGTTTCAGTCATGCTATTTAGAAAATTTATCAAATCTTTGTATCAAGCCTGAATGGTTTTAATGATACTGCAACTGAACCCACCCACACTGCAACAGAATATTACAATTTTCAAACATCAAATTACGCATAAATGGTGAAAAGATGGCCTGCAACTGAGATCCTTAAAAATCTCCTTGCTCAGAAAGGAAATCGGGGACAGTTTCTAACTGTACCTGCAATGCAACAGTCCATCTTGGTTCTACAAAGCAATTAAGTACCTCATTAACTTTAAGCACCTGCTTAATTCCCATGGTTTTGAAACCACTGGGAGTTAACTGCTTGCTCCTGAATTTGTGCAGGAAAAACATGCTTGTTAAAACTTGGGGGAAAAAAAAAAAGAGGATTATGTCTGCTAGACTTCTTTCATTCTGGTTTAACGAACTTTATGGCACTTGAAATTCATCTTTGTTGCACAAAGAATCAGACTGGGCCCCAAATGCATGATGATATTTAGGCTGTGTTGTCACAGAATGCATCAGACATTACACGGTTACAACAGTCTATTCAGAATTTGGAATTTTACTGATCCAGTCTCATCTGATGGCCACTGGGAAAGCAAGAAAGAAAGGTCTAGAGAAAAAAAAAAGTAATAGGCATCTTCTTCATGGAGTCTGTTAGGAGACTGACCAAAATGTTTTTAATGAACATGATGTTCTTTCTTTTTAGCTTGAGTTTTACTCTGAGGATTCCAAGATCTGCATGAAAAACATGAAGTTTATTATCAAGAATGTCCAGCTGGTGGTGGCCAGGTGTTTTACAGCATTTTAAACACAGTCACATAGGATATGTCAGCCTCAAAGTATCTGTGTTCTCATTGAAGGAACAGCTGATGAAATACAGATTGAGGCTACAAAGGTGTAGCAGAGACTCCTCCAAAGTGCACCAGGTAAATTGTGTGCTGTATTTTGCAGAAAATTAAACATCCAGTGCCAGCTCCCAAGGAAATACTTCCAGAGGAATAGCTAAGGAACAGCTCACTAAACTACCCACAACCATTAACAAATATATCAAAGGGTTTCATTCTGCATTGTGAGTTTCATTGTGATACACCAATACATATATATCTATATATATATATCTCTCAATAAATAAAATATGTCCTCTGCTCTGCTGAACAATTTAGAGAACATATCTGAAAGTTGTCTCCCCTCTATTCTGAAATAAACATATTTTTTATTGTTGTGGTTACCTAAACACATCTTTTTTTGGACAACATATTGATCACAGTGCTTTTCTCATAGAAGCTATTTGTGTTCCCAGGTGATTAGATGGTTTCTTAGGAACCTTTCTTCTGAACAGTGAGGTAAAACCCCAAATATCAGACACTGCCCCATTCAGCTGGTGATATCAGTGATGCAGCACACGGCAGACAACTTGTTAACTTCACAGCAGTCATTTAAGCCAGAGTCTCACCCACAGCACTAAGTCCTTTTCTGCTAGCCCAAATTCAACTCTGGGAATAAGACATTGGAAATCTGGCTTAATGTTAATTTTTGGTAGCATTATCATTTAAATTAATCAGTGGTGGATCAATGAATCTTCCACCAAAAGTGAGATATTTTCATGTCACGTACCATTTGCAAAAGTTGGGGGTTTTTAACTGGTTTTTGTTTAGCTTTCCAAATGTAAATTAACTTTTCCAGTAACCTTTTCAAGCAGTACACTCTCTTAAAATGTATTGTGAACACCACTTCTCAAATATGTCTGCATTGCCTTAACAACAAAAGACAGCAAAAAGCTGCTGAGGAGAATCCAAAGGGCCATTGGATTAAAATTCATGAAGGGCAGTTTCTCCCTTCGGTGTCAGAAGTAATTGCATACACACTGAACATTAGAGCAGCTCCAGAAGTTGCAAACACATTATAAGCAGAAATTCAAATGTCTTGCAATCCTTCTCATCTGCTAATGTCTGTCTGCATCTTATCCACTGATTTCTAGCCTTAAAACTGTGATTGAAGTGGTCACATGATTTAGGTAACAGTCTAAATCTGAAAAACTTAATTATTTCCAGTGTTGGCGATGCTTTAAGAAATATGTCTGACAAAAACAGTCCTCCTACTGATGTCATGTGGAAACTGGGAAAAGGTCCTGTAGTGACTCCTAAGCCACAAGCTGAATCTGAAAATGCATTAAACACACACATAATTAACATTTTTCTATCTATCGTCATACTTTTTTTTTTGTCTATTTAAGGCAAACAACCTTTACCGAGCACACCAGCTTCTATTTCGACTCTTGGCACAAAAGCTTCTTAGATTTACACCACAGTGTGTTAAAATTCACAGGGAAGCTTCAGTGTAGAGCACACTCCACCTTTTCCTTATTTAAAAAAACGTTTTGAAAACAAATCCATCACATTTAGCATTTGTACATGGTACTCAGCTGACAGGCTTAAATGTTACTGAGTGACAGAACTGGTACAAACCCGACTGCAGCCCTGCCTATTGCAGCAATTTGAAAGTCAAGGGGACCCTTTCTAGTCTGGGAGGAAATGAGAGACTTTCCCCTAAAAGAGAGAAGCCGATTTCCTCTGCTGGGGTTTTAAAACAAGGGTAACAGCACAGGCCAAACACCACAGGTCTACATTTAATATAAGGATTCTATATGATACAACTGATCCATACAATCTGTGTGTACACATGCACTCAATTAAAGCGTAACTCACAAACCCTACTCACACAGAAATATAAATGCAGGTTTTGCAACTGCCAGGTAGAAGCCATCCTACTTTTTCTGAAAAGGAAAGGTGGCAACTGATGCTGGTTTCACACTGGTATTTCACAGTGGCAGAGAAGGAACCTCTAGCTACCTACTTGAATTAGGTACTTTTCTTAGCTTTAATTAAATTAAATAATCTTTGAGGAATTTATTACAAAGAGAACAAAAGAGAGGGAGAAATATGAATGAGGAAGTGGAATTCAACACAATTTTATTGCACGTACTATTATGTCCTTTGCCCTCATAATATCCAATGCTAAAATGCTTTCTAAAAGCAAAAAAGAATTATTTTATTCAAAGTTTATTAATTAATCATATCTTTTTTACAGACTGATTATTTAATTTTAGTCATCAATGGGAATGTTGAGCTCCTTAATATCAGACTGAAGCCATGTAAGAAAAGAGCATTAATTAGTTTCATTCCAAAACGCAGGTGGAAAAGGCAATTAAATGATCTAACATAGGCAGGTGTAGGCCCTGATCTCCTGTGAAAGATCATTATTGTCTTTCTTTTGCATGACTTAGTTCAAATCCAGCTGTTCTCAAAGTTACTTTGTGGCCTACAGGAAGTAAGGTTAATAAACAAATACAGGAAGTGGAGGTTTCACTGCAGCTCCCAGTGCTCAGGTGCCAACAGCACAAGGATGCTGTCAGTGCTTTGACACCCATGTTGGCAGGTTTATCCCACAACAAAGATTTAATGGGAATGCAAATGGAATGCAACCCTTAACGCTGTGGGGACTGCTCCCCAACATTGCAGCACAATTCTAATTTGCAGTAACACCTTGTACTGTTGTTCTGTGGAGAAGCCAGATTATCTTAGCTGCCCTTTCTTGTTATTTTCTTCCCATTTATTACACGTGAATTCTGCAAAGATTTCAGTGGCAAAGCCCCCTTGGTTCCCTGGAAAGGCTGGGATGGGAATTAGAGGTGTCTGTGGGGGTGGATGTCTGAGAGGACAAGAGACCACAGAATCACAGAAGATGCTGATTTGGAAGGGACCCTCAGGGATCATTGACCCAGCCCCTGTCCCTGCCCGGCCCCCCAACAATCCCCCTGTGCATCCCTGAGAGCTCCTGGAGCTCGGGCAGCCTCGGGCCGTGCCCATTCCCTGGGCAGCCTGGGCAGTGCCAGCACCCTCTGGGGGAAGCAGAACCTTCCCCTGAGCTCCAGCCTGAGCCTGCCCTGACACAACTTCAGGCCATTCCCCCAGTCCTGTCCCCATCCCAGAGAGGAGATGAGTGTCTGCCCCTCCTGTCACCGCTGAGGAAGCTGGAGCTGCCATGGCTCTGGGTCCCCTCCAGCCGAGCACACCCAGGGCCCTCAGCTGCTCCCATGCAGCTCCCCTTGAGGCCCTTTGCCATCCCCACACCTCCTTTGGATACTTTGCAGTAGTTTAATATCTTTTTTATATTCTGGTGACCAAAATACTTAAGGTGAGTGTCACTTTAGCACGCAACACGAAATGCAGAGACACAGCTGAGGGAAGGCAAAGAAGAAGAAGAAGACTTTATTTTTGTTTTCACATTATATAGAGTTTAGGGAACGACCATTGATTGGAAGGTGAAGTTACATCCTCTCCAGCCACACTGGTCAATGACAAAGTTCATCAAATCTTTCTCCTCCCAGGAGAAAGAATGAAAAACAAGAAGACAGTTGGAAAAACATGTGCATGTTTACAAAAGCAGTGTGAGAAACTCCATCACAAGAATGAAAACATCAGAAGGCTGAAAAATAAGAGTGACAGGTGAGGCTGTCCAGCCCAGAGCAGAACAAGACAATCCCCTCCCAGTCCTGGCCCACGATGCTGGGCCTGATGTCCCCAGGACAGGGATGTCCCTGATGTCCCTGATGTCCCCAGGGCACTGCTGACACCTGTGCTGGGGTGCACATGTACGTGTGCCTAGCGTGAAATAAAAGACAGCTTTGACAGGATGCAGCACAGATTAATGTTTGAATGTGCAGAAAACTGCCAAAAAAGTTAAATGTACAACAGAAAAAATGATATGCCCGGGGGCACAGGGATGAGAAGGGCTTCCTCTGATACCTGTCCCTTTAATGCATGTTAGCAAAAACAAAGCAAGACATGCAGTGACACAGACCCATTACTAATGGATACAATATCTTAAAATAGTCATGCAAAAACATCAGTAAATGTGTCTGAAGCAGTTGAAGAGAGTCCTTGAGTCCTACACAAACCTGGTGTTATTTTACTCAGCAGTGCATCTACATTGACAAAACTGGCCAATTAGTTATCACGAGAAAGAAGTGCTTAGCATCTTCTCAGGTCACTTAAAAGTGAATAGTAACTCTGATGTACTATAATTAAGGAAGATAACACAACCAAAGGTTGAGATGTTGAGGGCAAAACACTGTGTCTTTTTAAAAGTAATGGGGTTTTACAATTCAGAAAATTCAGTTGTTTTAATAGGACAAATTTTAATTACTGTTACCTCACAGAATCTTCTTGCATTATACTCTGCATAAATGCCTCAGCAGCCAGAAGCAGAAATATTTTACACATTTCAGACTTCAATAAAGAATATGAAGATCAAAGGACAGGAAAAGCTGTTCCCTGGACAACAAAGGAGCAAGCCAAGTCCTGCAGTGCCATTCCCATACTCCGTCCATGGATGGCAGCCAGCAGACAGGTGTTGATGGTGACTGAGTACATTTATTCTGAAGAGTGACACCCTCTTCTGCCAAGCACGAGGTGTGTGACTGCATCTGTTCACTCCACTAAGGGAGCGTGCAGGCATAGGACAGAAGAAAGGGCTGCCATAAAATGAAATGTTAATTAGTGCACAGAGTCCCATTTGAACCATCAGCCAGTCTGTATTTCACGAGGATCAGCCTATCACAGGTCCCCCTGAAGAGGATGAAGGTGTGCACTTGGCGTTAATGGGGGAAAAAGCACATTAGAGGTTAGGATTTAAGTCTGACTGATATCTCTGGATCCTTAAACAGCTGATGACAACAAACATCCACTCTCTATGTCCACCCATATTTATTGTCACATCTTCACACACACAGACACAGATACACACTTATTGTGTACATCATTATTGTGTCTGTCAGTGTACAAACACCTCCTGCCTTCAAATCCCTCCTTTTTTTATAAAACACCTGGAAAACAGAATCCGTATATTAAACTTTCTGCATTAGTTAAGTGCAAAGATCAAAGGAATATGAACTTAGACTGTGATCTTGGAATGAATATTTTCCTACGGTACAGTTCATGGGCAGTATCAAGCTGATTTCCAGGAGAATCATTAAATAATACAACACTTGTAGAATTCACTCAGAGGTCTGAGACACACAAAACTAATTTATGAATATATTCCTCATTTTGCAGCTTAGGAGTTGATGTTACATTGTACCTTTGCCTTAATTTAGTTTTTAGGGTCTTCAGGGCACCCAGAACAGCTGCCTGTTGGAATACTTTAGTAAAGAAAAATAATAATTTGCATATTCGCACATTTATATGGTCAAATGTGTTTTTCCATGAATACATCTTCAAATGCCTCTACACTATTATGGATATACATATTTAATGTATAAATATAAATAAGTTTCCTGGATTCCCTGACTAGTTTGGTTAGCAATGGTGATTTTTTTCTGATGTAACCAATCCTGTCTTATGTTCTCCTCTCATTACTGGCCCCTGTGGGCCCTGCCGAAGATGAAAAGGAAATAGTCAAAATCTCAGCGATCTTTAAAAAATAATTTAAAATATTTTGAATTTAAAATATTTAACTCCCCCCCTCACAAAATAAAACTGTTTTCTAAAATAAGGCAGTGAAACAAGTTTATAGTGATTAATATTGATTAACTTCTTTTCATATTTTGGCTACAGATGTTCTGCTCTTTCCCCAGTTTTTGGAATCTATGCATGTGACCCTTTTACTCTTCAAATAATGCAGCTCCACCAGATACAAGATTGAATTCTTCTTGATCACACATTTTGAGGATCTAAAAAGCTATTGTGTAAAACGACGCATTTGCCTTGCTGTAGATACAGTACAAGTAAAACACCTTATTTTAAGTTCTCATGATGTATACCTAGAAGTTATAAAGTGAAATTGGTCATTTGTGTGTTTCATGGGGAGACAAAAAGCACAAATCCATGTTTTGAAGGCAATTTCCTGGCTAAGGTAATGCACAGCTAGTGGCAAAAGGCAGTGAGTTTGGCCACCCACTGAATTCCCAACAGGGACGCTGATGAACATGGCTCCAAGACACAATAAATTATTAATAACCTCCATTATTATAGCCTCAAAGTAAAAGTTTGCCAGAAGGGAATATGCAGTAAATGTAGCACTCTAAGCTTGTTCTGATAAGTCGATATTTTAATGGCAGCTTCTGTACATTTTGTCTTCATCGCATGAACTGCCAGTTACCTACAAACTCTTTGCTTCAGTATTTCATTACTTTTATGCAAATATTTGATGTTAATAGCGTCATATTTTTATTGGTTTGCTTTGTATAGTTTTGCTGAGTTGCATTGCGGAGTCATTAAAAATGAATAGCCAAAATAAAAATATTTCATATTGGAAACCATACTTAAAAATTAATGGTGTATTAGCAAAAGACTGTTTCCCACAATTTCACAAACACAGCAAAAACTTCATTAGAGAATGGTTAGCCAGCTGAAGACAGCATTTATCTGTGCCCTTCCTACATTTGGTGACAATCCCTGTAGTTGAGGCTGTAGAGGGTTGCCCACACAGCCCAGGCAGTGCCAAGGTGGTTTAAAACTCCCCTGTCCTCTGCTGGGTGCTGCCAGCTGCACTGCCCAGCCTGTCCTTCCCTTCCACTCACAGTGCTCAAGAGAACAGAAAACAACTTTCACCAAATCTTTGTGCTTTGGACAAATTACAGTTTTGGTTTGCCTGTGGATAACAGTTACTCCACTAAAAAAGATATTTGGGATATCCAACAAAGAGTAATGACTCTTGTTTCAAGAGAACTAAAGAAAAACCCCACAGATGGCACAAACTGGATTCACATGAGACACAGAGCCATGGAATGCCTCACTTTTCTCCTTTCTGGACAGGCTGCAAGTCCATCAGTCTCCTACAACCAGAGAACCCAGTGTGGACTTCCTCACTGATACAAGTTACCCAGGGGATTGACTATGTACTTTAACTGGTGTATGTGGGGAAAAAAAGCAAAACCATAATGTACTTCTAAGGGTGCAAACAGTTATTCAACCCACTGGAAAATAAAGAATGAAATAACAAAGGGCAGTGATTATCCCTTTGCTGATTTTACACTCTTAATTGCTCACAGGTATTTGTAAGTCAGCACATGAAAGTCTTCATAGGGACAGAGAGAGGAAGGGAGAGGAAAAAAAAAAAAGGACAAATAACCATGAGAAGAAATGGGTATACAGATATGGCAAAAGCAACAGAAGATGACAGCCCCAGAGTCAGATTCCATACTTAGAATAGGAAAATTTTGTTCTCCTGAATCCCCTGCCCCCACCATGCCTGTGGTTTTCATCCCCTTAAATTATATTGATATCAGCAAAGGAATTGGCAGCTGAGACTCTTCTCATGGATAGGTTTGGATTAGGCAAATTATGCACCCCCTTAGTTTCATAAGGGATCAGCTTCAGTTCAACCCACTGTATGATTCTCAGAGAGTTTAACATATGATTAGGGAAGTTCAGCTATCCCATTTGGAAACAGTCCAATTTACATTCCCCAAACTTGCACAGAGTCTCAAACCTTTTGCAGTCTCAAACCTGTCACTGAGGTGGACTCTGCATCTGCAAGTCAGAAAGCCAGTGATTGATTACTGAAATGCTCTCCAGTACACAGTGGACATCAAACAAAGTGTGTGCCCTGTTGGTATTGATTTAGAGCTGATGATCTCATTAGAAAGTCCTAATTCTCAACATTGCTTTGGTTTACACAATCTTTAATTTATTTTTAAAAAGCTGATTGGCCCACTATTTCAGCCTCATGACTGTCTTCTTGTCTTATGAGACAACTTCTTTAGTCTTTGAGCATTTAAAAGGTCATTAATCCAAATGCTAATGCAATCAATACTATATTAAATAAATTATAAAAACTAAATTAATATTAGGTAACCTGATGCACTGTGCCATGAGGTTTTAAAATGTGCTTGTCAGCGCATTTAAAATGATAAATTAAAACAGTGCACCTTTCAAAAAATTATCCCCAGGAAGCTTTTAAAATTATTTTCTCCACAATTTAAACCATGAAACAGTAAGGAAAATATATATATTATTTACTTTTTTGTTGAGTTAGCTTTTATACTGATGCTATTTTTTAAAAAAGAAATATATGTAGCTAAAATTGAATTTTCAACACAAGTGGAAAACCGTAAGTTGAATGAATTTGGTCCTAGAAACAGAACACTTGTGTCTCATGTGCTGTGGATGGACAGTGATGCCCTGTTAGCTGGAGCTGGAGGAGATCAGACTTGGCACATGCCTCTCTTTCATACTCCAAAACCCCATAGATTTGATACAAATACATGTTATTTTCTATTCTGAGAACATAAAACTCCTCTCAGTTGTCTTATCTAAGCTGGCCCAGGTAGCCTGCATATTCATGTGGAATACTAGTGTTTCCATCCTCATAAACAGCCAGTGATTCTGTTGTTTGTGCATTTGTAAACAATCCTGGTCTCAAATCTGAGCAGGCAGTGCGCACCACTGTAATAATTTACATCTCACAGAGATGGTGGCATGAAACCAGCATTTGCTCAAAGTTTTAGAAAGAGCATTCACATTTTGCAATGCATTTATTTAACAGGCTTTCAAAGGAAAAAGCTAGTTGAGAAATCAATGTATATCCGCCCTCCAGCATCTACCCACCTTGCATCCTGTGGATTTTAAACCTGAGGCATGAGGAAAAGTTTATTAAATTTTTTTTTTAAATTGTGGGAAATAAAAACTGAGCTCTTTAAACTACACTCTTAAAACTTTCTCCCTTTTATCATCACTGGAAAATCCTGTATATCTTCAATGCTTGTATTTGCAGCCTCTGTGCTATTTACCTTCCCTCTCGGATTTTCTGGCTGTATCCATGTCATTGTCTGGGTCGCACCTTTCTGCACCTTTGTCTTGAATGTTAAAACAATCAATGTGGACTGTCAGTTCAGGGTGATTCCTTTTGAGTGCTTCCAGTAGCTGATACGGGTCATTTAAAGTATTTCTATTGAGCAGTTGTTAAAAAAAAATGCCTTTTTGGCAATGATATCTGTCTTATTATCACTGACATTCGTTTCCCAGGCATTGGCTGGATCAGCTTTTTAGGGTTTATGTGCTCACATTCCAGGCCCATCATTAGCCTGGCTTTCTCCTGGTCTGCTGTCTGCTGACAAATCTATGCACAGAAACTGCCAGCTGAAGGGTTCCACCAAAGCATTTGGGAGAAAAAAAAATTCCAAAATCCAAAAAAACCAAAGGCTCACAAATCTTAACAGAAAAAAAAATGTATCCACAAAATGAAGACTTGTGCTTTTGCTCCTATAAAAAGGAACAGAGTGTGCAGATTTCAGCATTTGGCTCTTCATCTATTGACTTCACATCTAGCATCTACACACCAAAATACAGCTGTGAACATATTATTTGGGAGAAACTGTCAAGGAAAGAGGGCTGTGTCTTATAAAGGGGAAAATTCCCCATAGAAAATGATGTTGCACAGATTATTGCTATGTAATGATGGCAATCTCAAAAAATCACAGTCAGCAATACAGCTGAAATAAGTGACCCTGTTCAGGCAAGAAAAAACCAAAATACAGATTGATGAGAAAATCTCTTGTTAGAGAAAAATAGTATTTGCTTGCAGAATCTGCACCTTATGTACTATATCAATTTCCTTACAGTTGTTCTTTCCCTTGTAATCATTAGTAAAATACCATTTTAACAGGCCAGAATCATGGAAAAAAGGTCTGTGGAAGGAGTGGGAAAGCATGTGCCAAGGCTGATTTAGGTTTATAAACTAATAGAAAACAGCCTAGTGTAAGCTGTTGTAGATTTAAGACAGTTTGGCTGAAGAAAGAATATTTCAGTGGAGCAGAGCTGAGCTGCAGTGGATCAGCTTCTGACTGGCTGGCAGCTGATACGAAGAGTGTGGCCAGGATGGGTGAAGGTGAGTATTTATGGTTCAGCAATGGTTGCTTGTTCAACCTCATCCCAGAATCACTAAAGCTAGAAAAGACCTCCAAGATCATCTATTGCCGTGGTCCATGTATTGAAAAAGGAATCTTGACAATAATTTCAGAAGGCTAATATGATTTATTAAAATGACTCCATAATCAGCGGATTTCGGGCAATAATGTGCCCAGGTACAGAGCTCAGATGTTTCTTCTTCAATGCCCTGTACCAGAATCTCAGAATGCTTACAATATCAGAGAGATGTAACAGTCCTTCAGCTCCTTCTCCCACACCAAGGAGACAGGCAGAGGAATCTAAAACGTCCTTGAAGAACACACAGATATTTTGTTTATAGAAAGCTTATACAGAGTAAAAAGAAAGCAAAAGGATGTTCTCCCATGGGAAAATTCATCTGCAGGCTTAGACACAGAGAAGCTTATAATATGTTCTAGCAACAATCATCCACTGCAGCTTTGACTGAATCCCACCACTTCCACTAAACCATATCACAAAGTGCCACATCCACTTGTTCTTTGAACACCTCCAGGGATGGGCACTCCAAAGCTCCCTGGGCAGCCCCTGCCAAGGCCTGAGCACCCTTTCCATGCAGAAATTCCTCCTGGTGTCCACCCTGAGCCTCCCCTGGCCCAGCCTGAGGCCGTTCCCTCTCCTCCTGTCCCTGTTCCCTGGGAGCAGAGCCCGACCCCCCCGGCTGTCCCCTCCTGGCAGGAGTTGTGCAGAGCCACAGGGTCCCCCCTGAGCCTCCTTTTCTCCAGGCTGAGCCCCTTTCCAGCTCCCTCAGCCCCTCCTGGGGCTCCAGAACCTTCCCCAGCTCCGTTCCCTGCCCTGGGCACGCTCCAGCCCCTCCAGGGCTCTGGTGGCCATGACAGGCCAAGAACTGGACACAGCCCTCGAGGTCCCTCAGCAGGGCCAGCCCAGGGGACAGGCACTGCCCTGGGCCTGCTGCCACCCCAGGGCTGGCACAGCCCAGGTGCCACTGGCCTCTGGCACAGCTGGGTTTGTGTCCAGCCCCTGTCACCAGCACCCCCAGGGCCTTTCCCACCAGCAGCTTTCCAGCCCCTCTGCCCCAGCCCAGTTCCATGGGGTTGGGGTGACCCCAGGGCAGGACCTGGCACTTGGCCCCGTTGTCCCTCAGCCCATGGATCCAGCCTGTCGAGATCTAGATGATTTCCCAGGTGTGCTGTTTTGAGGAGTAGGAGTAGGAACTTTCTTAATTTAGGAAAGAATGAAAGCAAAGTAAGTGAAGAGAGCTGTGCTGTGTGCACAGGCTGAGGAGTGGCTCGCTGTCAGTGCACTCTGCAGTCACAAGGCTCCAAGGAGAGCCAAGCTCCTGCTCACAGCACACACAGCTCCCAGCATGAACTGATGGAATGGTTCCTGCTCCTGCTCAGAGGCAATATTCCCACAGCACCAACCCCTCCTGTTGGGAGTTTCTCACCAAACTGATAAATTATGATAAACAGGGGGTTTAGAGATAATTTTCCTTAATGGAAAACTCCAATAAAAAGCTAATCATACTTGGATATAAAAACATTTTATTTCACTTCATTTTGCTTTCTTTTTTCCCACTGAATTTTTATGTTCCCAAGTGTCTTGTTTCAAATATCTTGGGTATTTTGCAATGCTACCCAAAAGGGGTGATATAATGAGTACAGGGAGAACGTAACTAAGTGATGTGTAACAAAGTAGTGCTCGTTTGTAGGTTGAATCATAAAAAGAAATTTTTAGAGGAATATTACACTGTGCAGAGAGGATTGGAAATAACAGTGCAGAGCTGAGTGGTAATGGTGAGAAAATTAAGAAACTACAAAGTGCAAGGATCTCAATTTAGAAGAGATTAATTTCAGAACACTCAAGTATTGCCAGTCCTACTCCAGCCAAGCATTGGGGTAAACAGCAGATGCAAATCACCATGGAAACATCCTCAGGTCACCCCAGAGCAAACGCTGGGGCTGAGCTCCCACCTGATGCAGTGTGTGCTGTGTGTGGTGCCAGCACTCAGCTGGGCCAGGCTGGAGCTCAGGGAAAGGTTCTGCTTCCCCCAGAGGGTGCTGGCACTGCCCAGGCTGCCCAGGGAATGGGCACGGCCCCGAGGCTGCCCGAGCTCCAGGAGCGTTTGGACAGAGCTCCAGGGATGGACAGGGGGATTGCTGGGGGCTGGGCAGGGACATGAGTAGGAATCAATCCTTGTGCATCCCATCCAACTCAGGATGTTCTGTGATTCAAAGGTTGCTCACGGTTCCAAGGGGTGCTATTTGGTTCGCTTCAGGAACAAAATATTCATTTTGCTTTATTAAGAAAGCACCATCTCACACCATAGCTTTGTGCAGAGTAATGTCAAATTACCAAGAAAATTATTTCTGAAGATTTTGATTATTATTTAAAAACTTGGCCACTACACAGTTTTGAGTTTCCCCTAATTTCTGGAAGCTTGGAGTCAGGAGGGCTTCAAGCAGGTAATGTATTTGTAGCATTTCTTCAGCAGGGGCACTCAAAATGGTGAAAACGGTTCCTAATCCAAAGTGCCAGTGCAGGCTAGTCTTTCACCCTGCATCTCTTGCTGCACAGAATGCAAGTTTCTCTGGAACAACAGAGCACTTATTTGCAGGGATTCAGAAGTAAATTTGCCAACAGTAGTCACGACTGCTATGAGTGAGAACATCCTCATGTTGCAAGGTTCATGTGCTTCTTACTTCACGCATAAATCGCTTACATGTTAAAAATTAAGATTACCTTGATATTAATGAAGCTATTCTTCTATTTCCATCTGCATTAAAGCTACCACAACAGTGGATGTATTTTGATTTTTCTGCAAGGATGTTGTTGGTAAAGGATGAAACCCCTTCCCCAGAGTGGTTCCAACACAAGGCTTTTCTTGGCTAATCAGCACCAGCACGACAGAACAGTTGAAAGAATATTTTCAATTTGCTTTTTCATAAGAATCTACTGACATCTGAAAAGGTAAAAAGGCCTTAACAATATCTAAGAGACCATAAACATCAAAGAAACATACACAAAGCTTTGTTCTATGTCCTTAAAAGGTGCCTATTGTTCACCTGGTACTTGAATCAGCTGCCCTGTCTCACAAACAGGAGGATCAGAGCAAAAGGAACGTGTAAGAATCAGATCTGTCCTCATCCACAATATGAGGAACTCCTGCTTATCGAGGACAAAATGTGAATCTCTGAAAAAAAGTCCCAACCAACTTATTTTGATTTCAACCATGTAAAAAATTATAGAAATATCACAAACCACATGAATTTTAATTTTCAATATTAGTTTTTAAAATCATGCTTTAGCAAGTAAATTTGCTAAATCTTTTAGAATCCCAAGTATAACTTATTCACCCAATGTCTTGTGTACAAAAAGAGAGCAATGAGCCAAGATAACTGGAACTGGAGAAATAATAACAGATGTCAGAATAGAGTGATATGGGCATTGCCTGGGTAGTAGATTTTAAGAGTGTCTCATAGTACTGGTTTTCAAGTTGGTTTGATAAAGACTTTTTCTTTTTTTCCTTTTTTTTTTCCCTAGTGTTATTGCATTATTATTATAAGGCAAATGCTATTTCAATGAAACAGAAAGAACCTCAGATTCCTCCCTGGACTCCTTTGGGTGTTCTCCAGGGAATGCATCTCCCACATAGCCAACATCAGGAACACGTTGCTCTCTCTGGTTACAGCAGCCCCACAAATGTTTGAGGGCACATTTGCGTCCTTTGCTTCTCCACACTAACACAGCAACTACAGAGAACACGGCTCTAAGTGATTTTTAACCCTGTTCATCAAATGCCAGTTTAACATCAAAGTTTCACGCTCCGTTAATATCCTAACTGACAAATTTAAGAGGCAGCTTTTGCTATGAGTTTGTCTTAAAAGCAATGCAAGGCAGGATTAACTTTGTCATTCTGCAGAAGAAAGGAAATGTGATTTCTAACATGCTCTTGGTGAGCTGGGGAGGAAAGCAAGCACACAGCACATTACAATGACTTGAATGACTTGACAGCTGTTAGCTAAACAATACAACATTAATTTTCAACATTTTTGCACATGGCTGGGTGAGAGATCCCTTAATCCCAGTTCCTATTCTACTTCTGCCTCATTGTTGCTGTCTCCTCTTGTATCACCTATTATAATCAGTTTCTGCTGTATACTCCCTTTCACCTTATTATTGTTGCAAAAGTAAGGTATGAGGTTAATTCAGACTCACTTCCCCGGGGTACATTAAGATGGATTTAAGTACTTTATTGAGACAGTCTGACTTCAAAAGCTGATTTATCAGTTCCTACCAGAGAGAGAGACCCATCCATGACAGCAGTAAACTAACCATAAATTTTCATATTCTATATGCTGAGTGACTTTCAAAAGGAGAACTATTGATTTTGTCATTTATGAATGGATTTAGTCAAATTAGTCTTTTCATTGTGCACAATAAGACAGCATTGTTATTAGGAATTAGAGGATAAAACTGTGTGGAACAAATGAAACTGCCATTTTTGGGATCCTCAGCACAAATCCAATAAGCTTTAGTTATGCCACCCTGATCATTTCGTTCACGACCAGCTATTCTCCATACTTTGATTGTCTTCAAAGGAAAGGAAAAGTGGCCTCTGCCTTCAAGAGGCACTTTCAGAAGACTTAACCTTTCAAAGAGCTCTCATGTCTCTTCCTTTGAAAGAGCTAATAACTTGTTTGCTGAAACGGCAGGAGTATTTACAGGCACACTTGAAATCAGACAAAGATTACACAGGGAAATAAACAGAGAGACTGTCATTGTCAACAATAAATTAAGTTTGAGCTAAAAACATAAAATGTTTAGAGTGGAGCAGACATCACTCAGCATTATACTACTCGAGCCTCTGAACTTTTCCAAGTACAATGAGCACTGATGGGCCCTGGTTACCTTTCCCTGAAGAGCCACTCCAGATGGTTATTTCAGGATCTGGGCTGGATTGCTGGAAACAAACAAGGCTGACACTTCTGTCCTGATTTTCCTCCCCTTTGTGTGGTGCCTGGGAGGAATACACTGGCTCACAAGTGTAAAGAGAGCAAAGTGTCAGATGGAGAGCCACTGGGGAGGAGGAGCTGTGTGCCAGCCTTGGGTAGCCTGAGTGTTTTGGTGTTTGTGCAGCCAAATGCATGCACGAGTGGGTCTGCATAGAAATATCAGGATGGAAAAATGAAACATCTCAACCAGCCCAACCTTTGATACTTCTTAATTATTTATTTGAAAGGTTTACGCATCTAAGCTTGACTTTTCCATTTGGTAATGCAGAAACGTTGCAGTGTGTTTTATTATGTATGGTTATTCCAAACCGTTTGTTCGGTTTGCCCCTGTACAGTTGGTTTATCCTTAAGTTGTATCCTCCCACCTCCCCTGTCCATCTTACCCTGAACCAGCCTCTTTGCCCAGAATGTTCACTGTTCCTCCTCCCCACAGCTGTCCCCTCCTCATACCTACCCCTTTTTCCAGGGACTTCCCTGTCATTTTTGTATGTGGATATTCTCAGTTCACTCAAAGAAAGAACAGAGATAATTTCTCCCAGGCTCAGCCTGGGAAACTTAGAGAAAAGAATTAAAACAATTATTATCTCTCCTTCTGCACCTGTTGTTTATAGAAGTTGTTTTTCAGAATGTGTTATTCTTAGTTCACCAATGCTGTGAGAGGTGCTTTCTCTAAGACCAATCAGGTTTTAGCTTAGTGAGTCTGGTTATAAAAGACGTGTGATTTTCTATTAAACGCTCTTCCTGCCTTCTGAAGGGTCAGAGTCTATATTCTGCTTCCTGGCTCAACAGCTACATTTGTACCCTTCGAAGCCCCGTTAGTTTGTCCCTCCCCCTGGTTACCCTCATTGTTTTGTACATTGCAATCTCCTCCTTCTGCTCCTCCCCAGTTTTCCCCCTATCGGTTAAAGTTTTGTACCCTCCCCTTGAACCTCCCCCGTTTAAAAACCCTTGCACAGTCTGAATTTCTGTGCTTTGTCCCTGGACTCTCCTGAGAATAAAACTCTTTGGAACCCATACAGAAGAGCTCTCCCTCGTTCTTACCTCCATGTGCACCCAATTACAAACCTGTGCTGTAGAGCCTTCTCTCCCAGCTAAGCTGAATATTAAACTTTTGGGATTCAGCCCACTCCTTGGCCCGGTGCTGTGGAGCTAGCAGGGTTGAGACCAGCACTGCATCACAGAAAGGCCAAGACTTTTAACTTCCTTCACCACTGCAACATTATTTTCTAACCAGTCCTGTATCTAGGTTTTTTTTAATATATTTTACATGCTACAGGAGAAATTACAAGGCCCATGCTACATCTGCACTCTGCACAGGGAACATGTGTATTCAGATATTTGGTTGGAAATATGGACTGGTAACATTTTGAAAACCTTAATACTATTTCTGAATTTATTGTAGTCTTAAAGATTTATGTCTTTGTCCAGAGATGCCAGAAACAAAGTGAAAAGAAGTGAATTCTAAATATAAAGTATTTCAGTCTCTTATTCCCTTCACTTTCAGAAAGAAAGGGTGCATATCTTACAAAACTGATGGATGCCTGTGAAGCAAGTCCAGTCCTTCTGGCTGGCTTTTCTAGGAGCAGTTCTGCCAGCAATCCAGGAAGCAGAGCCAGCCCTAGGAGCTGTAGGTTATGCAGTGTACATTCAGTCCTCTGGGCCCCAAAAGCAGCAGTCAGTGCAGGTGGAAAGCAGCTTTACAGTGCTTACACAGAGTCACACCTTTGTCAAAAGCTTTGGTGATACACAACACATCTTTCAGAGCAGGAAAATATCATCAGTGCTTTAGAGATATGTTGCAGTTTGGAGAAGCATGTTTAAAAGGATCTTTTTTTAGAAATCTCAGCACAAATCAAAAGCCACATACTAATCACTTGACAACTCTGCTTTTTTCATTTTACAGCCAACTCTTGGGTGCAGACATTGTCCCCAGTCCAGAGACGGAGAAGGGGAAACTGATGTTTGTGCCAACACATTCAGGGTTAAGCACTGGCTGCTACATGGAATGAATTGTCTCTGGGATGGCGACAAAAGCCTGGGAGCTGGGCTAGCTCTGGCCTCTGGGTGCTTGGGTGCTCCACAGCAGCATTTACTCAGGTTCTGACTGCAGCTGTGCAGCTCAGTGCTGGTTCCATGGCTTGTGCAAGCTTCTACAGCCCAGGCTGGGCAGAGCCAGCGTGGAACCAGACAGGTTCTTCAGTTCAGACCTCATAACACCAGTAACTCCTGTGGCCTCACATGGCTAACCTCCCTCCCAATTCAGTGAGGAGAACAAGCCTGCTTAGGAGAATACACACTGGGTACTTCATAGCTAAGTAAGCAATACGTTGACTATAAAATTTATGATCTGTTAAACACAGCAGATTATTTCTTATTAATATCTTTATATTTCTCATATGAGCCATGTTAAAATGAATGGAGTTTAGCCATTCCCACCAAAGGATAATGTGATCGACTTACTCAAACATCTCAAGTAAATGGATAGCGATGTGCCATGGAAAAAAAGGACATGGAGATAGGATCTTGAGTGAAATCACTGAGAAGTTTATTGTTAATTATCACAGGAATGGAGGAAGGCCCACTGTCTCAGCTTAGATGAGCAATCTTTTGTGATAAATGAACAGATTACTTTCCTGGAGACAATATCAAACTCAATATCAAATTAAAGAAAAAGAAAACCCACTGAGGCACAGCCATGTTTATGCAAAGCAGGAATAGGGTAAAGGCTTAATTATAACGATATCCTTGGGCACCGAGTCTGAAGCAGATGCAAAAAATTAAATACATTGATGTGCTTCGCTAAATAGGAATGAAAGGGAAGAGAGTAGCTGAGGTACCAAGCCAAGGTGAGAAGCCCTCAGTGGTTTCAGCTTTAAGAGTAGCACAATATGAGTGTTATTGGGCTCTGTGCTATTTTCAGTGTAGGAATTGTTTAACAGAAGCAGAGTAAAACCTGTCTTTTGTCTTCCAACGTCACACACCATTAGTCAGAACAGGTGCTTTAAAATAGGGCATTAATGACTTTAGAGACACAAAGTAATTATACATAATAATAACAATAACAACCACCACTAGCCTGAAGGTTGTGTAACTTAAGCAGAAATATGTAAAGACGTGGCTTTAGCTGTTCATCAGAGCAATACTTAATTGTAACACTTGTGGAAAGAGAGCAACTGCTTCACTTGCTGATGCAGCTTTCAGTCCTACCATGTTATTTATATCAGGTTATCCACATAAGAAGGATGAGTATAATGCTCTCCAGCCCTGCTGGAGGGTGGGATGTACTAGAACACACACTTGAGACCATTTTCAGAAAGATATTTTGTCAGTCTCCTAACAGAAATTGTTGCTGGAAGACACCATTTCTTTTGCTGCTGAAAAAAATGTAGCTTTTTAGCTGCAAAACACAAATCTCTGACAGTCTGGGACTTACTGTGCAAATGCTTCAGACAAGAGGATTTTAATCATCAACTTTAATGTGTTTAAGAACGGAGTCCTAAATAGTTCTGCCATTTTACAGCTGATAAACTGTGTAAGCTCAACCGACGTGTTATTCAAAAGTGACCCTGCCAAAGAAAAAATAAATAGATCATACAATCTCTAGCATCATTATTTGGAATATTGAAGGCATTTGTATAACAGGTTTGTTTATGCAGCAGTAATTTCACTCTCCATTTTCCCTTGCTATTAACTAATAATGCAAAGCAAAATGTTCTCACAGAGAAAAAGATCCAGCTGCAAACAAATGTTATACCCTTGGAGGCTTCTGTTTTCCCCTATGGAAAGCAATGCACTGGATAATGTGATGTAGCTATAATAAAAGATCCCCCATAATAGTGCTGCCTACAAGATTATTTAGAAAGAAAGGACTCAGACATTCTGACAAATGTGCACGTGTGTTTAAAAAGGCACCCTGAAAACTGATGATTGCTGAACCTAAAAATCCGTCAAGAATTATGCTACCAAATGACAGATTTCAGGTATAGAATGTTACCCACAGTATTATTTTAAGAGTGGAGTCTAAATTCTGGCTTCTTTGTATTGCTAACTTAAGTCTTTGTAAGACTCTGTTTACAACCTGACATCTGAAAACTGATGCAGTGAAAATGAAATCCTTTCTTCAACTTTTATGGCAATTTCAACAGTTTTCTTATGTGCTGTCCTTCCCCAAAAATAATTCACTCACTGACAAAAAGCTGTTTGAATAATCTTTCAATATATAAGTTTCTGCAGAATGGAAGCTAAAGAATAAAGGAGGGAGCTGAATACCCAAGTGCAGTGTGAGGCATTAGGATGCAGGGAGATGATGTGATTCCCTGCACAGGTTTTCACTGTTAGAAAGGAATCCTCATCAGGAGAAATCGACCCTGAGCCTGGAATGCTGTACATTGAGTATGAGGCATTTATCATCAAAGGTCTCTGAAGATACTTGGCCTTATTCTTGTTAGGACAAAAAGAAACAAAAGCAGTTATTGCATCTTAATTAAGGGTAAACAGTGGTAGGCATCTGTTATCTACAAGGAGAGATGTGTGTCTGAATATGACTAGATCTAATCTGAAACTGAGATTAGCCAAAATTCTCCAGACATTATCTGTGTGTAGGACTGTTTCTATAATCTTGTTCTAAGGCTAAGATCAATGAAACCTTAAAGAAGGATTTACTGATGCTGATAGGATTTTCTCTTTTGGATAGATTGTTAGGTGAAAAAAAGCCATATTAATAGGAATACATTTAAAAGCTTCTTGATGGTGCACTGACACTGGATGTAATATTTGTACTGTAAAACAATTATTTATTAAAGTAGAAAACACTTTTTCATACTGGCAGTGCTACTTCTGGTACTCACAAAATGTGAATTTTTCTGAGCATAAGATCCCAAATCTGAATTGCAAAGGAAGGAGATTTGGGCAAAGGTTAAAGCTAATGAATATACTGAAACCTGTCTCAGCTAGATGGATTTTATCTTAAGATAATATCTCTTCATATGCTTTCAAACACCCCAAGGTGTTGGGGACACTTTTGTCTCTGGAGGGGTGATTTTCCTTAGCACCTAGAGGGCTCTAGGCAGTCACTACCCACACACTACAACCCTCTGCTGAAACACCCTTAGCTCGGACCTGCGAGAGAATAAACACTTTTTTCTCAATGGTTTTTAATCCCAACTAATCCAGGAATAAACCAGTATCTGCAGATAATCTATTGATCATTGTTGCCATAAAATAAAATCGCAAGCTCCTATCCCTCCAAGGATATAAACTGGAATATCCAAAAACTGTTTAACAGCAAACATCTGAACTACAGTGCACTACTTTTATTCCCAATTTTAGTAATACCAAATAATTATTACACATTAATACTACACATAATTTCTGATGTCAAAACAAACTGTCCACCAGATTTTCAAATTAGGTGTATTTCTTTCCTTAGGTAGCAACTAGAATGAGAGAGTCCTCTTTCTAGGAGTTGTTGGACAGTGTCTCAGTGCAGGGGAGAAGGAGGGTGGGTTCCAGGACAGACAGACAGACAGACAGACAGACAGACAGACAGACAGACAGACAGCAATAGCTGAAATGGAAAGAAGAGACAGAGGTGTGGGTGGGAAAGACAGATAGAGCAGGTGAGAAAGGAACAAAGACCTGGCAGAGGAGGATGAGGGGGAAGGTTGGAGAAAACTGGAAATAGGTTAAGAGACCTATTAAGAGTATAGAAGACTCTGGTTCATTAAAAAAAAAGAAAAAAAATAGAAAAACCATCTTAAGCATCTCCTGCAATAACTAAAAAGCTTTTTTTTTAGTGAACAGATTGCCCAGTTCAGCAACTGGGGTGCAGTGGTACCACCAGGTACAGGAGAAGGAAAATTCAGGAGTTCACAAGATGGAACACTTCTAGATTGCACTGAGAGTGCAGAACTGTAGGGAGCCAAAACCTCCATGGCTGCAAACTCAGGTAAGAGATGCTGTACACAGAAAAGTAATTCAGAGCTAATCAGTACAAATTGCCTGAAAGAAATGTGGTAGGCTGTACCAGGGATAAACCCACAAGTCAAAAAGCATTCCTGGGCTTTCTTATCCACATCCCAGGGCACTTACCTCTCACCAGTCATGGTGGGCATTTTAAAAACCCTAGAGAAGATGAGAGCCACATCCTCAGTTCAACTGAGCTGTTTCACATCTGAGACATCTCAGAGGGTGATTTTACTCAGGAAATATTACTAGAAAGAGATTTGAAAGGAAAATATATTTTACTGTCCCACAGAGCACTGAGATTTCAAAATCCTCTCCTGAAACAGCAATTTGAGGAAATAAAGATCAGGAAACCACTAAAAAGGGAAGACAAAAAAAAAAAGGGAGAAGCTCTTGAAACGTGAAAACCAAAAAGTGTCCACTTGTAGTCTGCTTATCAAGCACTGGTCTGGAACATGACACAGCAGTTCAAATCTGGAAAATGCTTTTCCAATCCAGAACAATTTCTTTCAAAGCTTTGTTTCTGAGAAGGCAATATTCCTGTTTAAAAAAAAAAATAAGGTTTAAAATTTCTGATATAGAATATGTCTGCATATAGAATATAATCAAAAAACGCAGTCACTCATGGAAAATGTACATAATTAAATGGCTAACACTCCCTATCTCCTAAAAAGTAGTTTTCAATGGTTTTAAAAGTGAGGGTCTGCACTGTATGAAAAAGATTATAAAATTCTCTGCTGGGGAAGGGCTGGGCTCAGCAATTCATAAAGTGACAGTGTGGGTGTACCAGCAGTCACATCAAAATGTGCAAAACATTTTAAACATTGCTTGTAAAATATTGAGCATATTAATATTATGGAAGAATTGCTTTCATACTTGTTTAGAAATTTAGATGGAAGAAAAACAATCTTATGGGTAACATAACTGGGTAAGCATGCAGTTAATTTTTTTCTTGTGTCTTTCATATATACTAATTTCTCTTCAAAGAAAATACACTAATAGTGTTGATGTGCTACTTTTCAACACATGAGAACTTGACTGAGGTTTAATTGCAGGACTGAAGTGGCTCAGGCAGAAATAAGTAATATTTTAATGGGCCTTTTCAGGTAAATGATATGTGTGTACATAGCAGAAACAATTTCCTGTCTCTCCCTGGTAAACAATGTATTTAAAGAGGAGTCCTATAAATGTGTATTAGGTGGGGACTGTCCTTTAGGGAACACTTTCTAGCTAAAAACCTATTTCTAAACGCTTTAAAATCCATACAGTTGATTGCCAAAGTGTAATGGTTCTCCCTGGAGTGGTTCCAGCCCTTGTGCAAATACCTATTTAAGGTGTATAAGCTGTATATGATTTAGATTAAACAGGCATGCACACCAATAAATCCTGAGTTTGGGAAAGACAGGAAACATGCCCTGTCTGAAATGCATCAGAGTCTTTGCACAAAATTATTACTTTCCTTTCACTTTGATTTGAAAGCACTCCACATCCTGTAGAAAATACTCAGAACCCATCAGATCCACAGGATACAAAAAGACTTTAAGGAGCCCAATGGAGAGGTTGTATAAAATACCCTTATTTAAGGACAGGAGCCTGAACACCTGCACAGCTCTATTTGCAGATAAAAACCCTGGGCAAGGGGGGTTTGACAGTAGTAAAAGGGGAGAGTGGGAGCTGTTAAATGCACACAGTCCCTCAGAATTCACCTAATGCCCATTGCCAGTTCACTTGGCTGTGACACGCACAAAAACATGAGGGAAAAGTGACCCTCCAACCCTTAGCTGTGCTTTTAGTGAGCAGTGGAAGGTCTGGTCTCTCACATTTACACAATTATACATGCATGATGCTAATTCTTCCTGGGTTCAAAGTGAGAAATACACCCCCCACTCTGGGTTAAGATCTGACTCTACTTTTCTACCCAGAACGACTCACTCAAGTTGTCTCACTCACAAATCCCACAGAAAATGGAGTTTCTGCTGTGAAATCCTGTTTAACCTCAGCTATAGCAGCGCACATGACACCTCTGAAATATTATTCTATGCTAATTGCATGATCCAAAGCTTCTCTTTGAGGTGTTTGTTTGCTTTTTACTGGCTGTGCTGCAGAGGAGGATGATTCTGACTTCACCAGTCATATTCAGTGCTTGTCCCATGCAGTTCCAGAGCATGACCATACCTGAATATAAGCAACAATTATTGTACACAGTCCCCTTGCCCCCTGACCTGCTGCTCCTGCTGTTTAGGCTGACACTCAGAGACAGTAGATCACAATAGTCTGAACAAGTGCAAAACAACCATCTGAGTTCAAAATGTCCAAGAAAGTATATTCTTCACTGTTTTCTAAGGAACAATTGAGGCTTTAATATTGTATTGAGACAAAACTTGTATTAAGTTTATTAAAAAAAAAAAAAGAAAGAAAGAAAAAAAGCCTGGCTTTCATTAAGGTTCCTCTAATAATATTAAAACCAAATAAAAAATCCCCAACCCAAAATCTGCCACATCTGCCTAGCTCTAAACATCCCCAAGCCTTTGGAGCTGAGCCATGTATGTCAGGAGGATGAAGTAAAATGCCTGTCTACATTCCTGCCCTTGTGTAAAGAAAAGTTTCCTTCTTAGCTCCATTCCCAATTTAAATCTCCCAGGACTTCTCTGCCTTCTCCAAGGCAGCAGGAACCTGACTTCAAAAGGTGCCTTGAAGCAGGAATTCTGAATTAAAGGAACACAAGTCCTATTTATGTATCCAGGACTAGAGAATAGCATCCAAGTGTGGCTTTAGTCTCTACTTAATCTCTAAATAGACCCATTTGATATTCTTCCAGTTCTTACTCAATCAGAGGCTGAGAGATGTTTGGGAATTGCTGCTCTCAATGGTTGTCAAGAGGATTTTCAAGTAATCTTGATTCTATTAAATGACAGTGCCCTGTTTACTTTAATGGGCCAAATGTTGGTCAGATGCACATAAAATACCTGGGTAAAGATTAGAAAATCAGGTCATCAGCTTTCCAGCCTTTTGGGGGGTGGAGAAAGAGGGGTACTCCTCAGTGTCACTAAATCTGCAGGAAAACAATTGCACTTGAGGCAGCTGTGTTCTAGGGGGGAGTTTTTAAGCTGCAAATAGGCTCAAATGTTTGCCTTTGTGTTTGAGTGAAGTGGTTGGTCCCAAAAGCAATTTGACACATTTTATTCAGTTATCAGCTGCTTCTAGCATAAACAGTTTTAAAAATCTCCACCCAAATCCATCTGTGATCATCTGGGGTGGATGAAACAGAACGGTACGTGGCTGTTTGGGAGAACAATGAGCAATGAGCGCTCGCTGGAGTTCAGAATCTCGCATTGTTGAGATGAATCAGGGAAAACATCGGGTGTACTCTGATTTCCTACAGATCAGCTGGAGTGAAAGCACATTCCTCTGCCCAGCCCTATTAGCAGAGTGCTGTTCTTTTTCCACACTGTAGAGACCTCCTGTTTTCTTTTTTATTTTTCTGTGCCTATTATGCATTTTGGAGTTTTACAGTTCACATAAGGGGTCAGATCCCGAGAGATGATGAGCAATTGCTATGCACACTGCCTTAAATAGGTGTTCCAGAAACCCTGCCTCAGTTTAAAATTCAGTTGTCTTTACATACTGTTTACATCAGCCTCATTGCTGGGTTTTTGAAACAAGAGGAAGGCAATTGCCTTGAATAACATATTATTTCCTACTGTGTACATCAACTGGAAAGCATTCTGTGTCCTTTATACTGCAAAACAATTTTTCTACGTTCAGTTAATATAGTTTTACCTGCTAAATTTCATATAACTAGCACAGGAAACAGAATTGAGGAGGCTGATTATTTTTCAGATGGATGAAAACCTGTGAATTTCATTCTAAAAGATTACTAACTGAAGTAAAAGAGCCAAAAACCAGGACCCACAGTTACTGCTGGGTTTGGTAGAACTATGAGATTCTAGAATTGCCTGCAAGGTATCCATGAAGGGTTCCAAATGCATAAAATGCTAAAATCCAACCTCCTTAACATTTCACATCCTTCAATCAGCTTTGATGTTTGGACCTACCTAAGCTGACTCTGGAGTTGGTGCTTTTATTGTGATTGGGTAATTAGTGATATCAACAGTCAAACAGAGCAGCAAGAAAACTCCATGGAAAGAGTGGACTCTGCAAAGGGTGTGCACTATCAGCTCTCGTTGGGAAGTCAGCTTTCCTGATGAATCAGACTTATTCCTCAATAATTCCGCATTCTTGTTGGCTCTGTGGGAAGAACTGAGGGAGGACATTCCCTCCCATTGATGTTTTACCTGGAAATTCTGTGTTTGGGTGTTTAGCATGGATCATCCCTCAGCTGTGCCTGCCCTCCTGGACTCTCAGCATTATTTGTGTGGGATCTCTGTACTCTACATCTGTCATTAAATGTTTTGCATGATACCTGCTCTTAGAGATATATTATCACATGCTCTTATCTTGAGTCATATTAAATATATCCTTAGAAGTTGTGGGTTTGCTGAGAGGCTTCCTGAGGCCTTAATCCCAGTTTGGGAAAGGAGCTGACTCTTTTAGAGAAAACTCTTCAGTGGTGCATATGGAAAAGAATGATAAATAGTGCCACCAGCTATTTGTGAGATTTGCAATCGTGTTTCTTCAAGTGATAGAACAATATTCTCTAAGAACATTACAAGTGATATCAACTGCCATAAGTTAAAATAAGTATTAAATTCAGCGACAGCAACATTTTGAAAGTGTTTTCAACTTAAATGCAAGGAAAATTCAGAGTTAGATTCTTGAACTGGATGAGAAATAGTTATTACTCCAGTACCCACACTGTGAGATGGTGAAGAGGGGTTCCAGGTGAAATTTTCATTTTTAATAAATTTCATGTGATTCAAAGAATAACATCATTTTTTGTTAGCTCAGTTGCATACGTTTGTGTTATAAGCATTAAAAATATGTTTTAATGTCAAGCTTTAATTGCTGTCACAAAAATTATGTTGAAATCATCCATAGAACATGGTTCTGTAGAGTGCTATAAGAGCTCCTTACTTGATGGATAAAATAGGTTGAAAAGGAGGGAACTAATAATTTTCTAGTGCTACAGATGAACTGTGTTATATAACCAGTTACATAACTTAACTCTGTGCAGACCTTGTGTACAAACCATCCAGCTCCCAGCTGCCACCTCCTGTACAGAAGATTGGCTGAGCATCCTCAGACTGGAGCACTTTTCCTCTGCACATGGTCATGGAATGGCCTGGATTGGAATGGACCTTAAATCCCACCCAGTGCCACCCCCTGCCGTGGCAGGGACACCTTCCACTGTCCCAGGCTGCTCCCAGCCCCAGTGTCCAGCCTGGCCTTGGGCACTGCCAGGGATCCAGGGGCAGCCACAGCTGCTCTGGGCACCCTGTGCCAGGGCCTGCCCACCCTCCCAGGGAACAATTCCTAATTCCCAATATCCCATCCAGCCCTGCCCTCTGGCACTGGGAGCCATTCCCTGTGTCCTGTCCCTGCAGTTCCTGAGGAATTGTCCCTCTCTGGGTTCCCTGCAGCCCCTCAGACCCTGGAAGGAGCTGTGAGCTCTCCACACAACCTTCTCCTGTCCAGGCTGAGCAGCCCCAGCTCTCCCAGCCTGGCTCCACGGGGGAGGTTCTCCAGTCCCCTCAGCACCTCCGTGGGTTCCCCACAGCACCATGACAATTACACCAGGTACAACACATGGAAAAGTACCAAACAACTCACCCTGCCAAAAGCTAACCAGCCAAGCAACCACCTCAGGCAACTGCAAAGCCACTAAAGGCACAGTGCCTGCCTCCACACCCATCTTCTCTGCTCACTTCCTATCCCTCTGTTTCTACATCATTTGAGAAATCTTTCAAAGCTGGAACATTTTATTTATTCATTCATCCCGTAATACCTTGTGGGGCATAAAATAAACTAAATTTGTGCTCTTTTAGAGGTGCACATCTATTATTTCCATAATTATCAGCACTCCACTCAATGGGAAGGTGCCACTCTTGCAGCAGTGCTGTGCAGGCATAATGGGATTTGGCTCTGAGAATGGTTTGACCTTTAAAGTTGCATTGACTCGTCCCTGTTTGGGGCATCTCTGTGAGCTCTGCAAGTGTAAAACAGAAATATCTCCATCAGTCTTGGGAGGTTCAGCCCTGCCCAGCTGAAGACATCCATCAGCTGGAACCACTGCAGGCCTTCAGCTGCAGAGAGGCAGCTGTGCCTGCATTTGGCTCTCCCCTGGGGCTGGGAAACCTGCAAACTTCACAGAGATTTCCCATCAGCTCAGCTGCCCAATATGTCAGCTGGTGCTGTGCAAACTGGCACAGCACAGCTTTGTTTGGATGAATGGTTAGCATTTAAAACACATTCCAGACAAGGTCCTTGGCAAACCGCAAGCAAAGATGTGTGCTTTGATTTTTCCCTTTTGTAACCACAGATCCCTGCTCTTGTTTTCCTTCTGCAGCTCCAGTTTCACATGCAGGCAGCACTGTAGTCATTCAGCTCCAATTTTTCCCAGCTGCCCCAAACTCATTAGCCTTCTGCACACAGCCTGACTTAAGTCAAGAACTTAGTGTTTATTAGTGGAATGCAGAGCAGTAAAACTTCTGCGTTGAAGCTTGGACACAGAGCACTACAGCCAACACATTTCCTCACAAAAATCCATCATCTTACACCAAAAAAATGTCCACATCTCTGTGTGATAAAACAGGTAATCAGATGTGCAAAACTCTGCTATCTGTAATCCTATATGGATGCATCTGTTTGGATCAAAAATGCAGATGCAAAGCAATACAAACAAATAAGCACAAGAAGAATATAGGAAGGTTCAGCTGTATTTTGCATTGAGTGTCAGGGGTTAGGTTAGGAGTTCAATGCCAATAGAATGTTACTGCTGGTGATGGACATGGGTTCTACTTTGTACAGCTTTTTAAATCTCTCTTCAGAGCTTCAATGGAGAGGTTTTGATCTGGGGCTCCTGGCTGCACAAAGAGTGCAGCCACCCAAGGTCATGCAGCAAGTCAGGAGTTTAATTAGGATTTGATCTCAGAATTTTTCTAGTTCTTGGCTACTTGCTCTAACAAGCAGCTGCTACAACCTTCTAAAGATATTCATGTAGATGGTCTGTGGCCAAGAATGAAACCTATTCCAGGCAGCTGTGGTCACCACTCAGTCTGTTATTCCAAAATCTAGATAAATCAGCACACAATGAAGTGCTTGGATAGCAGTTTCATAAGAAGGGATTTGGGAGTTACAGCGGGTTGCACGCTGGACATGAATCATCACTTAGGTATTGCACAAAAGGAAACTCCATACTGGGATTATATGCAAAACTCTGACCTGCAGGACACAGAGAGAAATCTCTGAGCTCAGCTCAGCACTCACAAGTCCTCAGTTAATTTAAGTCCACTTTTGGGAAACACACTTGGAAAGATACAAATGAATTTGAGAGAACCCAGAAGTGAGAAAAAAAAAAAGATCAGAGACTGAGAAACACAGCTGACAGGAAAAAAAAAATTGAATGGAGAATTCAGTCTGCTCACCAAGCTGTGGTAAGGCAACAAGCTGAGGGATTGCACTGCAATAAATAAGGTATTGCTTAGAGAGCAGAGAGAACCTGCAGAAAGTGGAACAGCAGAGGGGTGAAATGGGTTCATTTGTGAGCCACCCTGTCACAAGGAGCACAGCAGACTCTGAAAGAACACAGCTGAACTGGATTTTGTGGTTCCTTCCAGCGCTGCAGTGTGCTGGAATGTACGGTATGATGAAACCTTAACCAGCAGTTATGCATTTCAAACATCAAACCCTACTCAGTGTGACATCTCAGTGGCCACTGGTGTCCACAAAGTACTGGAAAATCAGTGTCCATCTCTCTCCCACCCACACATGGGGCTATGTTATCAAAGTATCCATGCAGAGGTGTCCTCTGATAGACAACTCACCTCCTGTGCCACACCTTTTGTCACACCCCAGGCACAGAAAGGTGTTTTGTCTTTGGTGAACCCCAGGGAAGTTTTTCCCAGCCCATTTCTTCATCCTTTATACTATTCCACATGGTGTGGTGTAATCAACCAACTTGCTGGGGGTTTTGTCTCCACAAACAGCTCATCTCTGGATGCTTAGATGACAGCAGCCCTCCACTCCTGAGGAAGATAACTCTAGACTGACCATCAGCTGGGCTCTGAACCAGCTCCTGGTAGTTGAATGCCATAAGATCCATATTTCCTTACAGTACCAGCATGTGAGAGGGCTCAGGAAAACCTCATGGAATTAATAACTTGTGCTCCCATGGATTTCCCCAGTCGCCATTCCCACATTAAAACAACTCTGTGGATGAAGAGACCAAGCTGTAGCTTTAGTGGCCTGAACAGTTTGGGAGTGCGAAGAAAATATATGCAATATTTCATTCAGAAGCCCCAAATCAGATGTCCACAAACAAGAGGAATTAGGCTTCAAGTGATATCCTGCAAAGGTGTTGACACACACTATGCCTTGACAGCCCAGCTGGTAAATGTGGATGTCATTCAATGCCCCGAATTTCCCAATGAATGGCATGCCAACCTCTCACTAGAATAAGAAATTGTACACCAAATGCCAATCATTCATTATTTTCTAACTCTCTAAAGAGTATTTTTCATTCAGTTTGGCATTTATAAAGGAAAAATCTCACCATGCCTCTATGAATGAAAATTCTGCACCTTCACATCAAGCCAAGGCTGACACGATGTGTGCAGCCAGGCTTCTCTGAGGGATGGCCATGTGCAGGATATGGAAATGGGAATGCTGTGAAGGAAAACAAAAGCCTCATTAATGTGCTATTGAATTTAACAAAGAAATGAAAATGAAACCTAGACTATGCTCTTATGTTTCCCTGTTCATTTCTATTTTCTAGATTATCAGCCTAGGAGGGAGAAGGAAAAAAAGGAAGTGCAGAAATACCTCCAAATGGCATAATCAATAACTCAAAGTGACTGGAATGAATAATGCAGTATCTTGCCTAGATTTTACATCTGTTATAAGTTGCTTAAGTAATGTATTCTGAAGTATAGAAGGACAATCACAATGTCTGTGTGCATGTTAGTAAGGGGATGTTAGAAAATAGAAAGAACACAAAAGAGTTGGAGGGAAGATTTAGCTCTTAAAAATAGTAGGGTCTCCATTTTTCTTAGTTTGAGGGACATTGTTTAAAGTAATTGAAGTGACTTTGATATCAATTTATTTGACTCCTTCAGTTCTTCTTGACCTGCTGCAACGCATACACAGAATCTTCCTTCCACCCGCAACAAAGTTCAACCACCCTAGCAATTACTCAAATTGACCAAAACTTGAGCTTATGTGAAGTATTTTCAAGAAAATCAATCTTTCTAGGAAAATATTTGACATATTTTCAACAATTGTACTTATTTCAATGTTATGTTTTAAATCAGGTTTTGTTTAAAATGGTAGTTCAGTTATCAATATTAATATTACTAAGAACTTGGAGTGGGACAAACGTTGTGTTTGACCTATTTTTTTGTCCTTTTTTAAACTGTGAACAACAGCCAGTTACTTGTACTCTGCAGACAAACATCAGTCACCCAAAGCCTTTTGTGAAGTGAATTCTAGCTTACATGTTTGTGTCATGTTTTGTGCTTTCCACTCCCGGAAGCAACAAAATTTAAAATAATTCCAAGCGTGCAACACAGATGGGGACTGAGAAAAGCAAATGCACAGCCCAGGTCAGGGGAAAGGCAGAGCTGGGGGAAGGTGTCTGTCCCGAGGTTTGTTCTGAGCTTTCAGCCTCTCCCAAAGGCAGAGCCCAGCTCCTCTCTGAGCCAGGCTTTGTTCTGAAAGGTGTGCTAAGGACATCAGCTGCCCCAGGCAGCAGCACTGAGCACAACTGTGCCTTGAAAAATGTCAGCAGATAAGGGATGAATGAAGGTGCGTCTGACCTTCCTTGTGCAAGGGCTTGGAGCAGTCAAAAACTCAGAGAAAAGGCATTTATTTTTCCCCCTGCTGTGTGTTAAATTGTTGCTTCTCGTGGGGGCATGGTGAAGAGCCATCAGTTCTGCCACAGACCTTCTTAAAGAAGAATAACTTAAAGTATTATGGATATGATTCAGTACTCTGATATACTATTTTCACCCAAATCAGTGGTTATCTCAGCATAATACAATACCAAAATAATTTCCAACTTGTTCTGTTCATAGTGAACACACAAATAATCCAAGTAAAGTCAGTGTCTGTACAGACACAAGGACTCATCATGTCCTGAATTTTAACAGCAGCCATTTGACTATTTCCATTTTCACCATGCCCAAGAACCCATAGAACTATAAAAAAATTTTCAAGGCAACACATGAAGCAAAAAAAA
>VXAX01001791.1:96762-182887 GCA_013399835.1 Leptocoma aspasia
AACGAATAAAACAAAAAAAAAAAAAAAAAAAAAAAGAAGCAGTGGATTCTTTTGGCTCAAATGGATTTTAGATATTATGCCTTTTTTCTCATGGAGAAAGGAAAATAATCCAACAAATTGTTTTTGCCCTACACACAACATTCTCCTCCTAAAATAATGTACTGGAGTGATAGCTTGAGTAAAGCTTAAAAAAAAAAAAAGAAAGAAAAAAGGAAAAGCAGACTAAGATTCAGAGTGTTTCCAGGGAAGTTACTTATCAAATTATACATATAATCATGCATGGCTAAAGCACAAAGGTGCACAGGGAGCCTCCAGCTATCTCTGCTGCCAGGAGAAAATGGTACTCTTAAAGAAAGTCTTTCAGTTCTTCCTAAATCTCCATGAACACCAAAGCCAACAGTGAGAACCAAATAATCAGAAAGCTCACCTGGAGCTGGTCCTGCCTCTGCAGCACCAGGATGTGCTGACACTTGCAGGATGGGTCATTCCCTGGGAGCTGGAAAGCTGGAGCTGAAATTCTTCCAGGGGCCAGGATTTGCCAGACTTGCCATATTCCTGAGGAATTCTCAGCAGCTCAGCTCCTGGACACAGGGAAGAGATTATTCTGCCACGTCTCCATCCAGGACCCTGAGCACTGACAACCATTTTTGCTTTTCT
This sequence comes from Leptocoma aspasia, assembly GCA_013399835.1. Lineage (NCBI taxonomy): Eukaryota > Metazoa > Chordata > Aves > Passeriformes > Nectariniidae > Leptocoma > Leptocoma aspasia. Next base: position 97,420 of record VXAX01001791.1, read on the forward strand.
TTGAAATTAGTAGCAAATGTGACCAAATCTGTGAGCAGGCAAACTCCGTAGTCCATTCTTTTCAAATACAGGATCTGGGGTGATTAAAAGAAAGAGAAATAAGTAAACAGCAAGCTTAGTTCTCAGTTTTGTGACCTATTTTTGTACCACTCATTTAAGACATAACCCCCTGCACCAACAAATCCAATTTTCCCTCATCAGCTAACCCAGAGAACAAAGCAGATGGATTCACAGTCATGCACAAGAACTTGTCATTACAGAACATAAGATGCCCTTCACAGAATTAACTTGTGAAAAATGCAGGAATGAGCTGTTCCTGGAGAGCTTTCTGGGAGCTCCCTCTCATCCTCCCCACTGCCCAGACCTGGAGGAAGGTCCCATAACTCACATGTGTCCATGCCCCCATCATTATGGGATCAGCCTCCCTCACTAACATTAATTCTGAGATTTATGGGTTGCAGAGCCAGGAAGAACTGTTGGGACAGACCACACTGACCTTCCTCACCACGCAGACCAATAATTTTTGCATCAAGTCAGTCAGTTCTGCTGAGCTATAAAATCTCTCTCAGAACATTGTTTAGCCTTCATTAAAAGAGTACAGCTGATAGAAATTCTAATCTATCAGAAATTATTTCCTCACTGGCCTTTTAAAACAGTCTCTGTGTTTCCACTTTGAATCGCTCGGGGTTTGGCTTCCACTCACTCTAACTCCTTATATTTTTCCCAAATTAAAGAGCAATCAGAAAATTCTTAGACATCAGGACAAGATAAAATCACCTTTTGAAGAAAGTTAAACAGTTTGGCCTTTTCTTACCTTCTTTGCTATGATCTATTTTATCAGTTTTCTGAACAGGCTTCTCCTTCAAATGCTTGCTGAGCTTTTATGATTTTTTTTATTTCTTCTTTCCAATTTTATTTCTTTTTTAATATTTGCCAATATTCAAAAATCCTTGTCTCCCCAGATCCACATACCGTGGAAATAAAATTGCTTTACTCCATAAATATTCACTATAAAATTAGTGTAAGACGCAATATTTGCTCTTGAGAGGAAAGGATCTGTTATGTCCAATTTTCAAATACAAAAAAAAAATAGACATAAAAGTGCTCTGAGTAACATCATAAAGGAAGCTTGGGGCAGAATAGGGACTTGAACACCTACCCAGCTCCAGCATAGCCATAAAGACAAGATTATCCTACCCTTTAATTAAGCACAGAACAATTTCCAGCACTTACAAAAGCAGTTTAATGCAAGTTCTCAAGTCTGTTTGTGTCTTCTAATATTAATTATGATCAGCAGTTATGTTATTTATGACTTTTAACATACTGTGTGTCGTGTATACCAATTTTCCCTGTAAAAACAAGATGCTTCTCAGTTTCTGAGATTTTCTGTACAAAAAAAAAAAGTTTAGGAAGGAATTGTGCTTTAATTTCTTTACTGCTCTTCAGAGAAACACAAACCCACGCTTGCCCTTTATCCACACCTCTACTGGCACCAGAGCACTGCTTCTTCCTTGCATTCCAGGTTCAGAGTCTGTCACCTCCCGGCTGAAGTGACACAGGATTTTTCCAAGTGCTCTGGCATCCTCCTGGCCCCAGCACCTGAATGGCTGCGAGTTCTTTGCTCTTAGTGGCTGCTACAGCTATTTAAAAATGACAGAGGACTTACAGTCTGATGTGATGGATATCAGAAACCAGCTAAAGAGATGATCTTGCATATATAATATTATTTTTTTATTATTTTATTTTGCATTAAATAGAATCCTTTTTTTGTTTTCCTTTTTTAGCAATTTGCTCTTTGCCAGAAATAGAAACATTCAGTGCCCTGTACTGAAGCACAGGAATCGTGTTTCCTGTGACAATGAGCACTTATAAAACACAACTGCTCGTGATCAGAAAGGCTTCAGTGCTGAGACACTGGAAATAGTGGAGCAGAGCAATTTTGTTCTCATTGTTCTAGGGTCACACTATTCTCTCAAAAAAAGGGAGATGCATTGTGGCAGAAATGATAGATGGATCATCTTCCCCCCCTCCCCTGACCTTGTGCAGACTTCTCCACCTTTTCAATTTCTTGTCCCTCTGTGCAAATTATCTCCAGCAATGCAAGCCTTGCTTCTGTTACACCCTGATAATGAGCATTTTAAAAGTAGCTTTTCTTAGGAAAAGTTACTCACACTCATGCTTTCCAATTATTCTCATACTTAAGGCTGAATTTTTCTTACTTTCAAAGGTTTATCTACAATGTGTTGAAGTGATTTTAATTATTCTATTTTATTATCATCCAGTATGTCCATACAGTGCATTAATCCTTCTTATACTGCCACAAAGGCAAAGAAAAACTAGCATAGTGATTTTGGGTTTATTCCAAGTTTACTGCCTAAGACTTCAGCTTGAACAGGAGTGGACTTTTTTTACTTTTTGTTTTTTTTTTTTTTTAACTGAGATAGAAAAGGAATTGCTTCTGTGGCAGCTCAGGCAGTTTCCTTATGTACAATTTAAAAATTGCTGTATCATGTGTGCCACTGTAGGTAGAACTGGGTTAAGTCCCAGGTGAAAGACAATGCAGGGCATTAAACCTCATGGCTTTTACTCAGCCATGACTTTAGGGACAAAAATTATCTGGACACTGAGAAAACTAAACCAGCATAAGAAGAAGGCTGTCCAGAGACAGAATAAACATTTTCTATTAAGATTTATTTTTTAAAATATTGTTATGGGGGGTATTTTGCAGGGATTTTAAGGCTTAAATGTAGGCAGATTGGATAAAGAGAGAGCCATGTTTGGGGGCAGAAGGAAACTGAAAGGACAAAAAGGCAAAGCCAGGCAGATTCCATGGGGTGGAGAGGGAGCAGGTCAGCCAAGACTTCTTTCACAAACCCAGCTCCTTTCTAGTTAAATTCCCATTATTAGCTCCTTCCAAAAATCCAAATTCTTTTCTTGGAGTTAAACTTTTCTTTAAAGTTTTTTTGGTTTTTAATGCTTTGACTAAATATTTTTATGTCTAGTCAGCACAGGAAGTTTTCCTCCCACTTTCTGTTCAGTTTTTAGACATAACTGAGCCACCTAACAAATTTTAAATGAGAAAAGATGAAATTATATTATTCCGATTTTCAATCTCCTACAGAGGAAATTAGTAACAAAAAATCAGGGAATATAGGAAAAATGTCTGAATTCCTCATTATGTGCCTCTTTCTGTACACTGATGGTGTTTTAAATTTACTTCACAAGACATACTTCTAAATTACAGAAACAGACTTGCATCCTTAAAGGGAAATGTTAAAATTAAAGATTTTCTTACTGGGATAATTAAATTCAAATAAAGACTGAAAGGGTGTTGTTTTTTGTTTTTTTTTTTCTAATTGCAAGAATATTTTTTATAATCTTTAAAAGGAATAACTAAGTCTGTAAGAATTAAAAAATGTTTCTTATCCAACTGAAATCCTTTAAAAATGAAATAAAAATAGATGTACCATGGGGCAAATCTCATTTTCTGACCTATATTTAGCCTGAAAAACATCAAAACGCAATTTTAAAAAGCCAAAAATCTCTGGCATTTTAGTGAATAATTTGTACCTGCAAGGGGAGAAAACTTCATTGTCTGCTACTGATTGTTCCATTCATTCTGTTCAGGAGAAAAACAAAACAAACAAAACAAAAGATTCAGTCTTGTTTGTATTTCTGTTGTCCCTCACAGAAGCAGATCTGGTTTGCAAGAAAACACCCTTGTCCCAAACAGTGTCCTTCAAAGCCTGGGTTAAACTTCCCCAGGTTTGTGCAGTCTGCTCATGGTGAAATAACCCAGCAGGCAGCAAAGGAAACTCAAGAAACATTTTTAAGTCAGTAAGACATTGAGCATGATAAATACATAAGAAATATGGTTAATCTAAGCCATGACATTTTTTATTTCATCCACAAAAATTATCACAATGAGTAGGAATTGAACTATTTTATGGGTGTTTCAATGTATTAAAATTAATCTTAGACAAGATGGTGCAATATATCAAAACAGAAGGGACAGTGATGCATTCATTGATTGTACCCACACAACAGTGAAAGGGACACTGGTACTGAATTTTCATATTATATTTTATATCTCAACATATATTTACACTATTCCATTGTTCAACTATGTAAATCAGACTTTCAATTAATACCTACCCTCAATTAGCTTTGATATTGCCAGTTTAGTGCTGAATAAGATGTACATTATATGCAAATGAAATTCCTTTCTTAAAATTTTCCTTAAAATAACTTTGCTTTGGGGTAATTGTAGGGGATGAGACAGAGAGATCCCTGTTTGATTTTCCTACCCTTTACAGTGTATGGCAAATGTCCTGAAAATAAAGTTGTTTTATTTTTATGATTTGAGATGTTATTTCATATAAAGCTAAACATTTTTACTGGGTGTCTGTTCATCAAATATTCCACCCTCTGACACAGACATTTGCCTTTCAGGTAATTCATTTCTATTGTTTCCCTTCCTGCATCTTTCTTCTCCATGTACATAGAAAATGGAAGCGCTTTCCTCATGAAAATTTGAGTCTGGCTCTGCAGTGAAACAAATCTGAGATCTTTTCATGAGTGTTTGGGTGTGTGCGTGTGTGTCCCTGTACATACACACCTGTGTGTGTGTACTTAAAATCAGCAGATTATTCCAGATTAAGTGAAGGGGTAGCAGTCACACAGAAATATGAAAGCCTGATTTTAGTCATACCTAATTCAGAGAAAACACTTGAACTTTGATCAGCTACAGCCCACTTAATTAACATCATCATTAATCTTTGCTGGTCCCCCTTACCTTAACTGGAAATTTCTCCTTTATTTTTCAGCAAAACTTTTGTCAAGACTATCAAATTCAAATTATTTAAAGGAGAGCTTATCAATCACCATGGTTTTGATAAGAAAACATTCTTGATCAGACCGAGTCACATTTTTTTTCTCTGCCATCTGCCTGTATCCATCTGTTATCTGTTTTAAGATTAAAAGTGATTTAGGACAGGGAGTGTCTTATTAATTTTTGTTTGTAAAACACCTAACACAGGAGGGTCATGGTCCAAGCCAGATAGAGGCTGCCATTTCTTCTCAATTCAAATAAATAAATGCAATAATCAACACCAACAAGATCCCTGGCAGGGAAGTTCAGAAGGAAGGCAATGTGGCCTTTAGTTTCCGTATAAACTGAATATTCTAGTCCTGGTCATGAAGTGAAATCCTGACAATGAATAGTTGGTCCTGGATCTGAATGCAAAGTAAGTACTTCAAAGTACTTATTTGCTGTGATTTTTTTCCTAAATTTTAACAACATTTTAATTTTGTTTTCCCAGAGATGTCCATGCCTCTGGCATGGATGTTTTGGGATGTTTTCCCAAAAGGTTTCCCAGAGATGTCCATGCCTCTGGTCTCATCCTTCACTCAGACACCCCTTTTGGGGGGTGGGCAGTAATTTTGTGTTTGCTTTGTCACCTTCCTCAAGAAGCTTCATCTTCCCTATTCCTGAGAGCAGCTGAGCACAGGATAATTCTTTTCCAGGAGGTGCACCGCTGGCTTTTGAGCAGCCTGCAGGGAGTGTGGGGTGTTCACTCTGCACTCACTGACCCTGCACGTTCCCCATTGAAGGGAGGATATTGCTTTGGTGACACTGGTGGCCCATCCAGCAATCCTGACTAATTCCAGCTCCACAGTCCTTTATTAAGTGTTTTGTTTTGCTCGACCTCACATCATGGGATCATCTTGTCTACCTCTGACTTTTTCATTACCTTCCATTACCTCTCATTTCAGCTTTCCCTGCATTACTCTGTCATCTTCAGAGACTTGCACTCATAACACTCGGAATAATTAAGTGATCTGCATAGCAGTAATACTGGTGCCCTCTGCAGAAATGCCGTGCCACCAGCTTTTAACTAAGAATGACAGGAATCCAGCCCTGAAGGCAGCTAAGTGAACAGCTCCCGTTCTGAAAAGTCTCTCCTGGAATCTCAGAATGTTTAAGCCAGGATGGATGTGGTATTTTCAGGGAATGTACACGAGCAAGTGCCTGCCAGAAGATGGCTGTTTAGTGTTGCAATCCTGCAAAAGGATGGAAGGGAATCATTCCCTCATGTTTTCTTCATCTTTCCTACCTATGTCTTGACATATAAGCCAAGATTTCATGTTATACTCTCACTTGTTTTTCCTATAGTTGTTTTCAGTCTCTTCCCAGAAGAATCACACATCACTGATGTTTATTGTTTCAGAAGGAAAGGAAACTGAGGCAGAGAAGTTCTCATCCTGGCTGCAGACAGGAGCCACTATTCCTTTGCCTTTCCACTGACAGGTTCTTTAGGTGCACCTCAAACAGAGCTTATTCAATCAGTGCCCAGATCCAGGGGCAGCCAGCACCTCTCAGCAGTTCAGGGCTAAGGACCAGCTGAGCCTGCCTCCTGTTTGTCACATAAAGTCCCCTGGACTTGGGGCCTGGCAGCCCAGCAGGACACACCTCCCACACCTCTTGGTGCAGCTGAGGACTGACATGTGACATGCACTGATGGAAAAATGCTTCCTTACCCATTTTTTGGAAAAGGCAATTAAACTCAAATACAAAAAAAAAAAAAAAAGATTACATTTTACAGTTGCTGTAGAGCTGAAACCCTTCACACTTTATAAAAGTTACATTCTTCAAGACTCTTTTCTCGGGGTTTTTTTTTTTTTTTTAACCTTTCTGTCCTTCACAAGATGCACTATCAATTTCACTGCATGTTCAGGAATATTTCTGGGGTTTACACACACTGTACTCAACTCAGCCTTTCCCCACAATCCCCTTCCTCCCTGACAATTCCTGAGCACGCCAGGCACTGTTGTGCTCTTCATCTGTTTAACACAGACGCAGTTCAGAGCTCGTGTCACACTCTCCTGATGTCATTCCCAATTAAGGAGCCTATAATCCAGACATTTACTTGCAGCATCTCCATTTGTCACTGAAAGTATTTTCCACAGTCCTGCACTTTAGTTCATCTGCTCAGAGTGAAACCTGTGACCATTCTGAAGATTTTAGTTAAAGTAGGAAACCTTGAATCTCAGGTAGGCACAATTAATGTGATTTGCTCCACAGAGTCAGAGAATCACAGAACTGTCAGGGTTGGAAGGGACCTCTGGAGATCCTCCAGTCCAACCCCCTTGCCGGGGCAGGGTCACCCAGGTGACACAGGGAGATGTTCAGGTGGGTTGGGATGTGTCCAGAGAGGGAAACTCCATCACCTCCCTGGGCAGCTTCTCCAGGGCTCTGCCACCCTCCATGGAAAGAAGTTCTTCCTCATGTTGATGTGGAGCTGGCTGTGTTTTTGTTTGTGTCCATCACTCCCTGTCCTGTCCCTGGGCACCACTGGAAAGAGCCTGGCACCATCCTGTGACAGCCCTTGGAGATATTGGTGAGGATCAATGACAGCCCCTCTCAGGCTTCTCTCCAGAGTGACCAGGCCCAGCTCCCACAGCCTCTCCTCACCAGAGAGATCCTCCAGACCCCAAATCAACTCTGTGGCCTCTGCTGGACCCTCTCCTGCAGCTCCTTCTCTTTTTGAACCGAGGATCCAGAGCTGGACACAGCACTCCAGAGGTGCCTCCCAGGGCTGAACTGAGGGCCAGGACCACCCCTGACCTGCTGGCCACACTTCCTGAGGCACTCCAGCTCTTTCCTTGACCTCTGCCATTCTCTTAGCCTATAAAAAAGCCTGATCTCCAGCACCAGAGCTGTTTTCCCTTCCCCTTCTTTGCCTGTGTGTTTCAAATATCTAATCCCAACTTTTTTGTGTCTTTGAAGCTGCTCCTATTTATTTTCGGAACTTTACTTCTTCACTAAAGCACTTCAGGCTTCTGAGTTCTACAGATTGTCCTCTCTGGGAGTTTTCCTGCTCTGCTTGTTGTTTTTATACTTTCAGGTTCCTGAGTTTTAAGCTTGGCTTAAAATATGGTCCATTTTACCATTGTTTGGACCTCTAATAAGACTATGCTGATACAAACAAACAAAAAGGAAACAAACTGAAAAGCAAGAAAGCTGGCTAAATTCCTTAATCCAAATAATAGAAGTATTTTATCTACCCTTTCCCAGGGCATGAACATTTTGGTCATGAGAGCTTGTGTTTAGCTACAGATGAATCTCCAGGGACCATAATGTTGTGTGTGTTAAATAATGCCATAAAGCAGGGCAGAAAGGTCACTGTGCTACTCAGTGACAACCTCCTGCTGCACCAAGAGCTGTTCCTCCAGGCTTGCTTTAGAGTATGGGACCTGTCTTCTCCTTGCCCTAACCTAATGCTCAAAAAAACTTGGATGTTTTTTTGAGCTTCTGAAGAGATTTCAAGGATGTGCTTGGCCCTTACTTGCAGACTTTTTTGTCATGTTACTGGGAATTTCACTTTTAAAGGCAAAGTGCTAAACTTTCACAAAATACCATGATTCCAGCAGTTGTTACTTTGAGAAGGATAAACAAACAGAAATCAAAGTTACAAGAATTGTAGTAACACTCCAGGAGACAGCAACAATGCCAACCCACGGAAATCAATCACAGACAGCAGTATAGGATTTATCTCAAAGTCAACAGAAACTCATCAGAGTCCATAAAAACAAGTAAACAGCTATATTAACACTGAACAGTCACATTTCCAACAGGAAATTGAATCCTGTAATCAATGAGCACTTAAGAATTTCCATAATAGTTTAATGTGAATTTTCTCAAGAGTTTGATTCCAGAAATTAAGGCTAGGCAGGGCATCTGATACAAATGCTTCTTGAAAAGAATAATGACCAAATGGTTCCATTGTATGGCTGAAGAAAAAAAAATCCTTACACATCTGTAAATAACTATAAACCAAGCTGTGTTTTAGTTTTTTTTCACAGCTGGAATACTAGTTTTTATTACAGCTCAACTGGCATTGCAAATTAAAATCCATCTCTGTTTGTTAAACTGCTACTTAAAATGGCTTCCACCAACTGTTACAGTTGGATATTATGTTGTCATTTATACATTAAGTGGGAATGGTTCAATAGCATGAATATTTAAAAACAAGTACATGGAAAGTATTTTAATTGGGCTGCCATTGCTAACTGCTGAGTTTTGTTCTCAAGGTTTGGTCAAAGCTCGCTTAATTTTTCATTGCATAAGAAGCAGCATCCAGTGAATTAATGGAATGAGGAGCCTTTGTAGGTGCTGCATCTCAGGGTGTCTGATCATAGCAGAACAGCTTTGCACTTTTAATGGACAGCAATTAAAGTGCTCAGCAGACTTCTGCCATGCTGCTTGATCTGTTCTGAACAATTTATTTGGTGAACTCTTCCTTAGAGTTAAAGAGGGAAAAACCACCACGTGACCGTGAGCAGAGATACAATAAAATGACTTTAAGGACGTTGGAACTTCTGGCAGAGAGTTTCAAAGGGTCACAAGGAAGGTGTGGATGAAAAGCTGTATTTTCACTGCCCACTACATCTATAAAGCACCAACGTCCAGGGAAGCTAGGTGAACATTGCAAAACAGACAATTGTATGAGACTCTAGGTCTAATTTAATTTAAAATAATTACCTGAGGATACAACAGGCAATTGTCACAGGTAAACAGATTATTCATAAAGCATTTAGGCAGTTCTGAAAAATCACAGTAAATCTTCACCATCAGGTTTGTTCACAGCTCGTAATGACTGACAGCAACTTCTTCAGGTGTTGCTTCAAGGTTTTTGTCTTTAACCTATAAACCACATCCTGCAAGTGACAAAAGAATCAGTCTCACCTGTTACTCAGAGAGAGCCAGGTCCAAGATATTCTGGTTAAGGTTGTTCATTAATGTGCCCCCAGAGCATCTCACTCCACAGAAATCCCCGTGATCCATGCACTGAGGTTAACACTTGTAGGATAGCTGAACAATGGGACACTTTGTTAGGGACTTACCTGAAGAGCTATCAATTACTCAACACTTAAGAAAAAAAATCACATTTATTTACAAACCAAATGAGTTTTCATAAATGTCAAAGTTCAAAAGGGCCTAAAATACAGCCCATAATACCTTTGAAAATATGTCCACCCATCTATGTGCCTGTGATTTTAGAGTTGGATTTTGATGATCCTTGTGGGTCCCTGCCAATGCAGGATATTCTATGATTCTATGACATCCTTAGCAGAATTTTTTATTTTCAAGCCACTTACCCTTTTATTAGAAACCTTCATTGGAGGAGAGCTGCTCCTCATGGTGAGCACTGGATGACTCCAGGCCAGGAGACTTCTCAGCCTTCCCAGCTTTCTTTTGATATCAGGTGTTCCTGGCAACCTCTGCAGAGAGTGGGAATTCCCTCCCCTGCATCAGCCATGGCTAAGGGAGAAAACAGCAAAAGCAGGAATTTGATGTTCAGGAGGTCTGGGGGGAAATGAGCTGGTGAGATGTAACAGCAAATCAGCACCCATAAGTATGGGGAGAGGAATCAAACCTATTTTGAATGCTGCTCATCAAGCCCATTAGTTTAGGAGAGCAGTAGGACAAGCCAGAGAACTGACACTTCTGCTTCACCAAACCTGGCAAGAGGAGAATCTGAATCCATTTCTCTATCTCATATCCGCTCCCACACAGGGTAACTTCAAGCAGCAGTGTCATATGTTATTATGTTTTATTGCTTAAATGGGCAATTTCCCAACTTAGTGAGGCCTTGGGAAGCTCTTCAAACACAAACCTAACCAGGGAACTTGCCTCTCTCTGGCTCACACTTGCTGAATACTCTACTCTCCAGCTGACCTTCAGGAAACAGCCCCGTTGGAAGTGTGCCTCACTCCAGGTCTGTGACTCAGAATTTAATTACATTACAGAAGGGTATGATGTGAAAAGCTGATGCTGTTTTTATTCCAACCGCTGAGCTTCTTGCCAGCTCAGTTATCAGCCCTCATTGGGCTGAATGGTCCCTTGGGGTTTGTGGTGCCAGTGTTAACAGAGCTGGTGCTGCTGTTTTTCCTGTGGCTGCTCCTCTGCAAGGAGACCTGACAGGGCAGGGGAAAGGGGGATGGATGCCCAGTCGTGCAAATCAGCCAGGCAGGGCTCAACCTGTAAACTCTTCTACAAATTCTGAAATGTTGCTGAGACAAAACTGCTCAGTTTATACCTAAAAACCCAAACTGATCCAATACTTTTCACACACTGTGAAGCTGGAGAGGGGCTTTAGGCAATGGCCTGGAGTCCCAGGACAAGGGAATGGCTCCCAGTGCCAGAGGGCAGGGCTGGATGGGATATTGGGAATTAGGAATTGTTCCCTGGGAGGGTGGGCAGGCCCTGGCACAGGGTGCCCAGAGCAGCTGTGGCTGCCCCTGGATCCCTGGCAGTGCCCAAGGCCAGGCTGGACACTGGGGCTGGGAGCAGCCTGGGACAGGGGAAGGTGTCCCTGCCATGGCAGGGGTGGCACTGGATGGGCTTTAAGGCCCTTTCAGTCAAAATCACTCAGTGGTTCCATAATTCTGATTACAGTGATCACAGAAAACATCCAGAATTGTTGATGCCAACATTTCTGGCTACTGCAGGAGATAACACTCAAAAAGAGACCTGCATGCACTGGAAATTCTTTTGTTTGAACATTTATTTTTGAGTCTCATAAAACTGATTTACTGAAATTTAATTAAGAAAAAACTGGTTTCCCTATTAGACAAGAGCACTGCTACAGAAAGTTTAATATTCCTTCCCCAGAAAGGAAGGATGAAAATATAGTTACTTCTAAAATGTACCAATATTTATTCAACTGCATTTGTGACACAGGTCACAGGAACAGTATTTCCCAGTTATGCCCTAAACCAAAATGAAGTTTTATATTATTCCAGTCCTTCCCAAGAGCATGGTGCAGGCTATTTCATTGCTGTTTTATAAATACTGCTTTAACCTGACAATTTCTTACACAAGATCTTTTTCCTAACTAGGGAAAGGGTTCCTGCCAACACAAAGTTGGGGGGGTATAAAACCAAAAAATAGAGCAAGGCCTGTTTTAGCTGTGTTCCCTGGCAGATGTGCTGGACAGAGGGTGCAGAGCTGAGCTGAACGTTGTGCTGTCATCCTCAGCCCAAGGTCCATCTGGTCCAGACGTCCAACACAACCAACACAGTGCTCCAGGGAGAACATTTTAATAAACAGCTACAAGTTCATTTTCACCAAGCTGATTCTGACACTCTCTTAACACACACCAAGCTTCATCTCCACAGTATTAATTGTTACAAATACATAACAGATAAACAGCTCAATCCCAGCCTTGAGGTCCCTCTCCACTCATGTACCTACACACTTTAAAAGGCTGGGACCTTAAAATTCAGCCTTTCAAACTAATGGCATTTCTTCAGCCATTAAAATGAATGGCACTTATGAATTCAGAAAGGACAAATCCCAGACAGGATGCAGTAGCATCTGACTGACAGGTCACAGGATTCCTTCAAAACATCCCCTTTAAAATTTGGATTTTAAATATCCTTAAAATCATTGTATCTAAAAAAAGCCCAACCAACCAAGCAAAACAACCAAAACCCCAAAATTAAATTGACATAGGATGCCATAAACTATTGGCAAATTGCCTCAATTGTTACTTACCTTCTCTGAAAAACAAAAATTGCCTCATTTCTCAAGTAACTTCCCAAATTTCAACATACAGCCTTCGAACTTCATTGTATCTTTTGTCTCCCAGGCTAGGAAGCCAACTATCCCCTTCTACATACTTATTGACTCTGAACAGGTCCCGTAAAATGTTGCTTTAATGAAATAAAAAAATCAGACTACAGAGAAGAACAAGAGACTCCAATAATGTGCAATGACAGAAATGACAGAGGGCCAAAATTTGCAAATATTTATCTGCTAAGTGAGAATGAAATAAAACTTAGACATCTAAATACTGGCAACATCTGTTAATACAGAAATTCCTTATTCCACAGAAACCTTAACTATTTACTTTCGCCGATGCCCAGATTGTGCCTCTGTATATTTCTAGAACTAAACAATTTGATTCCTGGCTGACTCAAAAGCTTGATTTCAACACAAAGCCAGGTACTCCTGCACCTGGGCTGCCAGTGGGCCTTGCTTTGGAAGGGTTCACAAATCATTCTTCACCAAAAAATCCCCAGGATAAACGCCACAGAGAAGGCAGTGACAGCTGCCATTCTTTTAAACCCAGGCAGGGCTGAGAAAGGAGGGGGAACTGTGCTCCTGTCTCCCCTCCCTGTGTCTGAACACACACCTGAAAAGCAGCACCTTTGTCTGCCCAAAACCACATTTCCACCTTGCAGGAAACAGAAACACCACGAGCAAACTTCAATCTTACCAGCAAAGAAAACAACATAAATCCTACTTCACCCTGCTGCTTTCCCAGTGATCCAGCAGCTCTCCACCAAGGGCTTGGATGCTGTGAAAATCCTGGAAAAGCCACTCACCTGCCCACTGGGGGAAATAAGCAGCAAGATTAGAACAAAAGGTTCTACTTGAAAATCGAGGGTTATGAAGTAGGTTATACCTTATCTTACATTCCAGTGTTGTCTGACAGAGCTCACATTATTTATCTGGCAGCACTGCTTATCCTCATCAGTCCCTGGTCATTCCCTCCCCAGGTGCATTCAGCACCCTGGTGGGAGCACACATTGCACTGATTCTCCAGCTTGATCTCCAAGACTTTCAGAACCCCTTTTTCTGAGTTGGAAATCTCTCCTACTGAAAGCATATTGAAATGCTTCTGGTCAGAAGTAAAAAAACAAACTGTTTTCACCCACTCTGCCAAGTGTCCTGGGTTGTTTTGGAAGCATGCCCATCTTAATCATTCATCTTTTTCAGCACATCCAAACTTTTTCATTACAGATTTTATGCATTTCCAAATTGATAAGGTTAAAAAAAAAAAAGAAAAAGTAAAGTAGAAGCCAGAATCTGTACTTTCAAGGCTCCAGGAAGATTCGACTTTGTAGCAATTCCCCATCTGTAATTGCCTTACCAGACAGTTTAAATCCATTTAGAAAGTTCCATGTTAACTCTGTAGCCTCAAGAGCCTTGTCTCCAGAAATAGCTGCCGTTTGAACTGCAGCTGTGAGAGGATATTTTAAATCAAGTCTGTGACTGCTTTTTTACCTGGGGAGCCTGTGCATTGAGATGGGCACTTCAGGGACAGGACAGGGGTGCACACAGCTCAAGCCAAGCCAGCTGGTGGCATGGCCCAGCTGGAAGGCCAGGGGAGCTGCCTGGAGTCACCCCAGAGGTGACACACGAGCCACACACCAATGCTGTGTACACTGCAGTTTAACCCCCAGCACTGCAACCAAAGGACTGAACCTGGAGTTGTTTTTCCCTGTATAACTAAACCACATATGCAATATTTTTAGCTCTTTTGATTTGAAACTGTGGGTAATTAAATCCTAGTACAGGTCTAATACTTCACTGTGCTCCCTCTAATCATAATTATCACATTTACAGAGAGCTACAGGCACCAGGCTGTTACAACAGGAGATGTTTTTTGTCTATAACTTCACAAGATAATTGTTTACAAATAAGATTGGAAGCAGTTTGTGAACAAGTTCATGCCCCATTTTGAAGTCAATAGGAGGAGGAACAGCCTGGTGCTGCCTGGTGCTGTGAATCAGAAAAAAGGAAGGTTCAGATCACACACAGCCTGGCCTTTATCATCACACTCCCAGAGCTGCACCCTTACACCCCCACTTGGCATCCTTGACTCCAGTGGTTTCATTATTTTGGTGAGGAGAATGTAAAGGACATCCTCCACTCAGGAACACTCAGAGCAAATTGAAATAATTTAAAAATAAATGTCTGTGGTGTGCAAATACATTCAGCCGTAGAGCCCAGTTCAGTTTCCTCAATGATTTTAGCTGGTGATAGACTTGAGAATTCCTGTTCCATTGTCAAGCTGTTGCACAAATACACCCCCCCCAGTGGTTCTGTATGGAGAACTGCAGTTTGGAGGGACATTTACTGCAGCACAGCAATTCCACTTGGAGAGGTCCAGGTTTAAATGCAGCATGAACTCCACCCAGAGCAGAGGGACTGGGGCTCAGGGTCAACCCAGCACTGAGGTGAGTTAATATCAAAACCCCATTATGATTGTTTTGTGGCAGCCTTTCAATTTTTCTCCTAAAAGCTGGGCCAGGCTGGGCTCCTGCACAGAGGAATTCAGTCAAATCGCTCTTGCACAGCACTTGCCCACAGCCCATCCAACCCTCAGCAGTGCTTCCACTGATTGCAAACACTATAATCAATGGCCAAAACAAATTAAAGAGAGGGATAGTCATCTACCACCACTTGTATATTCTTTATCTTCCAAAGGCTTCTAGCAATTAATTTGTTGGAAGTTTTATTGTTATCAAGTGAACACTTTATTTTGTGGGACACTATGGGTAAAAGCTGTAATGCTAACAAACAATGGCTGTTATGCCATAAATCTGCCTCCAAATCTGACTCATGCACTGAGGGCTTAAGATCTCTCTAAAGTAGCAAATTTGTTTACTTGTAAGGGGGAAAGGTCCTTCTGTAAGTGCTACATACATTTAAAATTTAAACACAATAAAAATGGCACTCGGCAAGGTGTCATTAGGAATGCTGTGATCTGTGCTTTCATAACTAGGGCAGAATCATTTAAACACTTATTGATGAAGGAATATAGAAATGTTGGAAACCACCAGTGTGCCCTTCACTCTCAAGGGTGACACAAAGTGCAGTGAGCTGAAGTTCAGCCAGTGAGGATCCTCCTCACAGACCCCCTGCATCCATCAGGCAGTGAAGGGATCACACACTGAACTGGTTTGTTTCTCTTTCCTTCTGATTCACTTTGAATGTTCTCCATCAGCCTTTCACCAGAACTCTCAACAGCCACTGGGTATTCCAAACCGTGGAATGCCCTGAGTTGGAAGGGACCCACAGAGATCACCAAAATCCAGTTCCTGGGTTAGAGTCACTTCAGAGCCTCCTGCCAGCACTGCTAAGGGCAACCACGCCTTCTGCTCATGGCCATAATCCTGTGTGGCACACAAGGACTGGCTGTAGGTGTGAACACCTCTAAATAAGTAGAACAGCACATAAATCTGATTGGATGGGCTTACATAGATGTACATCACAGCCACGGATTCACTTGGAAATGAGACACACAGAGATGACTCTGAGAGGGTGTTGCTACACCAAACAATCGAAAGTTGGGGGAAAAGGGAGAGTAAAAAATCCCTCTCTCTCAGGGTGTGACAATGAGGAAGGAATGCTAATTAGCTGGTATAATCACACCTGCTTTAAACACTCTCTTCCCTTTTAGAGGAAATTATTAACTCCACAGGGCAAGGCAGAACATCCAGAGTGAGGCATGGAATCTCGCAGAACCTGTAAGCAGGTTTGCATCGTTTCAGTAATTATGATTTGGATGGATATTGCATAAATAATACTGAATTTTCATCTTTGATCACAGCTGCCACTTCCATAATGCCATTTCCACATGGATGAAGAGCAAACTCTGACAGGAAAGTGTTGACCCTCCTAGATAATAATACACTGCTGACTGTGATAACTCCCGTGCTCTGTAAAAAAGCAACTTGTGTATCAAGGACAACTTAATGACAAAAAAACCCAAAACCCAATGGTTGTGTAAAGAAAATGTTCAGGCATGAGGATAATTGTCCCCAGAGCATTACAGCCAAACCAGCAATTTTACTTGGTACTTCAGCATCCTACCTGAAGCTTTTTAAGGACGACTAAAAATCTATCTAAAATGAAGAAATGCCAAAAAAGACTTTTTGCATCTGGAAAAAATGTATCAATGCATTTGGCATTAATGTCTACAATTTAAGACAAATCACCAATAACATCCTTTGAAAAGTGGATTACAACCACAAAAGTGGTCAGGCATTCTGCTCCCCACTTCTGTTTCGACAGAAAAAAAATAAAGCTCAGTGTTTGCTTCAAATGCACTCTGAGTGCATGTTGAAATGGGTCCTTTTTCAAAAGTACTGTGATATTGCAACTTCAATCCTTGAAATTTATTTACTAATTCACATACCCCATAATTAGCGCTCAATGAGAGCAATCTCTTTTCAGACCTAGCACAGAATTAATAACAATGACTTAATGCATAAATTTTCCTACCAAAAAAAATATATTTAGTCCTTTTTCCATTAAAGATTGTGGCAAAACTCCAGTAATGATGAGCAAACTCCTAATAATATTTAACTGTCAGATGATTACTATGTTGCAATTCCATTAGTAATTAAAACTAAATGGCACTTAGGTAATGTATTATCTTCTACCTTTCCTAATACCTGTCCTTTCAAACTAAGGGTCAAATTAATGTCAGGGTATCTGAAAAATTCTTGATAGGGTGAAAAAAAGTGTCTTCTGACTATTTATCCCTATAAAACGTCAGCGAAAGCCCTTCAATTCCCTCAAGCACAATGCATCATCTGGGTGAGAACCAGAATAACCACCAGCCTCAAGAAAATTGATTTAGTGAAAATGAAAGTTCCTGATGCTCTCCTTTCTCTGCATCTGCTCTTACAGCCAAACTCCTGAGCAGCAGCATGGGTGGTGTCCTGCCACCCTGACCCTGGCAAGCACAGCTCAGGCAGAGTCACTCCTGCCTTCCCTTCCATGCCTCAGGCTCAGCCCAAACCAAGGATCTGCACCAGCCAGGATAATCCCAGGCAGAGCAGGGGGTGTGCATTTCAGCTGCTTAGGGCACACCTGACACAGGTTTTTAAGTCTGTTGCTCTTCTGATTGAAACTCCTCTGCAGGGAGGCACTTGGAGTGGGATGGGGAAAATGTCAATGTGCAAAGAGTGGTTCTGCTGTGGCTCAAAGATAATTGCAGCATTTTTTAACAAACTCCACTTTCTGGGTATGAGACCAGTTTCTGGTTCCAAATATTTCCTTTTTTTTTTTTTTCTCTAAAAATTGTTTTTGCTTTTTGTTTTTTTTTTAATTAATAGATTTTTCTCAATCTCAGTANAAATATTTCCTTTTTTTTTTTTTCTCTAAAAATTGTTTTTGCTTTTTGTTTTTTTTTTAATTAATAGATATTTCTCAATCTCAGTACTGCCCAATTAAAGTAATATAATTAAGTGCCAGGTTTCTGAGAGCAGTAGAACAGTGTTAAGTGACAAACACAATTTTAGCACATGGTCTGCACTTGGTTACTACTCCCTCTCTATTTAAACCACTGCCAGTAATTTGTTACTGCACTACTCCCAGCTTAGCAGAAGCAACAAAAGTGAAGTGTCTAATGAAATGCTGTTGTTAATGCTAAAACCCTGTTTTCTTCCTTTTTTGTAAAAACCCTTGTAGGGAAATAGATAGTTTGTTATTTGCTTTTTTGACAATTTATATTCAAGATACTTTAGAAGAAAGATGGGAACCCCAATAAATTCTGGTCTTGCACAACCCTTGTGCAAGATCTCCTGTTCTGCTGTTGCAACAAACCCCACAAGGAAATTACAGGTTTTGGCTATCAGTGCACCACTGCAACTGGGCCAGTTTAACTGTGCAATGATGCACTCACTGAGTTTGGATATTAAAAGTGTAAATCAATGTTAATAATCATCACAAGGATTTGAGAGCACAACTTGGCAATAGGGATTTAAACCCCTTAAAAATATGTAAAGCC
The DNA here is from genome assembly GCA_013399835.1 of Leptocoma aspasia. Taxonomy (NCBI): domain Eukaryota; kingdom Metazoa; phylum Chordata; class Aves; order Passeriformes; family Nectariniidae; genus Leptocoma; species Leptocoma aspasia. Next base: position 116,016 of record VXAX01001791.1, read on the forward strand.
TTTAAAAAATATTTATTATGAATTTTTGAACAAACCAAGCTCCTCTGCAATATATGCCAGGAATGCACATTCTGATGGAGAGCTTTGGATATGTATAATGGAAAAAAATAAATTACATCTACACACAAATGAAAAAAAAATTTTGATGTTCAAAATCCATTCTGAGAGTGGAAGTGAACCAGTGGTATTTTGATCAGAGAAGATTGGCCCTACCAGGAGGAACATAATGTGTTGGTTGTACTTACTCAGGTGACAACAGGAGCCCATTTAGCCAGACAATGCTGGAGGCTGATCCTTAACCAAAGGAGTTTCAAAAATGTGCTCAGGAAAGTAAAAGATTAAACTGGAGATGTTACTGTCTCAGCAGACCTTCAGCTAGCACAGATCTGCAGAGCTCCACAGATCAGGAAACAGGTCCACAGCTGAACTAAATTGATTTAACTTCCATTTTAAACATTTACCAGTTAAAGATACTTACAAAAGTGGAAGCTTCTGGCTTCCTTTTTTGAAAAGTATTTTTTATATTATGCTTTTGTGTGTTTGTGTATAGGCTTTCCTTCTACTTTTTTCTCTCAGGAAATCAAGGAGAGCTAAATATAAGCCCAGTGTTGTCTCACTCCTTTCCTTTCTTCATTCATCCCCAATTTTATTTAACATCCTGAAATTTGACATGGGACAAAGTATTACAAGAAAATGTAAAAACCCAACACCATATATGGAACCAGAAGGGGAACAAAACTTTGATAATTTCTTTGGTTACTTCCAAATAAATGAGCAAAAGATAAACACACAATCCTGTAGAGACAGGTCTGCATTGAACCTGACAAGGCTTTCCTTGGTGATTTGATGTTATTGCTCCATTTAAAATATTTTAAAAGTTTGACTGCAAGAAGAAGCAATTCCACTTGTGCCAGAAGTGGTCTCCTCCCACTCAGCCTCTACTGTTATTACTGTGCTCCTGGTAGTTTATAAATTATGAATTGTACTTAAGAATTTGCAGACGTGTATTTTCTTTGTAAAGAGGGAGCAAGTGCTTATTATTTGTCCTTTGATGTATGCCCATACAGCAAAATGAAATCACTGCCTTTATAATATCCTGTACGTTCCAAGCACTTGACCCAAATATATTGAAACAAGCAGTATTATTTGTGTGTGTGAAAAATAATATCTCCCCACACCTCACACCTCTTCTCTTTTCTTGAGGTCTTTTATAGCTCAAAATAGCCAAGCTTATCTCACTGCCAGCATCCTCAGCTCATCTCAGTGTTCAGGGAGATAAGATTAGAGGCCTTGATCCTCCTGCTGTTAGAACAAGACCTCAATCTCTCACTGTCTCTATTTAATCAGGTTCCTATTTTAGCTGCCACAAAGCTGTCAACAAAAGAAAATAAACTATACCCCATCAAGGGGTTAAATTGGATTTCACAATGTGCAAATGCTCATCTGAACAAAATTCCACCTGCACCCTCCATCAGGCAAATTAGTTCTGACTTTTAATTTATTTCTCTAGGAAATGGAAAGGTATGGCATACCCAAAGTCAATAGGGAATAAAGAACGAGGTGTAATCAGCCTGCTCACTAATTCAGAGCCCTCTTCTCTGTCAGCTTTAATAGATTTCAGACCACACAATTTATAGAATGTAAGATGTATCTTTTCTGGTCTATGCTTTATTTTGGACTTGTCTAGTTAATGGTCCTAACAAGTGACAAGTGATGTTTGTTTGATGTGCCAGTGCCTGTAAGACACACACACTGCTCGGGCAGGTTTTGGACACTGTTTTGCTACTCCAGACTGTAACAGGTTAGGTTTTCATCTGGAACAATCTGCAGCACCACAATTCTGTTGTGATTTCCATCAGGAGGCAAATTCACCAGTAATTTATTCAGTTCTACCATGAAGATATCAAAAAAACCCAGTAATTAATCACTTGTACCTTAAAGAATATTTTTATTTCGTTGTTTTAAATCATTAGTTAGTAGTGTGCTACCAAAAAAAGGTTTCCTCTTCTTGGATACGGATTATCTATCCTGTAGATATCAAATAACCATTTCTTATTCTTTCAAAATATTCCTCCTGTTTTTCCCTCTCCTTAATATTTTGTCTTTCTTAATTCCACCTGGTCATATCCAAAACCTGCTGTAAGAGATAACACTCCTGGCTCCTGGAAGGAGCAGCCTGGATTGAGGGGGAATATCTCTAAGATAACAAAAGGAGGCTTAGGGTAATGCTCATCTATCAAAAAAACCTCACTGCCATAGCTGGTCTTGTGGCCCTTTTCAGTTCATTTGTTGGCCCTGTAGCAAGGCAGAATTTGATCTGCAACTGGGACATTATTAAAAACTAATCACAATCATAAAGCCCAAAATAAAACCAAAATTCACATCTGAAGAAAACCCTTCAAACTCAATTTTCTGAACAGCATTGAACATCCACACCATCCAGGGTGCTCACACAAGGGGTAAAGGTCATTTTCTCCCTGTACCAAAGGGTGGAACACCTCCTGCATCTCCCCCTTCTTTTCCAGTGCCATGGTAGGAACGTGTGCTTGCCTCCAGTGTGTTTATTGCTGTCTAGTAGGACATCTGCTGCCTTGCTGCTAACATCTGTCTACCTATGATCATGCAGTGTTAGGCATAATTTTGCCCTTAATAGCTTTCCTCAGGTTTTCTCTCTTTACCTCTGATAGCCTGAATGTTGTGATCTGAAGAATAAAGCTGCTTTATTTTTGGTCTAATTAAGACACTTGAATCCTCATAACTGCAAAAGTAATAGATGTGGATTCTGGATAAATTCTGTTTTGCTTCAGGGTCCTTCTTCCACTGTGCAACGAGAATTAATCATGATGATATTAAAGGTCTTGGGAACACACCATAAAATCAGGGAAAGGAAAAGCAAATTCTCCGAAGGAAGGAAACCAATGGTGGGATTAAAATGTAGATTACACCCTGCTAACAAATTCCCATGGAAGTTATTCTATTTATCCTCTTATAACAGCACAGGTCCATGTTTTCCAACAGGATGACTATCTGGAAATCAAATGCAAGTGCCTGAAGTAAATAAGGACAAACAAACTCCGTGTAGGGAGGACAAGAAGGATAAAGCAGACAGGCAGAAATGTAAATACAGAATGCAAAGGCAGCTCCCAGCCTTGCTGGGGGACCCTTCTGCACAGGGACCCCTCACTTCAGCAATGATGAGACCCAGAGCTGCCTTTCATGCCTCTCAGGACAAAAATGTGATTTTTCAGCCAAAAAAAGAGCATTACTGGTACATGGGGAAGCAACAGCACAGAGAAAACAAATGCTGGAGTTTGCTGTTGGTACTCACCAGCTAAAAGGTTTGGGACATTTTATTGTGCAGATCTGCACCTCAAACAGCAGTTTTCCAGTTACTCACCAGGAGCTGGACCCTGGGATAGGGAACACATTCCGTATTCAGAGCTCAGCTGAGGATTCCTGAACCCATGGAAATGTTCTGAATCAGCTTCTATTTGGAGGTATCCATCGAGGAGATGATCTCAGCTATCTCACTGTGCTCTATTCTGGATAGCTGAGAAATGTGAAGTGTTTGGCCACGAGCCAATTCACATCAAGTTCCTAAGCTTTTGCAATTAAAAAAAAATTGCAGAAATAGCCTTTGTCCACAGTGTTTTACTTTACCTTAAAACAATTCAGTTGTTTGAAATGTATCTAATTCAGATCAGGATGCATATTTGCAATACACATTCAGCTAAATTTAGTTTATAAATACTTCTTTTAAAATGAAAAATGTAGGGATCCATTAAAACCATGTTTGACTTCAGCAAATGGTGGGTTTGATTTTTCAAAGGGCCATGTTTCATTACAACACTGCAAATGTTTTCCCAACTCCAATCCTATCCCAAACACCTCACACTACTGATCTACTGCTGATCTCAGGTAAAGTTGGAAATATCTATGTGTAGAGTAAGAATTACTGGGATTTTATGGTATGGAAACATCATAATAGGGAAAAATTATTATTTGCATCCTCAAATACAAGTGTTGGAGTTCTCAGACTCTGAGATTCACTAATCACTGCATCTCAAGCATTTTTTCAGTCTGCTGCAAAGCTCAGGTACCCTCCCAGGCTCAGCAAAGAAGCAATCTGACAGGCACTGCCTAGTTAAATATGAGTTATCATCACCAGAACCACAACATATTATTAAAAGCTCCATAAGCAGTCATGTATTTTGGAGAGGCACCAACTTCAGACACAGAATGTATACAGCAAATATAAATTATTGTCTTTTGCTTTATAAATTCAAAGAATTTTGGAAAACAAAAGACCTATTCCACCTTAGTGGATTGGCTGAGAGGTAAGCCTCTGAAAAGATGAGACTTTAGTTTTGTTTGTGTTAAATGCACAAACATACTCACCAGGACCCCAAAGGATTCACCAGGACCCTGACTATCTAGGTACTGCCAATCTACTGAAAAGCAGGATTGGAGCAATGTTATTAAAAGTGGTGGGACTTCCCACCCACACTGCAGACAGCTCCACTGCAAGAGAAGAAAAACAAAGTTTGCCTGCATACAAGGCTGACCCAGAAAGCTAAATCTTTTCCCCAGGAAAAACAGATAAACTTGTGCTTAAGTTCCTGTAATGGCAGTGCATTCAGCTGTTACCTAATAGAGAGTGATGCTGGATCACTGAGTTTTCCCTGGAACTTAACATCTCTGCATGCAATTCTTTCAATAAATAACCTAGCCCAGGTGGCAGAATAAAGAAGTCTGATGCAAAAAAAAAAAATCAAACAAACAAACAAAAGCAAGCCTTTGATCTCAGTAATAACTAGAAAGTCAATCAAACATCCCTAATGCTTTGTCTCACACATCAAGGCTTGAAATGCAGAATTTGAAGCCAAGGACTGGTCAGTGAGTGGAGCCAGCTGCGAATGCCTGGCACTCCTGACAATGCCTCTGTTTCCAGGACACTGGAAAACAGCCCAAAATGGGTCTAAACTGTGCTGCTCTGCTAATTATGAGCACAGCAGTCACAGAGCATCAGCCCAACCCCTGTCAGAAAAGGACTATTGGATAAAGGGAACCACACAGCATTAGCTCTCCACTCCCTAACTGTCCAGAAGGGTGTAGGAACAATACATTTCGTTTCTCAAAAGTTTCAGTGAGTGTCAGGGAAAAAAAATTAGCCATTTTATTACTCCAGGTGAAAAGGACTGAGCTCAGACCCTTATCTCACCCCTCACCTCGAGGTAGGTCTCAATTTAAGTGAAATTTCCCAGTTTTACCCCCCAGGATAACATGGCCATAGGTGTTGAAGGGATTTGGAAATCAGAAGTGTAACAAGCAAACCACAATCCTGTGGCTGTAAATGGGGACTAAATCCTCAGCCCCACTGCATCTATGCATTTAATCAAAGAGGATTTTTAGAGGTTGGTCATCCATACTCCCACACAGGCATTTCACCATTCCTTCCAGGATATTTGTTCTGCTCCCCTGAGTCTGGAATCAGCACCACCTCCCAGAGGTGTCTCCTCCTGCACAGCAGAGACTTTCCAGCACCGCTTCCAAAGGGAACAAAACTCTCCTTTCCCTGCTCTGGCAGAACACATCTCCCCCAAACCAAAGTCCTTGCATGTCACAGGCAATACTGAGGTTAATTCAGTATCTCCTTGCCTGCCATCCCTTTCAAAGGGTTTCCTGGCTGGTTAGCACAGTAACTTTTAGCAGACTGACACCCCCCCGTGTTTAATCTCTGTGCTGCTGTTCATTCAATGGACTGGTGTAATTTCTTCCCAATTCTAAAGGGCAGCACAAAGAAAAGTAATTTTCCCTGGTAATAAGATATACACACACAGAAGCCAAGAAGGGAAGGCACAAATAAAGCCAGATTATCTTGCAAAGTCTGTGGCTGCCCCTTAATGCTAATTTAAGTTCCCATCAATAGGCAGCTGCTACAACATGACACTTCAATACTGATTCACAGCAAATGTAGAAGTGGTAAGCTGAATCATCCAAATGAAATCCTCACTATCAGGCAGAGCAAATACAAGAACTCAAGCTCTTTCTCTTTACCACAGGCTTTGCTTTTTATCTGACACACACACAGTACAGTTCTGACAAGGACACACAATGCACAGGGACCACCTACCCATGCTGGCTGCTCCTCTGGCCTGGAGCTGTAAAAAACAGCAAATTAGGGTTTGGTTCTACAGGCAATAGTCAGGGATTTCACTTTTTGGTGAGGTTTCTGCATTTTTGGTGTGCTTTCAGAAGTTTCCCTCCCATTTGCTCATTCCTCTGACCGGCCCAAAAAGGCTGAGCCTTCTTGGTTGGGTAAGGCCACACAAGGAACGGATGACAGAGTGACATGGAATGAATCTCTGTCACCATGATCCTCTGACAGAGAATCATGGAACCAGTAAGGCTGGAAAAGACCTCCAAGGTCATTGAGTCCAACCTTCAAACCATGCCCACTAAACCCAACCACTCAGTGCCATTTCCACCTGTTTTTGAACACTTCAAGGGATGGTGACTCCACCACCTCCCTGGGCAGCCCCTTCTAGTGCTCAGCCACTCTTTCAGAGAAGAAATTTTTCCTTATATCCAAGCTGAACCTCCCCTGGCACAGCTTGGGGCCGTCCCCTCTTGTCCTGTCCTGGTTCCCTGGGAACAGAGCCTGACCCCCCCTCCCCACAACCTCCTGTGGGAGTGACACCTTTGGAATAGAAACTCCTCTCACCTAATTGACGAGCCACTGCACACACTTACTTTTACCTTCAGCTGCAGTGGCTGCTCCAGAGACTGAAGCTTCCAGACAGAAGGCAGGAGTTACCAACTTTTGCTTTGCCCAAACAAAATTCTCAGCTTATACAACAAAATGAACAACCCTGCTATGGCTGGTTGAGACGAATAAGGATACACAGGAGTTGGAAGAATACTACCCAGCTCTCCTAAGCCTTACACCATGCCAGGTATTTTTATTTATTTATTTATTTAATCGCAGGAAAGGATGGAATAATTATATTCTTAGATAAAAGGAACTAATCCCACATAAAGCACAGATCTTTGTTTAGGTCCAGGCATCTGAAAGTGCTTGAGACCCAGAGAAATCAAAGGCAGACTCAGCGGATTCTGAGGAGTGTAAAGTCCCCAGCAGTGCTTGTTGTGACATGGCCAGTGTTTCAAAAGCTCACAGCACACAAGGTTCTTGTGAACTCTTTTGAGAGCCCAGATCTAAGTATGGCATTAGGAGCTGCTGTGTGCTTAGCATACTTAAATATCAGCCCTCTACTGTGGGCTCTTCTGAGCCCTTTGCAAAATCTGGCCTGCACTTTAAGCATCCAGCTTCACGCATTGTTTCAGTCCTTGGAGGATTCAAGAGGTTTATAATGAATTTTTTAAATTGTGAAACTTCAATGAAAAGTGCCTTTTAACAGCTATATAAAGTAGGTTATCTCAGGCAACACATTTGTTATTGTTGCTACAGGAGGTATATGCCAAATATAAATACCATTTATTAGCAGTGAATGATAAAGCCTCAGTGTAACTGAAGGCTTAATAGCAGAATGAATTAACTCCTGCTCAGACTGCTGCAACTTTAATTCTAACTTGAGGCATTGTGGGGAAAAAACCTCCAGCTCCTCAAGCATTTCACCAGTAAAGAGCGAAATGTAAACAACCAGAGAAAACAAAAATAGCCACTGGCTACTGGTCATTGGTGTTTAGCAGCAAGGAGCTGCTCTAACACTTTATAGACATGTGATTTGTTCTGAAAATGTGAAGACTTGATGGTAGTATTTCACTTTTATTCACTTCCTTACCTCCACATTTGGATTAGCTCAGCCAACACCACATCCCTCTTTTTGAAACTTCACAAGCAGAAGTGATGCAGTTTAAATGTCTTTCTATACCACAAGAGATGAAAAAACTTTTTGTAAGAGTCCAAATATTAGGGAGGGGAAGGGGTAGAGGCAGAGCTGGCAGTGGCAAGGAAAAGCTAAAACAAATTGTCCTTCCTATTTAGTCCAATTGCTGAAAGCCACCACACCCCCTTCTTCTGGAAGCCAAGAGGACACACAGACAGGTAGTAAGGTGACAGATGGAGGCAGAACAGGCCTTTAGAAACCCAAATCTCAACATCACCATTCAATCCAGTCTCTGGGGTGCACCAGGGAGTGACATGGAATACCTTTGTTTTATGGACCAGGAAATACCTAAGGATGAGACCCTCCACTGAAAGTCACAAAAGATGTGGACCTACCGTCAAGGTGGAGATAGCATTACATAAATCATATTTGAAAATTAAACAATCTTTTGCAGGTCACTGTAACATGAATTAGTTGTCTTATGACTAAATTTGGATCTTCCAAACAAATTCTGAGGTTATCAAGGACCCCAAATTTTATTACGTATTAATTTGGAAAAAAAAAACCTAAATGTTGCCCATTTTTCTAACAGTTACCTGCAAACCCCTAAAAGCCACAGCCAGTTGTCATCCATTTGCACCAGCAAACTCACTCCCCTTCACAAGGGATCTCTCTGTGTCCCTTAAAAGTGCAAATGCAACAAAGACTCAACAGTTTGAAAGAATTTTGGCTGAAGTTACAGGAGTGAAACAACAGAAGGTATTTTGAGTCAAGCAATGCTTCGGTATTTTGCAGTGTAGAGGGTTCTATATAAACTTACTCTGTTCACACGCTGCTGGTGACAAATTAGGAATTGTGAGAAATAGAAGTGGAGATCAGCAGAATAACAACAAATGCTGTACAAGGGCACGCAGTGCCAGGACCAGGGGGAATGGCTTTGATGCCTTGAGAGGCTGCCTAGAGCAGAGATTAGACAGAGTTAAAGGAATAAAGTAAGGATTTATTAAAAGGCCTTCAAAGGATACACCTTGGGCAGTACAAGAGCCTGGCCAGGGCTACACCCAAGATGGACCCAAAATGCACCATGGGTCACGAGTTTTCACACTTTTATCAGTTTTGGTCCATTTACATATTGGGGTTAATTGTCCAGTTCCAGCTCCAGGTTATGCAGTCCCATCCTCCCAGTGTGTTCTCCTCAATTCTCTGTTGTTTGCACTTTTGGGGCTGAAGCTGCAGTGGTGCCCTTGGTTCTGGGGCTGTAAAAGGATTGTTGTGTCTGACTGAGCTGTGAGGAGAACTTGCTGACACTTTGTGTGAAGTTCAGAGTCACACACTAATGCAGTACAGAGTCTGGAAAATATGAAAGCTAAAACTTAAGGCATCAGCTTCAAACTGACACAGGACAGGGTTATCTGGGATATTGGGAATTAGGAATTGTTCCCTGGGAGGGTGGGCAGGCCCTGGCACAGGGTGCCCAGAGCAGCTGTGGCTGCCCCTGGATCCCTGGCAGTGCCCAAGGCCAGGCTGGACACTGGGGCTGGGAGCAGCCTGGGACAGTGGGAGGTGTCCCTGCCATGGCAGGGGGTGGAAGAAGATGATCCTTAAGATCCCTCCCAGCCCAAACCCTTCTAGGATTCTATGGAAACCCACACCCATCCCATCACGTGCTTGCCTCTCTCCCAAGTAACTTCAGCAGTTGCTCTTTGACTGTGTCCTCATCTAATGACTAAAATATTTGGGAACACTGGCTGAATTGTTCCCATGTCTCCCCACAGAAGGCCCTGCTGCAGAGGAAATGCCACTTTCCACTGCTAAGGGTGCCCCAGCCTCCTTGCACTGCTCATGGCATCCTCAGAGGCAAAGATTAACCACGTTTGTAAATCAGATCCCTTGCCTTCACCATGGTTCTGATTTATGGCTTTGTAATCTTCATAGCCCAAATTGCAGGGAAGGAAAAATGGAAATTGGAAGAAGTCACAGCAGATGTGTTCACTTCTAAAAAAGAATGCACAACATGTGCTGCAAAATAAAAGCACCATTTGGCAACATAAAATATCTTGGCATCTGTGTGAATTTGTAACTTCAGTAAAATATTGATATGGCTGATAAAGCTGAAGTTCTAGTTCCTTCTGCCTTTGTATGTCCATGCTTTTAGAGGAAGTCTCCTTTCCACACTGTGGGATCATCTTTGTATATTCTAGGGTTTTTTAATAGCCTGATATATTTTGCCTGGTGGGATAGTGAAAAAAAAATAGTTCTAGTAACTGATTCTGACTTTTTTGTGGCCTCATTCCATTGGGAAAATAATTGTTTCTTTTTACTTTTCCTAAATCTAATAGTAAGAATTTTTAATCTTAAAAATAGCATGAAATTAGTGGATTATTTTCTCTTCATTAAGATTCCACATACTTCTTTTTAATTGCACTGAGAATTCTCATTCAGATTGTAAATGGTCAGAAATCTCCTTTGCACAAAGTTTCCTTTGGGAGTGAGATAAAAACATATCAAAAAGGGATGATATATTTATGTGCACAGGTCTGCCTCTGTGGTTCAGGCCATTATTTACAGGATCCATTTGTGAAGCTCACATCTGTTCCCGTCCCCTCCCAGCTTTGGGGCTCATCATTCACACTTTGCCAGCAGTTGGAGCTTTGGAGCTGGCTACAAACACCCATGAATCCCAGAATTTGGTTCATTCTTAGGCAGGAACTTTCTGTTCTGAGATAACTTAAGCATGAAAACAAACTCCTTCAGAAAATATGAATCAGAGTATTTGACCTCTTATGTACCCGGCTGGAACAGAGCAAGCACATAAAAATGAAGATGAATGAGCATTAATGTGTTAATATTTCTTCTGTTAAAGAAAACTGTCATTTTTCCCCCTCCACAAGGCCTTAATCTCCATTTCAAAATCAGCTTTATCACTTCTGGATCTGTGACAAACCAATTTTGCCTCCTCCACACAACCAATCCCTGTGCACCATTAAAATAACACCACACCCCGGGTTTGAGAGAGCCCAAGATATTATGAATATTGAGAGTACTTCAAATGCAATTTCCTTCTCATAAAAAACATCCCTGTCTGTTCTGAGTGCTGATATAATATGTGGAGGCTGCAGGCTTGTTCCTTTAATCCAGAGCAATTAGTTTCTATCAAGTTACACTCCCACTCTGCAGAAGTTTTATAAAAGGGGTGGTGGTGTGTGTTTGAAGAAATTTTAGCTCCTTTAATCGGAATGAAAACAGCCATGAGACTCTCATGGGTCTGTATCAGGCTGTAAAAAAGTCTACTGCAATCATATTAGATGTCTCTGAAATATCTACTCTTTGCAAAAAGATTTTTTTTCCTATTCAAGGTATGTCCCTACATTCTTCTTAGGCCTGTGAAATTCCTAGACATCACTCTTCCCATCACTGAAACGATAGAATTTTGGAATTTTGGAAGTGGGACAGTTTGAGGAAGACTGGCAATAAATAAATTAATATCATACAAGTTTACAGGCAGTACTGGAAACAAGTCAGAAGTTAAAGAGGAGCTGGCAGCCAGTGTGGAGTAAAAGAATTTCATTTGTAACAGCAACTTAATTCCTGCAATTACATTGCTCATTCACCATTTCCTGCCTGACTTTAAGATGATTGGAGTGAGATTGCTTGTTGCTTTTCCAAATGTCAGTTCTATGATTCTAAACTAGCACATGGGTGTTAACTAACCCAGGCCTTTAGGAGAGGTCCAGCAGCTGCCCAGGAGGTGATTCTGGGACACCAGAAACACCTCCAGGTATGAACAACACTCCTCTAGTGCAGCACCACCTGCTGCAGAGGGGAGAAATGCTTGCTACAGATCAGAGCCAGGGTAGGAAAAGAGCAAATTCAAGAAAAGAAAACAAATTTTAGTAGACAAGCTTGCTTTCTGCCCAGGAGACATTTCTCGTGGTATGCACTACTTGGCCACAGAAAAATCCTTCCCATGAAATATTAAAAGTATTTCATTTAAGAATCAATCAATCTTCATGTTCAGAATTCGTGCCCTTTTTGATATAAGGCTTGGATGCCTTCCTCAGATAACTGGCTAACAGCAAGTGAGCTACTCACATCTTCTCTGTTGTTTTTAATAAAAACTAAGTCAATAATAAATCTATCTGGCCATAAGCATTACATTACAAACATGAGCCCTACAGCAAATTATTGAATTTGTTCTGTTAAAGGAGTTTCCCAGCTAAAACATTTTTGGGATCCATTATTATGACTGAGATTTTGTTTAGATAACACCAATTGTAGAAAAAAAAATCAGTTGTTTGTACCTGAATGTACAGCTATCTACAAAAAAATTAAGTCCAGACAGAATATATTTTTTATTCACAAAGAAGAGGAACAGTTATATTATGGCTATGATTTAAAATACACAGTCTCCTTCCCATCCCCTTTTCTTTTCTTGGAAGAGAGCTTTCTTCATTAAGTAGTGGGTTAATGGGATCTTTTACTGCATATAAAGCTTAAAATGCTATTTTTTGTCTTCCTAGAGGGCAGGTAACTGCCAGCTATCACAGAGCAGGAATAATACAGACAGTCAGCATTTCTGTAAAACAAAAGCTAAAAACAAGAGGGAAACGGGCACATAAATGTGCCAGAAGCAGTAAAATTGTATCTGCTCCACAGGACACTGTGCAAGGCAGTGCAGGCCCATGAGATTGGTTTGATCCTTCCTCCCCTCACATCTGATGATCAGAAATAGCACAAGCTTCCCAAAATGTTGGCTGAGCAGATGTCTCAGGCTCTGGTCAGAGAGTGGGCTCGCTCTGCCCCCAGCCTGCCCTGGCTCCTGCCTCGGTGGCACTGCGGCACCAAAGCCTTGGCAGGTGGGGCCCGTGTCCAGAGGCAAAATAAAGCTCTGATCCAGCCTTCCAAGCCTTTGCTGAGGGGTGTGCAGCTCTGGTTTTGTTTACCTCCTGTATTTCAGCCGGTGGCTGAACAAAAGAGCAGCTGCTGGATCTGATAATATTGTTCAGCCTCAGCATTGCTGTGCAAATCAGAGCTGTGCTGAGGGCCTTGACTTCAGCAGGGGCACATTCCCATGGCTGGGACTGTGCTTCACCACATGGGCCTGCAGATCCTGGAGGTTCCTGCTGCGGGATACATGCATTTGTTGAAATACCCACATCCTTTATCTTGGAATCCAGGGCACAGGGAATGTTTCTATGTCAGTTTTAGGAAGCCCTGACTCTCAGCAGAACACTGCTTTTAACCTCTGTCCCAGGGAAAAAATTGCCAAGGCTTTGGGAGTTAGAGAACACAGGTGTGAACTAGGTAGTGGTATGTAGTAGTAGGAGTCTATCACAGGGTGAAGGATTTAGGGTTTTAGGATTTTAATATGAGAGTGAATAGGGGACAAGATGGAGGATTTTGGGTGTTCTCTCCTTCTTCTTCTTCTGTGGCATTGGTGGCATGAGGTCATTGGTTAGAGAAACTAGTTGCATAGGGGTTACATGAGTAGATTAGTAGAAGTTATTGGTAGTAAAGTAAAAACAAGATACATGTTAGAAGGTAATTGGACTGATTAGCTTTAAAATGCCTTGGTTTTGGGTGTTTGCTCTCCATTCTGGGCCATTTTGTACCTCGTTTCTCATATGCTGTCGGGTGTGCAGACGGCATATTGACTTCAAGATAAGAAAAGAATAAACAACAGCCCTGAAGACCAAGAATCAGGGAGTCCTGCTCGTTTTTCATCCCTGGCAAAGAACTCATGAGAGGGAACCTCCCTCCAAAGGGCCCAGGGGGCAGGTTCCCAGCCGTGTGGGGTCAAACCAAAAAAAAGAACCTCGCATCTTACAACAAAGAGTTAGTGACTAAAGTGACTAAACCCAGCAGTGGGATCTACTGGCTAGAGCAGGGGTTATGAAATCAGGATGTGCAGGTTTATATTCCAGCCCTGAGGATAAAAGGCTCACTACCTGAGTCTCTTTTTGAGGTACTCTATACCCTTGTAAACCCAAAAAGTTCAGTTCTATTCAGTTTGTTACTTCAGGTTTGACAATACAAAAGAAATGAGAATTTGCTATCAAACTGCAGTGTAAAGGTTCTACTGTTCCACCTGTTCTAGGTCTTCCTCCTGACCAGGTCTTACTAGGAATAGCACCATCCCAAGGCACTAATTTCATGTTAATTATATTTAAATATGTTACATGTCACTTAGATTGGACACAAGGGGCTGTGTACTATGTGGGGTATTAAATTTGCTGAGTTCATTTTCTAGATGTGCAGAATCCTGGTTAATTGCTTTTAATTTTTATGAGTCTCTGTTTATAAAGTCAAGAGGCTGCTTAGAATGTCCCCAGATAAGCCTGTCCCTGCCACATCACCGATCCCCTAGAGAATCTATCAGAAGGCAAGCCTGACCATTCATATTTTGAAAGAGCAGCTTGAAAAAAGAGAAACCAACATCCAGGGAAAAAAAAAATAAAGGCAAGCCCACCTCTGAAAATTGATTGGTACATCATGGACAAAATGATGGGAGAAACAACCAGCATGTATTAAAAGCCCATACATATGTCTTAAGTGAACAAACCTATTAACTCAGCTTCTTAGTCAATAGAAGAAAAGATAGATTGAGGAAAACATATTCAAGTGTATTATTAGTAATGCTAGCAGAGCTTTATCTTAATTTTGGTTTTCCCCTGAGTTCCTGTAGAAAGCAGAGTAATCATTACAGTTTCTTTTGTCTCCTATTACCTTAACAGTGCATTAGTGCTCCTAAATAAGTGACTTCTCCAAGACCCAAAAAGCAACAAGAAACCTTTAGCAAATGAATATACTCTGTGCTCTCAAGTGATACTTTCCTGGCTGGTTTTAAAGGTTGTGAGGCCAGCAGGTGAGGTGATGGGATGGGCTCCAGGTGTGCCCACATTCCAGTCCATAGGGCTGAGGGGGGAAGGAGCAGGTACCAGGACATCCCATGTCTCTTCATCTCAATCACTTGGAGCCTGACCAGGGTATCACCTACCCAGAGGAACCTGGCTGTTAAACAGTGTGGCCTGCAGCCAAAAAAATAAAGGTGCTTAAAGAGAAATGTGAAACTGCACAGGTGAAAACTCCTGTACAAACTGGGGTGATGGTGCAGCGTTGGTGTTTATTAAATTAAGCATCTCCCAGAGCAGCTGCTGCTGGGGAGCCCCTGCAGGTGACAGGGACTGAGCAGGACAAGTGACAAAGAGCACTGGTGGCAAATTGCCTCGGCATGTGGCCAGAACGAAGCACAGAGTCAAAAATCAGTGTGAACCTGTCTCGAGTATCTGACAAGGGAGGGGAGAACCAACACAGGCCACCTACAGAGGAGCTGCTCAGGGGTGGCTGGGTTTCCTGTAAAAGTGACAAGGATGGGTCCCATCCCCAAGTCCCCTGTGAGGGGCTGTGATCAGGAAAACTGGAACAAGGAGTACAAATGAGGCTGTGACCCTGCTGAGGTGCTTTGGTGCCCAGGCTTAGGTTCAATTCTCAGCATCACACTGATAAAATAGCTCTGTCATTATAAATGCCTTCATTTTCCTGTGAGTTAGACATTTCTGGCATTTCAATGACATAAAGGATTTTAAGCTATATTCCCTATGTTAGCCAAAAATGATGACATTTTTAGCTTGGGTAAGTCTGAGTATTTTTATTCTCTGCCATTCCAAGTATTTTCAAATGACTCAGAGGTACAGAATTGCAGTCATGTTTAAATTTTTGACCCTAATTAATTCATCAAGTTCATAACTATTCTTCTCATCTGAAACTTGTTCTTAGCACTTCACCCTCTACCTTGTAGCTTTATAGACAAAATGAAAGTCTCTGCTCCCTTTCCTCTCTCATTAAGATGATTTAAATTATCTGGAATTTCCCCCACTCCCACAAATAGCTTTCTATCAACTTTTTGTGACAAAAAGTTTTGTGAGAGAAAGCTGCCTTCCACCAGTAACTAAACTTGAGGAAGGCTAACTCTGAACAAACACCACACCTTCTGTCTTGAACTAAATTGATATGAAATCTGCTCCTGCTAGCACAGGAACAGCAGGGCACTTCTCGGTGTTTCTCAACGTGAAAGTACTTACTTTTAAATATTAAAAATACAAAAGTGCAGCCTGAACACTCCACTTGACAACAACCCAAAGGGAGCAGCTGCAGTCAGTCTAACAAAGGCCAGGCCCAGCAGCAAAGCCCTGCAGGTCAGAGGGTTTCAGTTAAGCTGAGTGGATGCTCTGATGCTGTTCCCCCAGTCCTTGTAACCATGCAGGCCTTCAAAGTGTGATGAAAAAAAAACCCCAAAAAGTGAGAAAGCAGCACTGCCTCTTTTCATGCCAGGGCTAGTGATGCTGTCCCTTTTTTTTTTTTTTCCTCCCCCAGAGTGGTTTCCTGGTGCTGTGTTTGTGTTGTCACTGCAGATCCCCAGCAAGTGGGTCACAGGGCACACAGAGAACCCCTGGGCTGCTGGTGTGAGGCAAGTAATCCTCCCCTGGCCCAGGGCACAGCTTCTGCTGCAGGAGATAATTAAACACTGCCTATTGCTTTTTTCTCAATGCTCTCAGGAAGGAGATTAAAAGAACAAGGCTTAGAACCAAATCCAGGGCTGCATTATTGCCTTGATATAGGTATAAATGGACAGGAGGGAATTCAACTATCACTGGATTTTTGCATGTTTTGAGAGCAGTAAGAATTTTTAAGTTTGTATCAAAAATACTTGTCTGAAATTAATCAAGCAGCTAATTATAACAGCAGTTTCACTCTAACATCCCAGTGACTGCAGTGCCAGATCAGTATTGCCTGGCTTGTGTTTCACCACCAGGAAGGTTTTTTTTCTAAATTAAGCATCTCCCAGAAGAGCATTTTCTTTGTGAGGTAAATATTTCACAAATCTCTCCTTTTGACACTTCCATTTTGATAGCACAGCACAGACCAGCAAAACGTTCAATTTTAGGTTACAAATTTCACCCTAGTAATTGCTTCTTACCAAGCTCAAAAAGCCCCTCATTTTGAAATTTCGGTTGGCATTTTCATTCTTTGATATGCTTTTAACCAGCTTGGCTTCACTTCTAGATAGTATGCAAGAAAATGTCAATATTTCTGCCTTGTGGATAATATGGAATCAAAGTTTTATTCCATGTATATCAAATAGATGGTAAGTGTTCTACATATGAGTAGTAAAATATTAACTAGGGAAAGAACAGTTAAATAACTGTACAGAACATGCCTATAACACCTAAGCACAGCAGGTTAGTCCCATGTTTAGGGTTTTTTTTTGTTTGGTGTTTTTTCTTTTGCAAGTTAGATCAAGAAGAAATTGGAATAAAAAGAAATGCAACAGTTATTTTAAGATTCTGAATCACATTCTTTGGAAAGTTGGTAAGTACATGAGGGCAGAATGTGTTAGATCAAGACTGCTGAAAGATAAAAATCCTCTTCAGCTACAAATCACTGGGAGCTGTTTAGGTAAGACAGCTTGTAGAGTCCTGTACACAATCATAGACTCCTCTGGTGTTAACAAATGGGAGCAGGTTAAAAAAAAAAAGACAACAAAAAACCCCAAGATGAAAGGTGAACAAGGAATGGACCTTGTGGGAGAGTCAGAGCTGGCTGGTTTTAACACTTTCAGCTGCTTGCTCCCTTCAGTATCTAATTCTTAAGGCACAGAAGGTTTCTGCCTTCTCTTGTAAGGTATGTTACCCTAAGAATATCTTCTATTTAATTCTGAGTCTAACCCAATGGAAAACAGAAGGCACAGTGAGAGAAATAAAGCCCCAGGATAATTTATGCAAGTGAAGAATAAATCAGAGTAATTCTGATGTGGTCAGTGTCATTTCCAATTACAAAATTGCAAAACACAAACCCCATCTTCCTCCAGACCAGGTCAGACCTCCCCTGCTCTGAAAACAAACCTTGGTGTAGTTAATTCTCATTATGGGTAACTTCTCTTGCTCCCCTGTTTTGTGCATCTCTGCTCTGACACTCCCTGACATCACTAAAACAAAGCACAGGGACTTTTTGGCTCTCAGATGCAGCTGCTGTGAAAGGCCACTGAACAAAATTATTTTGTTACATTGTCCCAGCAACGACCTCAGTCCTGACAGAGGAGCTAATTCAATTCCAAGGACTCTCACTATCAGATGCTGTCAATTTGTCCCTTTTTTTTTTTTATACAGTAATATCTAATATGGAATAGAGACACCAGGAAGTGAGCTGAGACCAGCAGAATTTACTTTAATAAAGGCATAAGATGGCACCTAAATTTCTCCCCTAGAGGGAAAGAGACCATGGCTTTTTATTCACACACCTTAAATGTTGTCAGTAAACAACATGCCATCACATAAGCTGGATTTCTGCTTGCAGTTGGGGGTAAAATATTTTATCTACTTCTTCTGCTGGTGAAGGAATCTAAACTAAATGAAATCCTTGAATTTTGAACTCATGCATTATGAAGTCAGTCTCCTTTCCAATGACACATCAGCTCAAAATTTCCACACACAACAGAACCACAGAATGGTCTGGGTTGGAAGTGACCTCAAAGATCATCTCATTCCAAACTCCCTGACCAGGCTGCTCCAAGCCCTGTGCAGCCTGGCCTTGGACATTCCAGGGATCCAGGGGCAGCCACAGCTTCTCTGTGAAGAATTCCTGTGCCAGGAATTCAGCACCCTCCCAGGGAACAATTCCTTCCCAATACCCCATCTACACCCAGACTCCTTCAGTTTAAGGTCCTTCCCCCTGGTTCTGTCACTACATGCCCTTAGGAAAAGTCCCTGTCCAGCCTTCCCATAAACCACCTGCATATTTCCTGCAGTTGGATAACTCCAAATTGCATCCTGCTCTGTGTTCCAGAAAGCACCAGGGGCTGCCACAGGTCCTACCCAGCCTCACAGAACTCGGGTGGGGAGGCTGCAGCCCAGCATCCAGAGCTGCCAGTTAGATGCCTATGCTTTCAAACAGTCCCATTATCTCATTTGGCCTGTCACACAAATTGGTGTGAGAGTTAATGCAAATTAAACACATTCAGACTGAGCCAAATTCACTTGCATGGCTGGAAGGGTAGGAGGAATGAAAGGCACTTTGTAAAATCAGGTGGTGCAAGGCAAAGGGGCTGAAAGGTTTTATGAAACTGGGAGAGAAGCTCAAAATAAAAGCACCAAAAAAACTCCAATTGGCTAAATGCTGGAAATGTCAAGCTTTTGGGAGACACTGCTTATCTGAAAAGCATAACAAGAAATATGAAAAGTGAACTCAGGCAAGCATTGCAGCACAAAGTCCCTACACTGCAGCCTTGTTTCCTTCAATGTATTTTGAATTCACCTGATATTGCCAGATGTGGTTATTCCTTAGATTTGAAATATGAGATATTAACCTCTGTCACCCTCTCTTTTATGTAATTTTCCTTAATTATTCCTCTTTTTTTTCCAGTCTAGGTTGGTTTTCCTTCTACTTAGTAATGCCAGCTTAGCTGCAATCTCACTTGGCTTTCACTGCAACCCTGGGACTACCAAAGCTCCACCAGAATTAACAGCAATGACAATACAAGTCTGTCTGGTCACAGAGTAGGAGCTGAGCCTGTGTTTTTTCACTCATGCCAGAGACAGAAAGGACAACTTTGGCCTGAATAATTTATCTTTGTTTATCTTGATTTGCCTCGAAATGGGGGACATCAAATTTACATGCCAAAACCTCAACACTGTGTTATTCTGCTTTTCCAAGCTAATTGTTACATCTTCTGAGGGATTATCAAGTAGGATGTCCCCTCAAAAAACACAGCTCTTGTAAAAGAAATAATAAAGTTGGCTAAAATAATTTTTAAACATCTTTTCAGAGCTTTATAAAAATTTTTGTTGCTGATGTATAAATTGATCAAATTAAAAGACCTAAGGGGAGGAAGTGCTTCACTGATGAAACATGAGTGTAAATTCCTGTTTGTACACATTTCATCCCCACTGAACCCCAACAAATCTCTGATTCTGCAGAAGGATCTTGACATCAATGACAAGATCCCAAAAACGAGAGGGGAAAATAGTAAACGCCTTGCCTTTTTCCTTGCCAGAGACCCCTCAAAAGGGAGAGGATGAGGCCATTTATGGTGTGGGCTGTACCAGTGCTCTGTGGTACACATTTCCCTGAAAGCAGGCAGGAGCCTTTTGGCAGCCTTTCCCTGCAGCACCAGTGCAGCCTGCTGCAGGAGGAAGGCTCCCAGTCCTTGGGCAGAAGGCTGAGGAGCTCTGTGCCAAGGCTGAGGCTCCCAGACAAAGAGGATCTGTCTCTGTACATGGGGAGCAGTGAGGGATAATCTTCAAAAAGTTTCCAGCAGCACAGATAAAGATCAGGTGAGTATTCAGGCTTTGCACTAAGCAAGCTGAAATCCCTGGTCCCCTTCTCCCATTCTTTATGCCCAGACAGGGAAAAAGGCAAGTTGTAATGAGCTAAATGTTGTTGTCTTGATTTAATTTAGTTGTTTTTTTTTCTGCAATATTTAATTATTTAGAAACATTAAAAAAAATACATAGGTAGAGCTTCAGGCTGCACAGAGTGAGACTGTCAGAACATGCCTGTTCAGGTCCTTTGGGCTGCTCTGGTGCATCTCAGTGAGCCCAGAGCCCCAGCCTGGCACACAGATGGTTGGTCTGATGGACTCAGCCCCCACCTCAGCTGAGAAGAGCAAGGGGCCCTCCCACACAGCAGGAATGGTGTACTGGTCCCCTCAAACACACTTCTGCTGTGTAAATGGCACAGGGAAATAAAAGTTCTTTATGAAACATGAAGGGACATGCCAATTCTGCTGTGTGTAGGATGGACAGAGGTTTCACACTGGCACAGGTCACAGCTAGCCAAGAGCACCAAGGAATCATCCAATGCACTGCAGACAGGGCTGACCCAGCAGAGACCAAGCCTGGACAGAGCCTAGGACAGCATGGGAGACAATCCCAGGTTCCAAGGATTTGCAGCCCAGACAGGGAGGATCAGAGAACATTGGCCGGGGATCACAGCATCAGTCTGACACTGCTGACTCTGACAGGCTGACTAGCTCAGTCCTTCCAGCATTTGCCAGCCTAGCAGCTCCCAAACTCCTCTCATTAGTGCTTTGCCACCAACACCAAATGCTACAGTTTTCATCACAGCCTAGGATTTATTATATTTACTTAGCATTTGCTGTGGGCTATTTAATATACCATTCTATATTCATTTGTTGATACCTGTTTTCCAGTGCCCTTTTATTTTTCCCCAGCAGAACAGCCTCCTGGAAACATGTAGAATAATGGCCAACTCACAGTCTTAGCCCTAATTAGGAAGCATGTTTGCATTCTGTGGAGAAGGCAGAATCACATAAAAAGGGTTGTGTCTGCCGTTGGAGGCTCGCTTTAGTCTCACTCAGAACCCTGGGTGAGGCAGCAAAGTTTAAAGTATTTATGACAAGGCTGTCTGGAGTTCTCAGGCTGGCACAAAGTTAATATGGGGAAGAAACATCCCTACCTGCAGCACGAGCTCCTGCACTTGGATACAGGAGGGAAGGGAAGAGTGTGCACTGGAAGAAATCAGTTAACAAGTATTTTTACTGCAACAATATTTAGAAACTGTCCCAGATCAGACTAGGATTATTGTTCCAGGTATTTCACAAACTCCTAAAGTGAATCCTGGCACAGAGATGGACAATCTCTTTTACTCACTTGTAATATCCTCTCTAAGACTTTATTCCCAACCAATGTCAAGCCTGAAATTTGCCAGTAGGAGAGCAAACCACCTTTAGCAAAGTTTTATTGCATAGAATTGCCTTAGATGGAGAAAAGAAATAATCTAAGCAGGCCACAGGAAAAAGAAAAAATATTTTCCATTTACTGATTTTAAAATATGCCTATGACCTGCAGGAAACCTATCCATGTCCAAGGAAAGTCTGCAGGCACTGTAAGGGAAGGAAAACCAATTACAGGCCTGTAACAGCAGTTCTGAAGTTGCCACTGAGAGAAGTTCCGATTCCCAGCCACACACTACACCAAGGAGACAGGATCTGGGCACATAAGTTGCAAACTGCAGTTTTTATAACCTTCTATCATTTGCAATTTCCCTTTCTAATCCTGACAGTAACAAGGTTCCCTAGAGTTCCTTGACACAGTATAATGCCCTGCTTTTAGGAGACACCTGAGCTTGGTTTCTTGCTTGCCCTGGTGTTGCTTGGGCAAAGCATTTTAGTGGAGATAAACTGGCTCTGGTGCCTTAGCTCCTCCTCAGTTCCAGGGGAATCTACATAACACTGCTTTGTGCCGTAGGAATGATTTCAAGCTTCTGCTGGTAAAGAGTAAAATGCTTTTATTGCTAGGCAAAGGCATAAAAACCTAAATTCTGGCCTTGCACTGCTGATAGAACTTTCCAACATGACACATATTCAGCCTTGTCATCATCTGGGTTCCAAGCAGGTGCTGAGTGTACACCTAACCCCTCTCTGGAGAAGGACACTAAAGCTTAATATAAGCAGTGGGACAGTAGGTAAACTCTCAGCTGCAGAATATCTAAGTGTACCTCCACCTTCTGAATGGAAGAGTCGTTGGTTCACTATGTCCCACGAAAATATTCCAGGTCTTAACGAAGCCTGTGTGAGTCAGGTTCTCCCCTAGTGCCAGTGTTCTCCTTTCAGTAATTCTCCACCCAGCAGACAGCACCTGCAGCAACAACAGTGTCACACAACCCTGGGGCACGCTGGCTCCTGCTGAATGTGTGTGTGTGTGGCCAAAGTCTGTACATATTCATCTCAGAGCCCCCTCCTCCCTGAATGATATTGCTGAATAATACAGAAAAAACTCTCAATTTAGGGCTGCTCATTTTGCTAGCCACCAGAATTCCTAAATTGTTAGCAATCAAAGAGCCATTTCACAATGCCTGAGCCTCCAGCCCCAAACTGTTTCTGCAGCAGTTGGAAGCAATCAATAAACTAATGAAAGTCAAAGTGGCTGTGAAGCAGCAAGGCTTCTGTGTACCTGGAGCTGAAGCTGTTCTTTTGGCACACTCCTCTTTGAACTAACAGGGATGATTTTGTCTTTTTCTGCAATTCTCTGATTCACTACATCAAAACCCATTGCCTTTGTGAGCGACTTCGTTACAGAATGCCTTTCAAGAGGAGCAGCAGAAGAACACAACAGCTATGTCAGGTCAGAAGTTCCAGTTGGGCTGGAGCCTCTAAAAGAGGATAAAGAAAGGGCAGGGATGCGTGGTGCCAGGCTTTGTGCCAGCCTGCAGCCATTTGTGTGCTTCAGGGGGCTCCTGGAGACAGATGGGCTCCTGTGCATGGCTAATGTACCACAGGAATTCCTGCCATTCATCTGCCCGGCTCTGCCACGCAGGATTTTCTGCAGGACACACTGAACACCAGCTAAGTTATGCATTTTCAGCACTTGGATTGGAAGCTCTGTGGGCACAGCCCATGCATTTGTTGCTGATTGCTCATTGCTTAGCACATTGATCCATGGCTGAGGTTACCAGGCTCCACAGCAGCGAGCACAGCCTGCTAACAAATGAGCCTAACCCCAGCAGACAACGTGGAAACAGCACAGATGAGAAAACTCCTGCAAGTTCAACAACTTTGGGATCAACCCAGTAATGGCTCAGTGGAGTATTTCCAGTTCCCTGCCGTTTGGAGGAGTCAGGGTGGCAGCACAAGGTAACTGTGCAGAAACAGGCATAGAACCAAGACACATTCATTTACATTCCCAGCCAAACTGGAGCTTGCTCATTCCAAAGCATTTCCTCCCACCTTGACAGAAATTACAGTACTTCATTTGAAAATGAGAAGCAAGAGGAAATGAACTTTGTGTCATGATTCCATTTTTAAAGTTGTTAATAGCCTGAAAATTCTATTTCAATCATTCTACAGAGTTTTTCCTTACTAATTTATTTTTTTTCAGCAGGTAAAATGAATGCTTTAGAATGCTAAATCTTTTGATCACTGCAGAGGTGGACTGAGTCTGATTTTGTTGCCCTTGAACTACTTTTCAGTTATAAGAACTCTATCCTGTAATTGTAAAAAAACAAAAAACCACTGTATTTGAAAGATCTGCTTAAGAAGAGATAGCTCTGTTAGCACCCACAACATCACAAGTCATTATTGTGACTGTTTTGATGCTCTGCTGCATCATTTCAAAGTCCATGTAGCCTTTCCTCAAAGTAATACTCACTTCTGACTTAATTTTGAACTAATAATGCAAGTATTTCTTTGAACAAAAAGTTTTCCTGGAGTGACATGTTGCAGTCTCCAATTGCTTTCATCTCCCCCTGGAGATATTCTGATTTACATAATATTTTATCCAGTTTTTCACTAAATGTGTATATACTTTTATATATAAAATTCCTTTCAAAAGACAACCTTACATATTAAGAGCTCACATATTAAGAATAAGGATATTCATATTAAGAATATGCAGCCATGTAGGAGTTTGGATGAAAAAAAAGGCCACTGACTGTGAAGATTTAAGGAACAGAGTGACATCTGCCACCTCAATATTTCCCCTGGAAATGGAGCAGGACATTGTACACTTGGGAATTCATTCCTCTTGGCAAAATGCAGAGGAACTCATCAGGACCCTGAATCTGAAAAATAAAATCTCAGTATTTACATTTTTACACATACAAACCCCTGTAAGACAAATTGTGTAACTTAAAGGGGTTTTTTATGGCTTCTGTTTGATTCCACCAAGGTGATATTCACTGTTTTAATTCTCAGGCTTTACACTTCCACAGCAGTTATTCTAGGGCACAATTCATTTAAAGATATTTCCATTAAGCATTCCAACCTCCCATATGAAGTCTCAAATTCTAAGCGCAAAGGGAAGACTGAGAAGGTGACAGACAATACAACAGACTGAAAACTCACTGTTGCTGCTAATTCATCATTTTATAAAATAAGAAATTCTACCTTTGGATAAGTTGTTGACTTATCAGTTTTCTGCTGTGCCCAAATGACAGGTTATCAAGCAGCTGGTTACTGGTGCTATTCATTTCTTTTGTTAAAGCAGAAATTAACTGATATTAGCCTCTCTGTTAGGTGTTATGCATATTTGTGCCTGATTTAAAGGTTTTAAGAACTTACTGGAAGAGAATGCACAGATACAGAATATAATGATTGTTCTTAATTTGTGTTCCAGGAGCACTTAGAAGTTCCAAACAAAATCAATGACTCAGGCAGATAGCAACAGCATGAACCCATTATAGGGCCATCTCTGCCATAAAACCATATTTTACATGACAGACAAAAAATGCAAGACCAGGATAGGAGGAGGAAAAAAACCGAAAACACTATCTTTATTCAAAGTAGAAAAGATCAGGTTTTAAGCTAAAAAAAGGACTTTGCTCTTGTAGAACTCATTTCATTTCACAATGATTTTTTACATTTCCTTTAAAAGAAGCAATATCTTTGGATGGTGACTCCCTGCCAGGAGGGGACAGCCGGGGGGGTCGGGCTCTGCTCCCAGGGAACAGGGACAGGAGGAGAGGGAACGGCCTCAGGCTGGGCCAGGGGAGGCTCAGGGGGGACACCAGGAGGAATTTCCCCATGGAAAGAACTCCTCCCTTTGGAATTCCTTATTTTTGATAGCATTACTTTGGGTCAGAAGTACTTTGTGACATCAACCAAAAAGATGAAAATCAGCTTTTTCAAAAGCCATGGGAGCTTCACATTCTTTATTTTAAATGCAACTTCAGGCTAAATAATTAAATACTTCCATAAACCCATAAATGCAATAACAATTTATGGATTACACACAGCTATACTTACAATAGTCCTTGAAATCAAAGATCCCTTTAAAAATTCTTAACAGCATAACACTTTGGAAATAATCTTATTCTACAGATCCAGGCTTTGCCAAACCTCATTTACTTTTAATGAGATGGCAGATATTTTACAGTGTATAACATTTTCATACATTTTGTGATATAAAGGCTAATTACAGATTTGTGTTCCTTCTGTTCAGCTGAGAGTGCAACACTTTCCTGTAACATCATATTTGGAGGACTACCACTACCCAATCCCCAAGGAAGTTCATTCCAAAATGGCAAATTATCCTTATTTAACTATTTCAGAAAACTAAGAAAATTAGAATTCCCAGAGCAGCTTAGTGAATTTTTTGCTTCAGTGTAAGGTAAATGACAGCTTGGCACAGAGTTCTGCCACTGGATGCCACAATGTCCAAAGGCCAGGCCAACAGTGCAGACAGTTTTGCAATGCTATAAAATAAAATGTCACTTATTCCTTTGTTGCTCCCCCCTCCCATGAGAAATGTTTGTGTTTCAACAGCTTTTTTGGCGTGGGGGAGAAAATTAATAATTTGGTTTTCTCTCCCACTTCTCAGGTGGAATCTCCATCAAAGAACCAGAGGAATGCACTGCAAACCCAAAAATGTCCAGGGCAAAACATTTAGGTTTACATTGAATTACTGCTCATGCTTTTGGGTAAATATCCAGGATATGAGCAAAATGAAGACATGTATTCCTTTTTTTTTTTTTTTTTCTTTAATATAATTTCCTTTAATATCTACCACAAAAGGCTCAAACATATAATGCTTGAAATGACTGGTTATAACAAAAAAATTGTCTGGAATGCTAATATAGAATCATTGCCTCCAGACATCTTATTTAGCTTTGGCTGTTTTAGATCTCCAAATCCAGGGATTCCATTTGAATTCCTCAGAGAATGGAATCTACTGCTTTCATCAGCAGTATCAAAGACTCACTTACAGAGTTTGGCAGTGCTGATCTGCTGGACTTTTGAAATGTTTATTTTTCCATAAGCTTCCATTCCCCACTCACAAAAGAAATTCTGATTTTAGGCCCAGATAAGGATTTTCCCTATAATCATTAATACATCTTTAGAATCACCCAAAATTATCACAAAATCGACGAGTTAAGTGATATTTACTAAGTCAGTATTTCCTTTTCACCAAGTCCAAGGAAATTATACTGCAATAGAGCATTTGCCACAGTAACATTTTCATCATAACTAACACAGGCTAATATTCTGTGTAAAATTACTACCATGAATTAACTTTATGTCTGTAGAAAATGAGATTGTATGTAATTACTGATTTCCATTCACAATAAACTAAGCAAATTATCTTCACAAACATAAATGCACCATAAATTTGTTTTGAGGCATAATGAAGAAATAAATTTGTGAAAGAAATATGGACTGAATCTGCCAAATTATTGTAAATGATAGCTTCTTTAAAATTAAGGCATGTAATTGCAATTGGAAAATGTTATCCTCTTAATGGTTGTATTATTATTTAGGTAGACTAATAATCCTCTTTGCTGATGCCTCATTTCTAAACTATTGGCAGATTTTATGCATTTTAATATCAAAATGCCATGCAATCTATAAATAGAATGATTTACCATTTGTAGGATTATGTTTGTCCTATTGAATTCTAAAGGATTTTAAAAATGGGGATAAAAGTGCTTAGTAGAAAGTCTCACATTTTTTCTGCTCAAATTATTGAACTGAGTGTGCTCATTCAATAGACAAGATTGTTTTAACATATGGTTCCCCAAGTTTAATGTTAATGAGTGAAAATCACCGTACTGGATATGACATTTTAAATCAAATAAAGCAATCAGTTTGATGATGTTTTAACAATTGCACATTACATCCTGCAATAAAATTGCAAAGTTAACTTCTTTAAAATGCCACAGAAATTAAAACACTCGTATTGTTTTAAGGCATCAGTGTTATCTGACATTTCAAAAGCATTAAATCCTGTTTGATATGCCCTTTATCTTGTTGATGACCAGGCATTTTAAGACATTATTAAAAATTCCAACCACTTTTAAGTGGCCAAGCTTGTAAAATTCCTAAAGTTCTGAGGATATTTATTACTGTTCGCAACACTAAAATATTCATCAGTATAATGTTACTAAAAATGCGGATTTCTTCTTTCTCCAAAAATATATTTTTGCTCATAGCTATTATGTTTTGGAGCGTTTTTTTGTCTTTGACTGTAGAATTCACAGCAAAACCCCAGCTCCAAGCTGCCATTTGGGGTAAGGGGGATCAGCTCAGGAGGACTTGGTTCAGAGAACCACGCGAGGCAGCTGCTGCCAGCACACCTTGGAGCTCTCCAGAACAGCCAAACAAGCACAGTGAGACCCAGAAAGGTCCCTGAAATTCCTCTGTCACACGTTGGACAAAAGGGGGTCACCCTCCAAACTGCCTGCTCATTCCAGGTGCCCGGCTCCTGTCCCTCCTGTGCTCCAACCCTTGGCCCAGCCCTGCAGGGCCCTTCACCCTCCCCTCTCCTTCCTGTGCACCCACCCCAGCTCTGCCTTTGGGAAAGGGAACAAAGCCAAACTGCCAAAGAGACACAGGCAATTCTTCTAAGGTTTTGTTTCTTCCTTGGACAAGCTCAGGTTGGAATGATCTTAAAATAAAATAGAGCTTATTACACAAATTCTAGACTTCAGCCAAAGAAATGAGAGAAGAAAATTATAATCTTTGTCTGCAGTCCCTGAACACCTAAAGCACCTCAGAGCAAAGCAAGTACTTTATTACTGAATTGTGGGAATTTCATTCTTCACTGGGTACCTTGGCACCACAACAGGGAGTGGGGGATCTTCCCCCCTTCCTCACCACCCACACTGGAAAAAGAAAGCTGCAGCCAAGCAGGTGCCTGGTTGGAGTTTGCACTTTCTCACTTCCATGGGGGCTAAGGCAGCCTCACCACATTTTTTATGCAAAATCAAATGGAGCTAGGTTGTGGCTGGAAAGCTTTGCTTTACACCAGATTTGATTTTAATACCTTTTTTCCAAACAAGCAGAGTTGTAGTAACCTAAAGGTCACTACAGCTCTGGTGGCAACAGCTTCCGAACTGAAAAAAACAGCCATTTCCTAGGCCAACCACAAACCCTTGTCTGA
Source organism: Leptocoma aspasia (assembly GCA_013399835.1). NCBI lineage: Eukaryota > Metazoa > Chordata > Aves > Passeriformes > Nectariniidae > Leptocoma > Leptocoma aspasia. The sequence goes on from VXAX01001791.1 coordinate 144,757, forward strand.
TGTTACAATAATGATGTAAAACATTTCAAAAAGCCAATTTTATTTATTTATGCAGCAACCTCTGAAGTTAAAAAAAAAAAAAAATATATATATATATAGTTATCCTGAACTAAACAGAAATTTAATGCTAAATATTGGGAATTTTAAAATAAGATTGTTTCAGGGTTGGTCCATGAGTGTCACAAAAACCAGGCTCTGCACCCAGCTGTTTGTGCTGCCTCTCTCCCCTGCAGGACCTTCAGCAGAACATTTCTGTAGACAGTGCAAACACACTCCTGAGAGCCCACTCCTTGTGCTGCAGCATCCCAGAGCTGAGCCCTGCTCCCAGCTCTGAATTCCTGCCTTTATCAACAGGGCAAACACTCCAAGTGGCAACAGCTGAGTTAGTGCTCCTGCCAACTCCTCCATAAAGCAGTGGTAGTAAAACAGAGTGTGCTGAGATTCCAGCATAGTAAATTAGTCTGTAATGAGAAAGTGATTCTCAGTCATCTAGATAATCCAGAGATTTGGTTCTTTGCTGGCTGCCCTAGGCTTGAAAAGAGAGTTTGAATCCTAAATGAAATCATTAAGTCAGTGTGGGTTTGAATTTTAGAGGGTGATGCTGGAGGAACACAACAGGTAGCTGGAGATGATGAGTAACTAATCTGAGCAATAACAAATAGTAACTGCAAACAACCTGAGAAGGACCAGTGTGTGCCACTGAGCAGAACCCACACATTTCCAGCTTATTTCATTGTCCAGTGGGAGCAGGCAGAAAGCTCACTAAACTTGGGAAAAAGAGCATTTTAACCTGCAAGTCCCTATTCTCTTCATCCCATATGAACAACGTGGTTTGACATCATGTACAAACCACTAAGTGCTTACTGACATTCCCAGTTTGGCTTTTCCCATCATGTCCACTCAAATCAGGCTCTGCATGTTGCTGCAGATGTGACAGGGATCTGTGACATGGGGAATATCCCTGTGCTACCAAGGGAATGAAGTGGAAAGCCTCTCCATCAGCACTGTGTTTTGGGCTTTGTGAACAAACTGCTCCAATGACAATCCCTAACTCATTTATACAAACTAAATCCAGGTGTTTTAAACACTGAAATCAAACTGTGTTTCAGTCTCAATGTCCATGAGCAGAGTGGGCTAAGGATCCAAAAGTTGAAGGCAGAGTAATGCCTGAACTGTTATCAGGGAGGAAAGGGTGGTTACCATTGGATTTCTTATTGCCCACATCTAAAAGGGCAGCTAAGGGCTTATTCTGTACAGAAAACTATTCCTTCACCAAATATTCTAGAAGATTGTACAGTATAATTGATCAGTTAATATTTTCATGGCCTTTAGATTCTGGAATGAAGGTAAGTACTTTAAAATAGAGCTACTGCTCATAAATATGAATATCTCCCCAAGTAGTTCAGTCCCAAGCCAGATACACAACAGATGCTCACAGATAATCTCAGTCCTAGAGGGCTTCACTGCAGACCATCATGAATTTCACAGTCCTGAAGCTCTAATTTAAGCCAGCACAGAGCTATAAAGACCTTCATGATGTGGAAGAGAAGTGGAGACAAATATTTTCTTTCAATGAGGTGTCAGTGAGGATGGCTTAGCTGGATTGATTTATGAGGCCATACCTCCTTTATATCCTTTTTTCTCCATGTCCAAAGCATGGAAAATGTATTTGGTTCAATATGCAAGGCAGGCCCAGGACTGATCAATTCATTAGAGCTCACAGGAAAGTGCATTTTCAGGATCAGCAATATCCCAAGGACCAAGCCACTGCTCTGTAGTTGCTCCTTGTTGTCTCCAGGGGAGGGATGAAGGGAATGTGCTCCCGGATGAAACAGAGCCCTCAACCCTGGTAATTCACATCCTGTTGTTCTTATTTCAGGCTGCTATGAAACAGGACAGTGAGGGAGAGAAAGTGGGAAGCTGTATTACTCAAATTTAAATGCTTTCTTAGAAGCTTAAGAGTTGCAGTTGTGAATGAAGCAATTCTGGGAAAAGGGCTGGAGGGGAGACAAAAAATAAAATACAAGAAACAGTTCCTAGACACAAAGAGCATCTCTTCCACGAGACAATGAGCAATGTGACACGAGCTGAAGAGCACCACTATAGCAAGATATGTCTGTCACTCAGGGACAGATCTGTTCCTAAAGAAAACATAAGAACAGCTGAGAACTTACTGAAATATTGTTTAAAAAAACCCAACAAACACAACCAAACCCAAACAACCTGCCCCCCCCACCAAAGCTAAGCAAAAAGACAAACAAAAACTTTACAGAAAATACACAGACACATACACCCAGTCTTACAAGACACAAGCAATGTCAGGAAAAGCCACATTAGCAGCATCTGCCAACAATGAGTACTTATTTCTCCTTATTACACAACAATCTGGAGTTTAGAAACATCAGCCATAGATTGATAGTGAGGAATTGAGGTGGAAAAATGTGTAATACTAGGAAAAACATTCCCAGTGTAACCATATCTAACCTGAGGACTGCACCACAAATGTTCAAAAAAGAGTCGTTCCTAATGGTATTAACAGTGCCTTTTTCCTACAAAATCCAGTGTAAATAAGTGTGGTTGTAAATAACAGCATCTATCCCTGATGTTAAAGAATTTTCCCAAGAAAATTTGCCTTATTGAATGGAAAGCTGGATTTTTACCTATAACAGTTCATAATTACAGTCCAAACTTTTATCTGCCTGGCCTTCTCTACTGCATATATAAAATTAAATCTCAAAAGCAAAAAAAGACCAAAAAAAGATTGGAGGGAGACATCTCAGAAAATTAATCCCAGAACATTATCTCATCTCTTGCCCCTGATGCAGACTCTGATTACATGATCACATATTTATGTCCTCAGCATCTGAGGCTTTCCATCCTGATCAAATAAGTTCCCAAATACCTCAAAGGCAGAGCTAAAAAAACCTTCCAACTTCATTGAAAGAATTGATAGGATCAAGTAAATGAGGCATTAAAATTACTCTGGTTTTGCAGATCATCACCTCTGCTTCAAATTATAGCCTGAATCTGGCAAAAAAAGAAACAGCCAGCCCCATGCTGACTCACCTCCACAGGCATCCTGGCTTTAACAGGAATCCTGGAAAATTGGTGGCTTCTGATTTGCAAGTTTGGGAATGATATCTGGAAATACAGAGCTCTAACCAAAGGAGGATTCAGGATATAAAATAGTTGAGGAATAGTCAGGGAGCCAGGAATGGCTTTGAGGAACACATCTGGCTCATTTCATGTTGCATTCTATTTAGGAAATGAATTAAGGATTCGATAATAAGCTGGAGGATAAAAAAAAATGTAAAAAAGTAATGAGTAAAGTTGTCAGGTTGCAAAACTTCAGTGATTCTCACTCAGGCAAACATCTGGACCCAATGCATGCATGCACTCCAATGACTTAAATTTCTCCTTCCCATGCAGGAGATCCTGATGGAAATTATAAAATTCCCAATTTAACAGGGATACTAAGGGGCAAATAGCTCATTTTAATGCAGAAGATGCATTAGGGAGAATTGACTGCGATAACAAGGAGTATTTCAAAAATAAAAATTATGTTCAGTAATTAGAACATTGAATGAAAGCTGAGAGAAAGAGAACAACTCCTCCACTTAATGCCTACATGGAATTATTACTTCCCTCCAGCTCCATATAGGCACTAGAGTCACAAAACAAAATAAGTTTTAAGAATGAGACAGTTTATGCACACAAAAAATGCCTTTGTGGTAAGTGCCAACAAAGAACACATTGTACATTAATTGCTGGTCTCTCAGTCCAGACCATCTGTCTGTGGATGTAATGAAGGCTGGCAGCACTGCTGCTATTTGCTCAAGAACTAAAATTGGGTCTGAGCTAAACCCTCCTCACTGCCTTGTTACACCCCCAGCTCGACTTTAGCAAGCACAGCTCCGAAAGCCGAGCTCAGCCAGCCCTCAGAGCCCCGAGTGAGCCTGCTGGACCGAGCCTGGAGGGAGCACAGGGGTGTCAGCAGGGCTAGGGAGGGAGCAGAACACCCCTAAGAACCCCTGCAAGCAGAGAGCCCTGTCCCTGCTGTGCCTCCCCGGGACAGCATGGCCAGTGCGCGTGGCCAGCTGCCTGCAGCACTGCTGGGCCACTGCAGGGATGTTAGTGTAAGGTAGGAAACACAGAATCCAGCATGGCCTGATTATATGCAGGTGCTTTATTGAGAGAGATCTCCCAGGAGTCCAGGGTACACAGAGCACAGATCTCCAACAGGGGTTTGAAATCAGACATATTTTATAACTTCTTGTTATATAACTACATATTAATGATTAAACTTACATTGTTCTATTGTATCTATTGTTTTCACCCAGGTGTGAATTCCCGAGCCCACCGATATCGTCGTGGTCCATACATAGAAGAAAAGACTCTTGACGACACTTTTAGAAGGCTAACATGATTTATTAAAATGACTCCATAATTCTAATATATTTCTATATCTGCTCAGCAGAGAGCATTCCATGCTCCTGCTGCTGCTTCGTCCAGGGAAAGCTTCGTCCAGGGAAATGTGTCCGAATAGTTTACAATATCAGAAAGATAAAGTAATTTCAGTTCAGTCTCCTCATAGGTAGGAGGAGGCCAACCAATTCCATGTCCTTGAAGAACAGACACAGATATTTTGTTTACAGAAAGCTTATACAGAGTAAAAGACAGCAAAAGGATGTTCTCCCATGGGAAAATGATCAGAAGGCTTACACACAGAGAAACTTATAATATGTTCATAGCAACACACCGAGACATCATTTTCCATGATTCATATCTATACATAATAATTACATTCAATTCTAACAATCTTATCACTTCTATGACCTAGTATGTATGACCCAGACCTTATCCCATGATCTAGTACAGGTACATTTTCTCAGGCCTAACCACCCTTTCTCCAAACACTATACCCATAATTTTAGAAACATTTTAACCCTATACTATCAGGGACAGCCTCGCTGCAGGGCTGCAGCCTGCACATCCAGCTGGGCTTGTGCCCATGGTGTCTGTAGGAACTCTGTTTTCACTCACCTTTGTAAGCAGCAGTGAAAATTTAAGCAATCTTAGCTTAAATGCAAAGATAATGAACTACCAGAAAGCTGGGTAGCAACATTGATATTCAAACAGGCACAGATCATTCTGGTTTGCTCTTCAGGGACAGCAATGTGAGCAAGGGAGAGATTGCATTCAGCGTTTCATGTCAGCATGCAGGAGCAAAGCACTGGAGGCAGCTCTGTGGCATTTCCACTCCAGCACCATGGCACCTTCACACAGTGACATGGCACATTCACAGAGGCCATGAGGGAATGTTCACCCATGGCAGTGACATGGCACATTGTCTTAGGCTACAAGATGTGCCTGGGGTGTGTATTCTATTCCCATCTGTTAGAGGTGGGACAGTTATCTTATGTTCATTGGGCAGTTTTTCTTTAGCTCTTCCACAACCAATGCTCCCTCCAGGAGATATCTTCTGTTAATGGGCCATCAANGAAGACACACATTCACAGAGCCCACGAGGGAATGTTCTTGCCTAGAGATTTTGAGGAGACAACAAAACGTGCAGCCCTGGGAAGGTTGCAGACCCTGCTGCCTTGTGGTGCCCACCCAGCCCTGTGGGGTGGGGTGTGCAGTGACCTCCAGGCTCACTCCCTGTGCCCAAGACTCCTCTGGGCTGCTGCTGAGCTGCTCTGCTGCCCAGGAGGAAGGGATGAGCCATCTCTGAGCGTGTGCCTGCCCTCCAGGCACTGCTGACCAGGCAGGATCTGTGCAGCTGGCTGGTGAAGCCAGCCCTCGCTGCAGCTCTGTGGCAGCAGCCCAGCCACTACTCCTGCTAACGTATCAGTTTTAGAATGTGAGTGGCCAAAAAAAAAGCCATTTTCATATAGATGTAATTGACACAGCTCTCTGAAAGGATGTGGCCATGTTGCTGCAAAGCTGCTCTTTGGAAAGCTGGATTCATCAGTTCCCAGCCTGCTGGGGAAGACTGATTACTTGTCATTATTTTCTGGCTTCAAGACCAACCGGGAGAAGATAGAGGTTCTACTGCTTTCCAGATTTTTCCCCAGATCTTTCCTGATCTCAGAAGGTTTGGTGTTTTTCCTTTCTTTTTTTTAATTATATTGCCAGAATCTTATGAAGCACTCAGGTGTTTGGGATTCTAAACAACACACTGACATGGGGAGAAAACATTTTTCACCATTAATTAAAATCTTGCAAAGAACTTGTGACAGATGGAAGTGATTGAAGCTATTGCTATAGGGAAAGGTCAATTCCATTACAATGATTTTTTCACTCAAAAAAATTAATTATTCATTGTTGAAGATACCACTGGAGAGTCTAAAGAGAATTTTTTCCCCAAAGTCAGAACAAGCATTCAAAGAGGTCCTATCAGATGGAAAAGGCACTCCTGTACCCAGACCAAAAAGCTGGAGATAAGTTGTTCTGCCCAATCCATGTGCCTAGAAAAATGCTAAATATTTTTTCATTGATTCAAACTGATCTGCTATTACATCCAATGCTTATTAAATTTCCAGAAATCCATTCTAACAGGGGCAAAGGTTTTGTAAAAATTTGGATGTTTGCCATTATATAAACTGGTTTTCATTTAATGGAATCAGAGAATATCCAGAGCTGGAAGGGACTCCCAAGGACCATCCAGTCCAGCTCCTGCCCAGGACACCCCAACAATCCCACTCCATGCCTGAGAGTGTTGTCCTAACATTCCTGGAGCTCTGGCAGCCTTGGGGCTGTGACCATTTTCCATGTAAATATTTAGAATATTTCCTGAAAACAATATGTGTATGTATACCTGAGCGGGGAAAAAATGAGAACTGAACATGGAAATCAGCATCTAATACTGGGTTTTCCAGTGAAGAGAGAGACAGAGCTTTGGAGAGAGTCCAGCGGAGAGCCACTGAGGTGACTGAGAGACTGGAGCCTCTCTCATACAGGGAAAGGCTGAGAGAGCTGGGACTGGGAGATCTCTTCAATGTCCATAAAGATCTAAAGGGAGGGTTACAGGAGATGGGCCAGGACCTTCCCAGAGGTGCTCAGTGACAGGGCAAGGGGTACAGGCTGAAACACAGGAGGTTCTACCAGGATGTCAAAAACCACTATTTACTGTGAAGGTGACCCAGCACTGGTGCAGGTTGCCCAGAACATTGTGGAGTCTCCATGGTTGGAGATATTAAAAAGTTATCAGATCCTGGTGACCCTTCTTGAGCAGTGAGGTGGGACAAGAAGACCTCTGGAGGTCCCTTCTCACCTCAGCCTTAGGTTCTCTGATCCCAGGTGCTGTTTGTAAAGGGCTTTCCTGCAGGGAGACATGGGTGGAAATGGGGACTCAGGAGAAAACCTGTGCCCCTCTTTGGGCACCTAAATGTGCTTCCAAGAACAGCTCCAATCCTGAGGGTCACACCTTGCTCTGGTGCACATCCCTCCAGAGTAAGGGGAGTCTCACCCCTTCCACTGCAACAACACAAATGTGGTCCTGCCCCCTAAAAGCAACTCCTGAGATTGAGAACTCTGGTCTGAATCATCAACTCTATTCCACTGGGAAAACAAGATTTACTATTCCCCACATTTCTCTTGACTTCTGATGTAATGGTCCAGCAAATGCCAACACCAGAGCACTCATCTTCTTTTGGCAAGAGGAGCAGGAGCAGTGGGTCAAGAGTTCCCAGAAAAATTGACAAAATTGTAACTCACCAATGGACAAAACAAATCTACTTTTCCAGGCTGCCTGTTCTTCCATGGTGAGAATTAAATGAAATCCCACAATAGCCAACATTTTTAGATGTCTGTATGAGCAAAAAGATGTGGCCTCCTTTTGCCACCCTGGGACTGCAACAGCTGATAATGGAGTCAGTGGTATAATACCAACTCCAGATATATTTGAGCACTGTCTGAAACCTGATTGTGCATGACTCTCAGAGAGCATAAGCCATGAAAAGTACCTTTGATACAGCCTAAAACTCCCCAATCTTTTTCATTTTTATAGTTTCATAGTCTTGCAAGCTTGAAAATTCCTTAGAGAACATGTGGTAAAACAAAAAACCGAATGTAAGTAACATATTCTTGCAATTGGTGCCAGCCCAGTGGGACTGAAAATGTGTTGTGCAAAGGGAAGCAAAGACTACTAGAATACTCTTCTTTCAGAAAGTTAGAAGTTCAACACCTCTTCATGAGACATGAAAAAAAACCAGATGAAAAATATGAAGCTACGTAATGTATCTCACTGAAATCTTCAGCCTGACCCTAGGACCAGAATCTCATTTGCTTTATGACTCTTTAAACCTTCCACTAACAAATCAGAAACAAACACGAAGGATGTGAATTTGCACCCAAAGCTGCTCTGAAATATTCTGGCAGAATAAAGTGATATATTTCATTATTTCTTAATCTTCTACACATGTGGCCTGCAGCCAAAAGGACAGTCCTGGTTTCCAGAACTCTGATTCACACATCCAACTGAGATCTAGTCCTAAACCAAAAGTTCTTCCAGTTGCATGCACTTTTACCTGATTCCAAAGCCTGGGAATTCACCTGATGGCAATGATGGGGTTCAAGGGTGAGGCTGTGTGAGGCTGTGTTTTATCCACAGTTTAGTCTGTACAATACAGCAGGCCAGGAGGAGCTTGATCCCACCTAAAGCAAGAGTCTCACAGATAGATGATTCTTTGCTGCTAAACTTGTAAAAAGAGAACACATCAAACTTTTTGGAAGTCCAAGTGAGTATTTACAGGATTTTCATTTGGAGTTTTTGAGTCATCATGTTTTCAATCTAGCCCGAAAGTCCAAACCAAATTCTTAGTTTATCTTGATTACTAGCTAATTTATGTCATTAAAAGATGGTGGAATAAATGTTTGCAAATGTTTTCCAAATTTGTAAATGAAGAATGTGCATGACATTAAAAAAAAGCAACTACTTATAAAAAACCCCTACCCTAAACTGTCTACCTCCTTCCTTGCACTGTGATAAAAGGAGCAGTGTTGCAGAAGCCGTATCAGCGTAGCTGCCTGAATATGTTGTTGATGTAAAACAAACTGACCTTGTTTCCTGAACAATCCATTCCACATATTTCTTTTGAATGAGTTCTTGATGTAGAAAGGCAGAATAATAGTCAAACACACCTCTGCAAAAGCAAAGATTCAAATAATTTTCTTATTATCTCCATTGCAATCAAATTACTTAAGAGCAGTATTTCTTAAGGATGATAGAAATGCATATTTTGATAGATTTCAAGGCCTCTCTAGCAAGGTCACTTCTAAATGAGATTAAATACTCCCATTTCAGTTCTCTGCTAGTCAGTGCACGATTTTTACACAAGGCAAAAACGTAGCTGGTCCTGACTTGAACAACATTGGGAGCAATAAAGACAAAGAAACATTTCACCCTCCTGTGTACTCTCTGCTGAGTGGGTTGGGGGAGCCACAGGAAAGCTCCCTGAAAATGTCTCTGCAGTTATTTTCTGTTGTTTGCCAGGAGAATGATATGTGGCAGCTGAAGTACTCTGCAGACACACAGGACCTGCTGAAAAGATGTCTCACCTAGAGAAGGAAGGCATTCCTTCCTGCGTGGGAGAGGGATGCCATGGGTGTATTCCCAGTGCTCACCAGGTTGTCTGACCAGGCAGAGCCTCCAGAGCCATGTCTGCAGTGCTCAGTGGAGCAGGCACTGCTCTGCCACGGGGAACAATTAGCAATTACAATACGGCTCAGAGTAAAAACCCACTGGAGCTGATGCAGGGATGAGGGAATGGAATCTCCTTCAGATTCACTCTCAGCTGTGCTCTATTCCATACACAATTTCTGCTCAGTGATACTCCCATCACCTCCAAAATTGTGCCGAGAGCATTTTTATCTGAAGTCTCAAATCTCAGCCAACCATGCCTTGGGAAGGTAAAAAACTAGTCAAGATTTCCCATAGCAAAATACCCAATGCTGTAAAAATATTAGGCACCGTTATAGCTCAGTGAATAAAATCAAAGTGTGGATATTTCCACAAGTACATGTAGTTGATTCCAGTCCAACTGGAGGGATCTTAATCATATACACAAAGTCTTCCATTTTTTCATGAAAATACCTGTGCACTATGAAATTTTGGCATTATTTAACATCAATGTTGTCATTAATATCAATGAGTACCTGAAATAAAATATTTTGTTTCCAAGGTTATGCGTACTAGCAGAAATGTAAGAAAATTTTAGTACAAACTCTAGTTTGCAAATGATTCTGGGACTAGTAAGCACTCAAAGACAAGAATAAATCTTCTCACACAGACGTATCAGATCAGTACTCACACAAACAAATCAGATCTCTTCATCATGTTTGTTCATTAAAAAAAAAAGCCTCTTTTAAAAAATGAGGTTTCTACAAGTTCTGCTAGAGACTTTTTCTACTTCCTAATGAAGGAAAGCTTATTTATGTAAGTAGCTTCTTGGGCTATTTGCATGACTGCCCTTTTTGATGTCACTGAGATTTTACAGACTGACTGGGAGTTCACACCAACACTCTCTGGCTACCAGGGACACCTGAAAGGGTAAGTTCTAGTTCTATCTCCATTTCTGTTAAAGCAGGGTTAAGCCTGTTGCCTTAAAAACAAATAAAAATCCCCCCACAAAATACCAGTGAAATGGTCCTGAACGCATGACTGTGACAAGAAGTGCTGCTTTGTCTGTGTCACACGGCTCTCCTGGTGTCACTGAGGGACCAGAGCTTGTTCTGCTCAGAGGAGAGGCAGGGCTGGAACCAACCTCTGACAGATGATGCACTCAGGACAGCCCTCCCACCTCCCCAAATGCAGCTCCAGCTCCCGACTGTATCACTCCCTGTATATTGTTTTCTGTGTTTCGCACAAGCTGCCCATCCGTGCTGTCAAATAATCTTTATTAGAAGATTTTGGGAGGGCTGCTCAGCAGTGTGATGGATAATCCAGCATTTTTGTGCTGTCTGTAACTGGCCAGGTGCTGGTTGCATGCCCTGGCAGTGGGGGCTGTGCTGTTCCCAGGCTGGCAGTGGCCAGCACGTGCCCCTGGCCACGGTGATGTGGATGCACAGTGAGCCACTGAAACTCTGCTGCAGGAGAGAAGGATTGCAGCCAGCATGCATCCATCACCTGGCACTACAGAAATATAGAGTCATTGTAATAGAACAATATCACATGATAAATACCTTCCCCCCTGAAATCCTTGTGCCTCAGCGTTTAGGGATGATGTATGGCCAGGCTTCACCTTGACATTTTCCCCCTAGCAGCAGACTGTTGTCCTGTGACATTTTTCTTTGAAGACACATCAGACAAATATTTGGGGAGGAAGAACAGGAATGAACTTATATACATGAAAGGAAAGAAACAACTACTACTTAAATTAAGAAGTTCAGGTGAGGCACAGCTTTGTCTAATCAGGATTTTAGTATCAGGATGACTTTGGTTTCCTTTTCTCATGTAACATTTACCAATATTCTCTCAGACCCTGCTTTAGCATATTTTTTCCCCATGTTCCTCTCCAGGTTCCCAGGATCTCTTCTGACAGCTCTCTCTTAGTAGAGATGATTATTCCTAGGACAGGGAAAATAGTTCTTTGTAGAACTCCACAGCTGCTTGGTTTATGTGGGGACAAAAATCTGCTTATTTTCTTACACCTCCATTGGACTGTCTGCTACAGCCATGGTGGTTGTGAGGGAGGGAAAAAGCTCACTGGCCTGGCTTCAGCAGCTTACAGAAGGCAGAGTCTAAAGGACCCTCAGGATTTATGCCTGTTAGAATCATTCTTTTCAAAAATTGTGACTCCAACACCTTCCTACCACATTCTGATCCACAGAACACAAAATGTCAGTGAAAACTCTGATATTGTGACATAAGGCTCAGGGTGTGAATTTTGCTCTTTCTTGTAAGGCATGGGGAAAGTATGGAAAAGGAGCCCCATCCCAGAGCATTGTTATGTGTTCATGGGCTGGAGACACATTCTTCTGGTGATGTGGCATTAGAACTTTAAACAGTTATGTGCTTTAAGCAGTAAGAGGAGACTAATGAGGTCCTCTCAAAAGTGAAACTTCAGGTGGATTCACGACTCCACGAAATTTTTGTGACTTGTTTCCCGGAGAAAGTAGAAAGAGGAATTTTTTAAAAAATTGCTTTAATGCTATTTATTTCTCACCACCTGCAAAGCTATGCTGACTTACTGCTCAAGGTTTAAAGGCTTATGGATTGGGAAGGAGGCAAACAATAAAAAGCAGCCTTTTACCAGCCTTGAAAAGAAAGTAGCACAGCTTAAAACTTTTCTCACTGTTTTATCAGCTCACAGAGTTTCTACTCTGAATTACAATACCAACCCCAGGTTTGAGCTGGAATGATCAAATATGCATGGCAAAAGCAGGTTATGGCAAGGCACTGCATTTTGTGGCATGATCTTCATCACTAAATGAAAGGTAATCCTGAAATGTGTAGTATAGTATACTATTTTTAAATTCAGAAGGGCTTAAAACAGGAAGAAAGGCACTGAAGCATTTTAAAGACATTGAAAAAAAAAACCTATTACACACTGAAGTTCATTACCACTGGTAATACAATTGGATTTCACAAAACCAGTTTGTAAATAATTGCATACGAACTGCACATGGTTGCTCACAGTTTACACATGATTACAGTTTGATTGCAGAGACAACCATACAAACAATGAGCTCAATTTACCCAATAGTTGTAGACATTTTGCAAATGGATTCTGTATACTTAAATCCATTTGGTTAAACGCACTCAGTAAATATTTTTCAGCTGTGAGCCCATGCAGGGTACTCAGTGAGGGTTTTCTGTAGTTCAGTGCTCAGCAGAGCAGCAGACAGACCTCAGCAGAGGTCAGACCTCAGCAGAGACTCTTCTGCTACTGTCTGACTCACCTGCTTTTCACATTTTGTTCTCTCCCCTCATCTCTCTGGCATTTTTGTTTTTAGGGGGCTGATCAAAAATCCATGCCAGTCAATGCAGAACTCCCAGCAATAACATGTCCCAGGCTGTTATGTTAGAAACCTGTGCCACGGACAATTACATGGAGTTCACACCTATTCCCAGTGAGGGCCACCTGTTCTTTATGGTGTCCTGCTGCAGTGGCACAAGAGGGGACACTGCCTGATGCTGGGAGAGCTGCTGGGGCTGAATAAATTTAGTTAGAACCTGAGAGCTCCCAGGAAGATTTGCTCAAATCACGTCTGTCCTTTCATACCTCTTAAGGCTGTCCCACGAGGCTGGAAACCACTCAGTCACAGGCTCTCCTGGAGCTGCCAGCTCCAGAGTGCCACTACCAGAGGCAGGAGCTCTCCAGAACATGCAGGGCTCTTCCAGCCCTGCCTGGAGCCTGGTGAAGGCACAGCCTCAAGAGACCAAAGTGAACCTGGCCAGAAGATTTCTGCCAGCTCAGGGTGGTGCCAGAATTTCAGTCATTAGATGAAAGAGCACCTGTAGCACCTCAGGCACACAGGACAGAGAGCATGCAGTATCAAGGAATTTTTAAAAAATAATTAGTTACACTTTTTTTTCTAATAGGTATTTGAACAGGGCAAGATAAAACTTTTTTTCTCTCCGCACCAAAATGTTTCAACTGCCTTTTTTTTTTCTTTTTTTTTTACCTCCTCACAAAAATAACAAATTTGGAAAGATTAGTAAAGCATCACCAAGCAAGGATGACTGCATAACCCATTCTTGATTTGCACACAGTGTAAATCTGCCCCCTTGGCATGGGGCAGGGCATGGGGCATAGGGATGGGGCAGGGGGAAGGTGTCCTCTTTAATGGATAAGGTTTTGCTTTTGTCTTACATTGCTTTTCAAATCACCAACGAGAACAAACAGTTCTTTCTAAGGTGCTGAGAGAACTACAGTCCTGGAAAAAACATTTTAATGATAGATTTAATTGAAGGAGAAATAGTCTTTTGTTTCCCCCACCACAGTTTATTATCCACATAATTAGCAAAATGAATCTCTACATGAGTTGCACCATGTCACACAACAAAGGCACTGATGACTCCAGAGCTCCTCGCAGAGCCTCAAAAATTCTTTGTGTTGCTTGATAACACACCTTGGGTGAAATGGTGCCATTAGACAATATTAAATTGCCAATCTACCCTATCCTTGTTTACAGTACATCCAAAAGCTCCAAAGCTTTTTGAAAGCGAGAAAGTCAGTGACTTTCTGCTATGCTTAATGTCTCAAATGATAGTAAGGGCCATCTCCAGACTGCAGCAGGCAAACATAATTCCTCTCAACTTAATGAAGTTATGCCTGTTTATATCAGCTTAGAATTTCATTCACAATTGTGCTTTGGAGATAGGACTTCACAGTATGCTTAGCAGCTGCCTTCCAGTCATGCAAAGAATGTGGCCATTATTATAACTGAATATTATTTCTTTTAAACAGAGAGAATTATTAATTAGAAAAAATGCCCTCATTTTCAGGGGCACTAGAAAATATTCTTGTTAAAAATAAAAAACAACTTCTCTATTAATTATGTCCACTGAGACCAACACAGTAGCAAAACACCAACCATAACTTATTAGTTCAAAATAACTTGTAGAACTATTAAAGATCATCCTTACAAGAATTTTCAGGTATTCATTTCAGTTCATGCCTTTTATCTTGTGCAGTCATCACTTGTGTGTTTCATACAAACAAAGAAATCTTGTTATTAAAATAGGACAGTATTAAATTAATATTTTTCTTTATTTTTACCTTGTGAAATCTAACTGATTAACTGAAAACGAAAGTTCATTTCAAAAAATCCTGAATGAATAGGAAATACTGCAAATAACAAAATGTACTCAGATTTATTCTGAAAACAGTTGCAGATTCATTCTGAAAACAGTTGCAGATTCTGGGCAGTACAAAGTTTGGATGCCCAACTTAACTGGACTGATTAATCTTCTGAACTGGATACCTTTTCCAGGTTCTCTACTTTGAGTGCCCAGATACCACCTTGAATCCAAAAAGAGCCTGACTGCCTTCCTTTACTGAAAATTTGGGACATGAGTATTTCTCTTGGTCAAATGGTATGGGTATGTACAGTTTGTGCTTTTTCTTCTTCACCATCCCTTAAAGACAAAGTTTGGCTGTCAGAGTTGAAGACTTTATGACCCTGGTTCCTGCCTGAATTTCCACACATGATCACTGAAATCAGCTATTCTCTTTATAGATTTTGTATGAGACAGCCATATTGCATAATCCACTGACAAAATTATGTAATGGATATTTAAGGATTTTTTTAATTAGAAAATGAATTATGGATTATAGTAAATGGAAGGAAACCAGAGAAGGAGCACTAAGCAAGCTGGTTCAACAGGTGACAACGAATGGAGAGAAAGGAATAGAGAAAGGAATGGCAGGAAGGCAGGCAGTGGACATCTGACATAGGTGAAACACTTCAGCAGATACTGGAGGACTGAGAGACTGAAGATTTCCATACAGGACCCTCTGAACAATGGGAAAAGTTTAAAAAGAAAAGACAGAAACAAAGAAACCTCAACCGAAGAGTGAATGGAGCAGTGGAATCTGGTCCTTGCAGACTTGCAGTTGAGGTTCTTAATGACCTCCAATATCTCGATAATTCCAGGTAGATTTAGCTGGTTACAAATGCAAGAGCTGGCAGATTCTGTGAGAATCCCACATGCCAAGCCACAGGGCTCTGGTTTTCAGAGCTATTCATGTCTAGGTACCAAGCAGAGGAAATCTTTTCCTGTCTCTGGCAGGCCCACAGGAGCCCTGCCACAAGACCTTGGTGCCTCAGGTGAGTGGCTCAGTCTCTCACTGCCCAGGTTTCTCCAGAACACACAAATCCCTTTGGCTACACACCCAACACCAACATTTCAAAGTCAGGGGATGTTTTACAGCAGCCAGTGTCCCCTTCAGAAAGGTGTGGCACAGGGAGGAGGCAGCAAGCAGCAGCTCAGGGAAAGCCCAGCTCCAGTGGAATCTCCAGCCCCTTGGGATCTGTGTGAGCCAAAGGAATGAGCACATTCTACCCAAGAAGTGTGCAGATACAGGGTTTCATAACACACCAATTCATTACTCCAGGAGATAGTGTTCTTCCTCTCATCAAATATTAATGATCATTTCAGGAAGTTTAAAAAATTGTCTCCAAGCAACTTCTCACAGCCATTAATTAAAATAATGAGCACTATAATATTAAAAGTGTAATTCTCTTACATGTCCTCAAGTGTTTGCCTAAAAGTCTCTGTCTATGAGAGACCGAAAAAAAAAAAAAAAAAAAGAAAGAAAATCTGAAAGAACAGCAAATTAAAAGTTGATATTTGTATCACTGCTGGTCTAGTCTGTAATTCTCAGCTTGCAAATATGAAATTGGTTTGTTATCTTCTGCAGACAAGATGCCACAAGACTCCTGCTTTTCTCAGCATCCCAACTCCCTGGCGCCAACTCACACACAATGTTTTCCATCCCTGTGCTCCTCAGGAAAGGGGACAAGTCACAACCCACCTGTGCTGCTGCAGAAGTGCTGTAAATATATGCGTAAATGTAAGCAGAGATTTTCAGAATTCAAAGCTGGCATTGAGCAGTTTGCATGTGAAATGGAGAAGGATTCTGCATGTACTCATATGTGGATACCTTGAGAGATTTGTCTCTGCTGCCATTTTATCTTTCTGGTTTTTTATCCCATGAGCACTGAAAGGACAGAGGAAACACGATGTAAAGCCGCGCATGACTCTCTACATAACAATTCAGTTTTAAGGAAGTAAATACAAGGACTTGGAGAATCATCTAAGAGAGGATGAAAAGACAACATGTGTTTACTTGTAATGTTCATAGTTTGTTGGGTTTTTTTTTCATTTAACACACAAAGCACATATTTTCAGTCATCTCTGTTCTTAATAGGATTTTGATTTGCTATATAGCTTCCATTCATCTGAAAAGACACTTGAGAATGAACATAGGAGCCCTGGTCTCATTTCCACCTCTTTCAAGGGATGGCTCTCATCAAGGTGTTTGTGCAGGGCTCCTAGAAGCCTGTTTGGCAAAACAAAAATTCTTCCTTGACAGAGGTCAACTTTCATCTCACACATTCACTGCAACCACCCAGGTAAGTATGTAAACTAGACTACACTTGCGCTGTTAATTCAAATTAAAACAGAATGGGACATATCCAAAAGGGAGACTGAGAGAAACTTCAGTTCCAATACTAAGCTCAGATGGTTGAAATATTCCTCTTACAGAGTGACATGGGTATTCCAGTCCTCTTAGCCAAAGGATGAAACTGAATTTCAATATTTTCCTGAAGAAAAGTGTGAGAGCCCAGCCTGTCTTTTCCTTTGTCTTTCTTCAGTCTGAAGACTTTGCATTGGACTTGATGGAACAGAAACCAGGACACAGAACAGGGCAAAACGCAAAACGCCAGGATTTGCACAGGGAATGTTTGCTCTGTATATTCTTCACACCCTGCTGTTGTCTCAGCCTCCTGTGTGGCACAGCCATCAGTCCTGCACAGCCCTGGCTGTGTGAAAGCTTTTCTTGTCCAGATCACTGTAGAGAAGAGCCAGCTCTAGCATGATTTCATTTTTCCAAGGTGAAGCTGAAGGGTTCCTACCCTTCAAGCTGCGAGTGCAGCTTATAATTGCAGCTGCATTTCTGCTCTCCACTGCTGATATGGCTGAGAAGAGGCAGAAATACTATATTTATGTCAAACTTCACCTTAAATCTTCAGTTCCCAAAGTTCTGAAAATGCTGTGCTGCAATAAGACTACTTAAAATTGTACACTACATTTTGCCATTCAGTTTGGCACAATGAACTGCTCAGTGCTATTCCTGTAACTCTCAAAAGTATTGCTTCATTTAAATTACATTTTCACTGTTTTTTTTATTCCTGCCTTAGTAATAATGTGAAATATTTTTGAATAAAAGGTGTAAACAAAGCTAAGTAGGCTTCTGCATTGACATCACCTAAAGCATCTGTAATTATCTCTATTATTCTAATGAGAAAATTAAAGAGAAGAGAAAATTCTATGGGTTTGGGGGTGGTGGTGGTTACTGTGGTTTTTTGGGTTTGTTTTTTAAAACCTGATATGAAAATGGCTGAATTATCATGATAAGCTATCATCTGTTAGTGAACCAAAGATGATCATTTCAGGGGGGCAGTCACAGGCAGAGGTCCCAGGCCTCAGCTAAAAGACAACTTTCAGGGAAAAGTGCAAGGGAAAAGCCAAGCCACAATGTAATGATCCATAGGAGGGCATTTTAGGTAGAATTGATAGCAGTTATTAAAAAAAAAAAAAAGTAGATGGTTGAGCCCATGGCTAAATTGAACACAGAGCTGTGAATGAAGCTTAGGCTCAGGAGACAAATTAAGGTATGATGAAAAGGTCTGTGCCATCAGATAAGAAAACAGTTTTATTTTTACTCCTGATCATAATAGTGAAAAGCCATGAAATGGCTAAAAGGAAGAAATAATTTTCATTCAAACATAAGCAAAACCATAGTGTTTGAATACATTTTGTGCACTGACAAATATATATGTCTGTAAAGTCTCTATTAATAAAAGATCCAAATGATCTGCCAGTGGCTTCTTTGTTAAAATTTCAACATAGCCCTAAAATTGTGTGGTTGAGAAGGTTTCAGTGGTTTTTGATTTGGGTTTTTTTGTTTGCTTGTCTTGCTTTTATATTTAACCCAGTCATACACTACAAGTCTGTCTATATATTGGTATGATGTTGTTGTAGAGCACATTACTGAGATTTTGCCAAAACCATGGAATAGTCTATACTAGATTCCACAAGGGAATATCTCAATTGCCTCATATCCTGATCTGGGAGCAGAAATAGGATGGAATGTGGCAGCTCAGTAGCAGCACACACACACACATACACAACGTTACCTTAGCTCTACTCACTTGAGACTGAGCCAATAGAGCCAGAACATAACAAAAACAAAACTGAAAGGGGTAAAAAGATTAAATTAAATAAAAAAAAAAACACAGACCCTGCATCTGTTGGTAGGTCCAAACAGAAATCCAGATGTGAAGAGGGCATTTTATGATTAAGATACAGCCAGCTGAGAAGCACAGAACATCCCCTGAAAAATGAATGACCAATACAGGCATAGTAAATTGTTTGTTTTGACATAGAAAGTAAATGGATGGAGTTACTGCCAAGTCTGAAACTAATACTTGGACTTTGAAATGTCAGGCTATATTATCCCAGCTGAGACCCTTTTCTCTTGCTGTGTAATTCAGAATTTCTGCTTGTTGATCTTATGCACCTTGATGCTATTAATGCATTAACAGAAAAGCTGATTTTAAGGTAAATGCATGGTTCCTGGGGCCACAAATGCACTTGACAACAATGACCTTGAGATTTCTGGTAAATAACTTGAGTTTATGTTTATGCACCTGATACTGTTTACATCTAACTCATTATATCTCTACCTACTCTATAATCAAGGAGCAGGCACTACAAATCATTCTGTGGTACAGAGTTTTTGATCCACATTATCCCCAATCTTCTTCTACCTCAAAATATCTGCAATGGTTTTCTTTTTTTTTCTTCACAATCATGGAGTTCTGTGGAAGGGCTGAGAGCTCCTGCCCAGTCTCCTGTCTTGATGGCCTACAAACTTGGTTTTCCTTCAGGGGAAAGCACCAACCTCCTGATCCCACTGCCTGGGTTCTCCTCAGTGCAATCACCTGTGTTCAAACAGCTTTCTAAGGGGATGTTCCTAATCCTTTGTCTTCAAAATCGTGGAACAGGCTGCAAATCTGCAGTACACGTACCTCTGGTGCTGGTCATGGCATGAAATGTTAGAAAGGGGTGAGTTAGGAAGGACACTGAACTTCACAGGATTTACTACTCAAAGTCTGTGGAGGTTGAAATTTATCTACAACTTAATACACTTTTGCAAAGTATATATGCAATTAAACACACATTATTTCCCATACCAGGCTGATTTGATGACTAATATACATCAGTTCTGATCACTACTTATTCCGACACACTAATCTTCTTAAAAACATTTGAAAAGCAGTGCTGTAAACAGTAGAGAGCACATCCATTATTCTAACAGCTACCCCAGAAAATCCATTCTTCATTTACTTAATTCTTTGAACTCATATTTCTCTTCTGCCATTAAGACTACTGAAAAAACCCTCAAATCATAAATCCTGTGTTGAAGTATTCCAAGCAGAGCTTGGAATTTGGCCACTCCCATGGATCTTCATCATTATTAGCCTCCCTGAACAACCTCAAACAATAAATAGTTTGTGAAAATTAGGATGGCTGTATTGATTCAGCCCCAGCATCCCCCTGGCTCAGTGTTCTTTCTCCAGCAGGGACCACAAGCAGATATCTAGAAAAAAGCAAGAACATGACACCTTCCTTGGCATTCCTCTTCCTTGCAGTCTCTGACCCTTCTTTGACTCAGGAGGTCTTGTGGGGCTGCTGTGGTTTGCTCATTTAATAACCCACAACAAATCTCTTCCCATTCCTGTCTGGTCTCTTGAGCTCACATGAATGTTTTTCATGCACAACATTCAATAAACGTTTCCATGCATCTGCAACATGTGTTCTGAAGAACCACTTTGTTCTCTTTCCCATCTGGCTTTCATTAACTTGCTTTGATAGCTCCTACTTCTCATATTCAAACAGAAAGCAAATATAGGTCTTTATTCTCATTCTCCATTCCAGTCATGGCTCTGTAGTCCTTCATTTCTCTTGAATCATGGATTTTTTCCTCTGTTTTGAGGAGCCTGAGCTTGCCCAGCAGAACAATGGGTGGAAGCCATTCCCTGTCTTTGATCACACTCTCTTCCCTGAAATCTTCCCAGTTTTAAGAAGTCCTTCTGAAGAAAGGAACCACAGCTGCAGTCACTCAAGATGTGGATGGACCACACTTTTTCCACTCAGGATTTGTTCTGGTTTTGTTCTTAGACTCAGAGCAAGTTTTAAGTCCCAAATATCTGTTGCACTTTTTTGACTGCTGCCAAACATAAGGCTGATGGTTTCACTGTACTATTTAGCATAACCTCCATTTGTCATGAGACTTCTCTTTATTTCATTCGATTTAACAGTCAGGTATTTGGGAACTTGCCATGTGGAAAATTTCTGTATTTTTCATTCTTTTGTTCCCTTTTAGCTTTGCTTTCATAGGTTCCATTAATTCGTCCTGTGCTTGAACTTAAACCCAGATGCATTTTCCTCTTACAAATAAAGTAAGAGTGGACACAGATAAAGGCAAGAAAATCTTTTGGCACTCCTCGTTTCCAAAGGCATTTCATCAGAGCTCTGATGTCGGGCCCATTGTCACAGATGGAAGTATGCATTTAAGCACCATTAAACAAAACATTTATTCCAAATGCATTGTAATTACAGAAACACCTGTGCAAAACAACTCTGAAAAGACACATTTTTGGAGCTGAGCAGCTCTGGCAATCCCATGGAGGGACAGGACAGAGGTAAATAAAGCGTGGTGGGGATGCAACACAAGATTTTCCAAAGCTTTCTTTGGCTGCTTTTTAGCAATTTGTTTATGTTAATTTTCAATATTAATCCTCACACAGTCTGCAAATTCATTTTTTCAGGAAGAATTTCTTCACAGAGGGGGTGGTCAGGCATCGGAAGGGATTGCCCAGGAAGGTGGTGGACTCACCATCCCTGGAAGTGCCCAAGGTATGAGTGGACGTGGCCTTTAATGCTCTAGTTTAGCTGACAAGCTATCAAAGGTTGGACTTGATTATCTTGGAGGGCTTTTCCAACCTAAATGATTCCATGAGTCCAAGATTCTATGATCAGGGGAACCAAAATGAGATTTTCACAGGTGCCACTATTACGGTGGTGCGACAGAAAACATTTTGAGAGGAACTTAGGAAAGGGTGGATTTCTGTAACAAAAAGATGCCAGCTACAATTAAAAGAAAAAAGTGAAGATCAATAAGAAAAACAAAGAGTAATTAAAGGCAAAGTAATTAAATTAGAAAGCAAGCAAGTAACAGAACTCCCTTCTGCCATGAACAGAAAGAACATAAAGATGTATTTGAGAAGCCTGTGAACTTCCCTGATGCTAAGGACAACCATAAGCAGTTTCAATTAATACCATTTAGAGATTCACTGCAGTTGATTTCAGAAGAATGAGCCCACTTTCCATAAGTGACTAATGGAGCTGACATTTGTAAACCATTATGGACCCCAAATTCTAATCACCATTTCTTCCACAAAAAGCTTTTTCATCCAGCTAAACTAAACTGACTCCAAAAGTACATTTTAGAGTGATAATTAATTCAATGCCAAATGTGCCTGCAGTAAAAATACCTTTAGGGAATGAACACATAACAGTGTGTGTAGCTTTTAAATAAGCTGTCCACAGGGCTATGCCAATTTAAACGAATTAAAATAATTGTCAGTATGCTAGGTATGGAAATATTCTTTTTGTAAAACTGCTGTGAAATGCCCTGGAGGCTTGGGTGGCACAGCAAGACTGCCTGAGAGATCCAGGCACTTACATCTTCTCTGTCCAGCTTGATAGAAATATCCTCAGGTGTTGTGGAGCGTTCAGTGGTGTTGATATAATGGCATAATCCTGTTTTTTCCAGGCAGATGGATGTTGATGCAAACCAACACCCTGAAAGGCAGGGAGTCCACAGCAGAGCATTCAAACAGATTCCTTCCTCTGCTCACTCTGGTTATCTCTCTCACATATTTCTCTTCAATCTTCCCCCCTCCCAGAAAAGTAGACAGGAAAAGGAAAAGGGCAAAGAGTAACCCTTGAAATGTTTGTAAGTGGCAGCAGGCACAGAGCCGTGCTGCACCTGAACCTCCCCTGTGTAATTGGATCAATGTGTCTGAGGTGGCACTGACACACTTTGCTCTCCCTCTGCTGCCACCAGGGCTGGCTGGGACAGTTCCAATTCCAGCAGCCCCACAGACACTCAGGGCTCTTCAGTGTCCTGAGTTTTTCTAACAAGCAGCAATTTTTCAGCCCTTGCAGCACTGTGATCTTGTGCTGCTTTGTTCCTCACCAGCGTCCAGACTGTCCTTGCTACCTGAGACCAATCCCCACAACAGGACCCACACACCCTTGCAGAGCAGAAAACTGAATTCACTGCAGCTGAATTCATTCCTGAACTCAGGATCTGGCCCAGCGTGGTCTGGATCAGCTTTTCAAAGAGTAAAACACCAGAGCAGGGTTGTGCTTCCACAAAAACAAGTATTTTGGTTAAAAATGCTTAGGTTAATATGTGATTTTGTGCAGTTTTTACACAGAGCCACGTAGAACAGACAACTGGGCAAATAATAATTTAAAAAAACTCTGCAAGTTTTTTAGCACCACCACAGATTATCAATGTCACCCTTAATTTGTTTCAACAGGTTCAGAGGGTATCAGTAGAACAATATGAGCATTTTCCACCTGTTGCTGGTTGAAACAATAAAATTTAAATGGTCTAGACTTTACAGCTCTAGAAAATAAATCCTCTGGGAAGGGGAGTAAAATACTCTTCTATTCTAATCTTAACTGTTTACCAGATTATATAATGACCTCTCACCCAGCCTAAGATTTCACATCCCAGTTGGAATAACATTAGTTTTCATTTCCAAGTTTGCAACAAGAAAGGAAAGGGGTTTATTCTACTCTACATTAGGACTGAGTATACAGCAGCTTATTAGAAAACAAGAAACTAAAAATTAATCAACACTATCAACACAACAACTAACAAAATTAAACAACACTATCAAACAAGGACATTTGGAATGGCTTTCCAGACACTTAGAAAAACAAATTAAAAAAAAAAAAAACAACCTCCTAATCATACCTCATGGAGAAAGAATATCTACAAAGTTAGTATTTCTATCTCAGATATACTGAAGAAGTTACTATATTTAGCAGATCAAGGTACGCTGAAGGGAAGAGATAATCTAAAAAGCAGGAACAGATCTGGCCATCAGCTCCCAAACACTCTCAAATATTTGAGCTTTAGTGTCTGACCCTGCTCACATCTCCAGATACAAATCCAAATTCTAGCCTTCTATACCTCAGAATGTTCCCAGTGAGATATTCCAGTTTAAATTAATTTCCACTTCCATTAGAATACTTCTAGACTTTACCTTAGACTAAGTGCTACACTAATATTAAGTGTTTCAATAAAGGGCAGTGTTCACCACACATTACACATCCCTGAGTCTTCCCTTTCCAGCTCCTGTAGGTGTACTGCTTGATTTTATAAAACTATTTTCATCCCATATCAGGCACACATTTCTTTCAGTGCCCCAGTGTTCTAAATACTATAAAAAGGCTTAAGGGGGAAAAAATTGTAAACATTTACTTAATGTTTGGTTACTGGAAAAAAAATTGCGTGCATTTACATCAGCTCAGAACACTGGGAACATGGATATATGGATGTGTGAAAGACCTTAGACATACTCTTAAGAGCTCATGACAAAAAAATCTATTGGAAAATCAAAAAATCTTTTTTTTTTGGCCTAAAGATATTGAAACTTTAGGTACTATAAACTTCTTTCTTACAGAAAGATGATATAGGGAAACTTTCAATAAAAACTCTAAAAGGTTTCCTGTCCTGTCCCCCAGAAGATTTTCTCATGAAATTCCCATCATGAGACCATCTTCACCAGACATTAGAGAGAAGAGAGCGGAGCAAGTGTGAACACAACATTTGAGTAGCCTTTGCCTTTATCCAGCCCAAAGCACAGGCTGCACCCACCTTTACCTGATGCAGCAAAGCTAAAGAATGAGAGCTTTGTCCTCTGGGTATGCCTTGAGCTCCTGTGCAGGGCTGGGTGTATTCTGGGGTTATTTCTGCCAATATTGTTTAATTTTGGAAGCACAGGCAGTAGCATGCATTTACCAAATGGGAGCTTATTAGGAGGAACTCTTTTTGTTTAATATGAGGACCACTCCTTCTGATGGGCATGGGGGATTAGACTTTTAGCATTTCCTCTGAAGTAAAGACTTTGAAAAAGGTATTAAATATAAGGCTTGACAAGAAGAATAGGCAGCAAATAACACAAAGGGGAATTATTTTCTGAGATAACATTACAATTTGCCACGTGGAATCTTTTTGTTTTACAAGCATATGCTTAAATGCAAGGGTAAAGTGGGAAGATCAGAAGAGATACAAAACCTGATAGCTTTATTTCAACTTGCTGTTCTTTGAAAGTTGGCAGGCAAGCTGACTTCTGTGGCAAAGTCCTCTGCAGGTGCTTTGCATCAGACTGCACAGAGCAGTGCCCTGTCTGTCCCACTTACAGTCAGATGGGACCCACAGGACGCCCTTCTCCAAGTGCACCCCGACTGGAGTCCTGGCAGGGAGGGAGGAATGGCATCAGCTGGGAACCCACTTCTCCACCATCTGGTAAAGAGCTCCTAGCAAAGGGACAATCTTTTTTTTTTCTTTTTTTTTTTTTTTTTCTTCCATCCATATGTCAAAACATTAAGTGAGAAATCACACTTGAAGGAGATGATGAAATTCCTGGTTTTGGGATGGGATGGAATCACCATCTCATTGCTGACAGTGGCAATTTTGCTTTTTCACTTCAGTAGGTGGAGGGTTGCTAATTTCTTTAGCACATATTCTAACACCTTTAAAAGAACTATTTATATTGCCTTTAATTTATTGCATTAGATTTTATGTTCCCAGAGAATTTACACAGCCATATCCTAACAAAATGGTTTCTTTTAATGCAAGTGAGCATATGAATTTTACGCAGATCATTAACGTCTGTCATTTTCAAAATTGTTAATAAATTCTACTAAAAAATAAACCCCAAACCAACCCCTAGCTAGAAATGAAGTGCACTGCCTATAAATATTTTGTGAATTCCAGGAGACTGAGTTTCCACAGAAGAAAGCCACACTTCCTGCATTATTTTCTTCATTAACAGTGAATAAAAATAAAATGCAAATGTTCAGATTCTTTGGTACTGTGGAACCATCCTGCCCAGTCTTCTCCAAGCGTTACCCTTCATGCTGAAAAAGGTCAAAGCTAATCCTCTCCCATGGATTGTTCTCTTTACTATGGAGGTGGCCATCTGTGCAAAAAGCTCTAACTTCTGCTCTAGCCTGGCTTTTTCCTAGAGTTCTTCCTCAAGGACTATCCTGCCTCTTCCATCTGTAGCTGTGAATGAAACTACAGTGCCTGCAGGTTCAAAGGAGACTTCTGCAGGCCTTTCCCTTAAAGCCCTCGAGCAGGGGTGGTGTTCCTTGGCCCTGGCACTGTGCCACTTTAGAACAGGTTTGAGCACCTTTGCCCTCTGCGCGACCCCCAGATCCCGACAAGCTGATCTGCAGAATTAGCCTAATCAGAGTTCAGCTACTGATAACCTGGCACTTCATGCCTGTGTGTCCACTTCATTTGGGCTGATTCACAAGGACAGCAGGATGTCCCTTTCTCATCTATGGTAAACAGAAGTGATTTCCTCTGCCTGATTGCCGGGATGCAATTTTTTCTTGATATCATACCATTTTAATGATGTGCTAAAAATAAGAATTTTCCTCGTATAGGTATGGTTCTACATTTGTCACCTCTGGTGATCCTCAAAATGCATTAAAAAAGGCTTAGAGAAATGGCTTCTTCTGGAGAATACACAAGTCTGAGTAAATGTCTATGTATACAAAGTATTCCTGGAAATGAAAGTGGATGAATAAAATACACTATAAAGAAAGAGAAATAGAAAGAGGATTAGCAGCAACCTTTTAGCTGTGAAGCTTTGGGATGCAGGAAAATTAAGGTTAGAGCAAAAATCCTGCTGAGTTAATATGTACGGAAAGATGAAAGAGAGAGGAGAAAGGGAGTGTGGCAAATGGGAGGGGGGAGAAAAGCTGCAAAAGGTCAAGTTGCATGCAGAAGAGGTGAGCATGGAATCAAAGGGTAGGAGCCATATGAGCCAAATCAAAGCAGAAAGGAGCCAAGGCTTGAAATAAGAACACTGATCATTTTGGAGATAGGTTATTGGATTAAACTGGAACAGTGTTATCACCTTGTCCAAGGAACAAGAAATGAATTAAAAGCACATCATACAGGAGGATGTCGAGGTGTATATTTCCTTTTCTATTTTTTCATTAGTGAGGTGCCTGCTTCTTTTGACTCTAATTTCTTTAGCCTCATTTGATAGAACAATAAAGCTTTTCTTTTAATTTCTGTTGATTTTCCTCAATTTATTCAGTGAATCCTCACCTATGTTGCTAATCACAAAAACAAAGTCCCATTACTCCAACTTTCTGAATCTGACGGATATTGTGACTAAATTTTTCAGAGGGACATGTGTGCTGAAGGAGGAAATTGATTAGTGCATGAACCAGTTCTCCAAGGAGAATTTGTGGCAGATGTCCTATTTTAGAAGTCTCCTCAGTGCAGAGGAAGCAATGCTAAACTGACATGGGAATGAGTAAAGATTAACTAATCTTTTAGGTCTTTTGCTGTGCAGCCACACTTGAGAATTATGTTGCTTATTCCCTCAAAATGGTTATTACTCTTAGAAAACTCTTCTGTCCCCCATACAAAACATTTCTAATTGCTTCCTTTAAAAGCCTGCTTCCTAATCCCCATTTCTGCTTTCATTACATACCCACTTTAGTGATTGCAAAGAAGAAATAAAAATTGAAGAGTCCTCAGTAACTTCGAAGATTTTAAAAAATAACAATTGATCTTGGGGAAATCAATGTTGCAATGAGGACTTACCTCTGTGGTAAGTGATTTTGAAGTCCTACTGCCACTTAAATTCAGACAGCAAGCAAAGGACTTCAAAAGGAATTGGATCAGGCTATGGATACCTGATCTCCATTTTGTGCAAATTATACCAGCTGTATTTGTAAGAACAACAAAAAAAAAAAAAATAGAACAGGGCTACAATACCTAGACTTTATTGTCTGAAAAAACACTATTGGCCCTTTCATCTTTGTAGATTTATATTCAGCAATACCTTTCTTTAAGCCATGCAAAAAAGCAAATACATGTTTAAATATTCAGTTCTGACATCAGCTTCACTGAAAGGGACGAATATTTTATGTACTGTAATAGTTCCAATTGCTCATTAGGGCTTTGGAAACGAGAGCAGATCTGCTCTTGATACTTCTTTTCCAATTTTGATCAGGCAGGCTGTGCCACGTTCTGCAGTTCAGGGTATTGGCTGTGTTCGTGCTCCCTGGTCACAGCACGGGCACGTTGGGATGCCTGAGAAAGTGTGGCAGTGTAATTCCCACAAACACTGAGCTTTAATCACCACTTGCATTCCCACTGATTAGAGCACTGAATACAGAGCCCATTATCCAGCAGCCCTTCAAGCAATGTCTTTTGATTCCAAACGGAGAAAACTCTGCAAAAGCTGCCTTTAAAAGCGGGGCCATCTGACTCGGAGCACTCTCCTCATGCCAGAAAAATGTCCCACGAGTTCCTTCCTTCTACAGGACTCTTGAGAGCTTGAGAGTCTGAGGAACATCAAAAAAAGTAGGTGTTCAAGCTGTGGTTTTAATGCTTGCCAACAATGCATACTAAATCAGATTGTTATCCTTATTCCACATAAACACAGAGTAATTGGGCAAAAACAAGGAAAAAAAATCTTTAACAGGCTGTCATAAAAACCCAGCAGACCTAAGCCTTTAGGAATCACTGCCATCTATAAGGTCAGGCATATGTTCACCTTCTAACTGCTTAAATCTCCTACGTCACTGTCAGTGCACACCAATAGAGTCAGGTTCTGGGTTTGCATCCATCTCCTGGAAGCAGAATCACTATTTTGCTCAATAACACTGTCTCCATCTTTTCAAAAGATAAATAAAGTAATGCTTTCTCCTTATTTGGGGGGGTGGTAAGTGATTTTTGCTGAATTCTTTTGGACCAGCTGAAGTGATTTGGATGCTGCAGGAAATGTTCTTGTAAAGCTGGTCCCTGCTGGCATATGGAGATCGTGGGGTTCTGTACATCAGCAGTTTTCCTTCTGGAAAGGTACTGGCTTACTTTGCTTACAAAACTGTGCACTCACGATATATATTCAAGCCATTAAGTAGTAAAAAACCAATACTGAAGTTGTACTGCATCTTAAAATAGATTACAGTGATAGCAATTCCTTTCATGGCTTTAGTAAACTTCTCATAATTTGCCTATCAATAAATACCCCACCCAAAAAGTGAGGCATCAATGAATTTTAGATTTTGATTTTGATCTTTAGATGAAGACAATCTCAACTACCTGTGGGGCAGGGCAGGACTTGTATCTGGCATAAAAAACAGCTGGTTTGTAACGAAACCTAGAAAATGCATGCCCAAACTCCATTGCAGTGTAGCATTCTAGGTTTGCTTTGGTTTTGTTTTGTTTTGCTTTTTCCCAAATTATCACCTTGAATTATTGCTTCTGTTTTGTAAAAAGCTTCAGAATTACAAAGTCATCCAAAACTTAGCCTGATTTTGACTTTGTGTGACAAAACACTTAAAAGCACTTGCAGGAGCCCCTCTGCTCTGGAGCCAGGCTGGGAGAGCTCAGAGCTCCTTCCAGTGCACAAAGGGGCTCCAAGAGAGCTGGAGATGGGCTTGGGACAAGGGCTGCAGGGACAGGACACAGGGAATGGCTCCCAGTGCCAGAGGGCAGGGCTGGATGGGATATTGGGAATTAGGAATTGTTCCCTGGCAGGGTGGGCAGGCCCTGGCACAGGGTGCCCAGAGCAGCTGTGGCTGCCCCTGGATCCCTGGCAGTGCCCAAGGCCAGGCTGGACACTGGGGCTGGGAGCAGCCTGGGACAGTGGGAGGTGTCCCTGCCATGGCAGGGGTGGCACTGGATGGGCTTTGGGGTCCCTCCCAACCCAAAACCTTTCCAAACATGATTCCATGAAATTTAAGTCATCTTTTCAATACTTTTCTTCCTCATGTTGCCAAAGAAAATGACACCCTTCCGTAGAAGTTTTTCTGTTAAAGTCTTGATGCTTGCTGCTTCAAATCCCTTGAACTTCCTAGGTGGCATCTCGGTTTTATAGTCCACAGGGACAAATGGAATGCAGATTTGGAATTACTACTTTGTGGTGCAAAGTAATATTTTCCCTCTATAGTGAAACTCTGACACTGACAGGATGCATTCTGTATTGTTTACTATAAAAGGGAAAATTTATGTTTAGAAAAGGTTTTGAAATGCCATCTTTCTGAGTGTAAGCACACAAGTAAAATCAATATAAATTCAACACCCTGTTTCTTTTTGCAATTCAATAATAATAATATCAAAACTGTGTTTAAATGTCAAGGATGTTGGAAAAATTGAAGATAAAATTACAGTAGCACTTCCTCCCCTGTGAAATAGGAATTCTTTCACTAATCCTGTAAACAAAAGCACTTATTTAATTGTGCTCATCTGTTCTAGAAGTACCTTATGACAAAGATGTCTCTGTAATAAGAATTAATTAAAATAAACCATCTGTTTGGGAAAAAAAAATCAAAATAAAAAGTATATGCAGCAAACCCACAGGGTAAAAGGCTTTTCTCAGTAAAGACATTAGAATTTAATTTGAACAAGATCATGGTTTTTTGATTCCTATAATGTGGGGGGGTTAATATCGTGTAGGGTCACTGAAAGTGCTGAAGGTGTTGGTAGTAATCTATCTATTTGTTTATTTTAGACTTAAGGCCAAAAGTCACCTCTGAGGGGAACAAAAGGCGAAAGTACCATGAACTGTAGGAATGGAGGCCAGGAGCTCCCCTGACAAGGAGCTCGTGGAGGGTCTGCTGGAACAGAAGGGATCTGCTGCTCCTGCTCCCAGGGCTGAGGCTGGGAAAGCTCCGAATCAGATGGACGGACAGCCAGGCCCATTCATGACTGAAGGGAATTATCAGACTGGATAAAGGAAGCTAAAAGACTGACATGAAATCCAGAGAGGTCAGAATTATCAGCCTGACCTCAACTAACATCAGAAAATAGCTGTTCCTTTGGTTTCCTGTGCTAGCATCAGGTACCCACTCCTAAGCAAAAGTCCCGCTGCTAAAGCTCACCCCAATCTTTACCTTACACATCTATTTGTATATTGCATTTATATTTTGCCCTTGGGATGAAGGAAATGTGGTCCCTGTTTGAATGAGGTGCAAGAAAAACATGTTAAATATGTGAAATATTAATATGTTGCTATGCTAAGCAGCAACAATGAAAGAATCTTACTGGCACCTGCATTAAGGCTTTAATTTTTTTTTTAATTTATTTTTACTTTGCATCTCTGTATGTAAAGTAAAAATAATGACTGATATTTCACACTACTTCCATATATATTAGGGGAAGTCTGAAGTCTGTCTCCTCTGCTATTTGTCCTTCTAGAAATGTTCAGGCTGAAGGCAGATGAGCAACCCTTTTTCAGCTAACCCTATATTTTTGATTTCCCTTTGTTTTCACACACTTTTTTAGTGTGCTACTGGGGTAACTATAACAAACAAAAGACACAAAATAACCAGATTCTTATCACCCCTAATACATGTTATCCTACGAGCACATAGGTTAGATATGAAATGCTTTTAACATTAAAACTAAATAATGCAGTGTTGCTGCATTTTTTGGCAGCAACGCTACGTTTTTACAGCATTTTCAGCATCATGTTCTTAGTGAATTTTGAGACAGAAACAATTTTTTTCAATTATAGGCTGTGGACCACTATCAGCCGAACTCTACATAAAGATATCAGAGGAGCTGAACTGGCAGCTTTCTCTTGTATTGGAAAAGAGGGAATGCAGCGGGATGCAGCTGGATACACCACCCCCTTTGCACTGCTGCTCACACTCGTGTTTACTTTCCACCCCCCATGGCTGACAGACTGCACACTTTTGGTTTTGAGGCAGAATTTTGACTCAGAACAATGAGTTCTATCCATGGAGTAGCTGATTTGGGCCATAGGTGCCTTGCTCACAAGGGGAAATTAATCATTACCAGAGAACACTCCACCATAATGTTCGCTCAGCTATAAAGCTGCTCCACTGGAGATGGGTTGGCATTTTCCAAGTCCTCATTAATACCAGTCAGAATAGAAATGCTTTTCAGCTTCTCTTATTTCATATATATTTATTTTGAAATTATGAAAAGTACCTTTGAAGCAGCAATTGTGTGAAGTGAGTGACCAGAACAACTTAAATGGAGAAGTATCATCATTTTGATATATTACATTTCAAAACACCGTACCTTGGGCAATACCTCACATGAGGATGTTACTGCACATTAATTCTGAGAATGTTAGGATCTGCCCACCACTATTTCAGCAGTAAATGCCATGGCAATAAAGAATAATCGCTGCAGTAGTCACACTATTATAGTTAGAGCTCTGTTGGAGTTTCCATTATAAGTTGTAAATGCTCTTTTTGAAGGATTTGCAACTTGGTGCTTTTGAATTCACATTGGGCTGCAACTTCACATGGGGAAGGATTAGTGTATATAATTGCTTCGGTTTTGTTTGATGTTTGGGTATACTGGCTGAGAGAAAAATAGACCAGCTCATTGAAACACCAGCCTTGCCTGCACACTGCTTTTTGCCCTAACTTTTTGATTACAGTGAAATTTTACCCAAGGATAATTACACTGGAACAGCCTCTCATGTATCTCCAGTGTAAAGGTGTTCCACCAGTATAGCTGATTCCTTTAAATTTAGTGGAATGAACTGGTTTTTGTGTCATGCCATTACATTCTTAAATCCTAATTATAGATCTTTTCCTACTGTATTTTAGCTGTGTTGGTTTCTACATCAGCAGGATTAGAGAAATGCAGAACCCATGGAGGAAAGCCCTAAGATGCTGTGTTTGTTTACAGGAAGTGAGCAAACTGATGCATTTTCTCAAGTTGTTCCATCATGGAAAAAAAAAAAAAAGTGATTTTATAGCTTCATGTTTTAGTTGGTTTATTTTAGAGGGTTATTTGGGAAAAGCAGCTTTTCATATTTTTCCTTTTCTTCATTTTCCATTTGCAGTGCTGTAGTCCTAAAGCTTCAGACTGTTCTGCTGAGAATTACTTATGCCTTTAACAGAGCTTCAGCACTTTGAGTGATACATTAAATTGCTGGTACTTAAAATCACACAGGGTCCTGGAATGTGAAAGAACTCCATATCATATTTGGCAATGAGGAGCAGCAGGCATTGGAAACAATGAAAAATACCAGTAATTGGCCCAGGAGTTCACATTTGACTTAATGGTCAAACTGTTAATATTTCCAAGTAAAGTGAAAAAACTTTAAAAGAGGAGTTTGTAGCAGAATGGCTGTGAAACAAAAAGGATTCAGAAGTACCCTGTGAGTATGAAAGCCCAGACATATCAACAAATAATGAGAAAAAATGGGTGTAAAGACTCTAATCTTTTGTAAATTGCACCCAAGTAGGAGAAGAGCAGTATCATTACTGTATGAACAAAACTCCAGCTTCAGTGCAAAGCTTGTCACATCTAATACAATCAGCTCTAAAAGTGATGCAGGGAATCATGACCCCACATCTCTCCTGCCACACTAGACTTCTCTCACCCAAAAGAACATAATTAATTAATTTCAGCTGGAGGATGTTCTCCAGTTTCATAATTAATAACATGTACATCCACCACATTAACCCTCTGCAGCTGAAACAGTATGTAAAATGATTAGTAAAGGTAAATTAAGGCTGATTTCCATCCAACAATAGGCTGGTACCAGTTGTAGTTTTAAACGATCAAAACCATGTCAAAACTTATTTATGGACACTGAAACACAAAGAGCAATGCCAATTGCCAATAGGTGTGTAGTATTTGAAACAAGATAAAAACTATACAGAAGGAAAATAAACATGGTATTAGTCTGTTACAGTGTGTTCTGTATCTGACATGGCTGAAGCAGATCGGTGTGATTTTCTGTAGCATTTAATGTACTGAGCTTTAAGTAGACCTGAATCAAAAAAACAAACAAACAAACAAAAAAACCAGAAAACCAACCAAAACCACAACCAAAAACCAAAACCCCAGATCAAACACCACCAGTGATTTTTGCTGTATCTTCAGGTGGGTTACAGTTTATTGGTTCATTACCTTTCCCATGTACAACAGGAGAGGGACTGGGAAGCCAGACATTTCTCAGCAAGGCTATAATTGTGTTTGCCAGACTTGCTGGAGACAGTGCCAGTTTTCCTGTGGAACTCCCTGGGAACAGGGATGGGGATCATCAGCCTTGAACTGGCAGAGGAGATGAGCATCTCCTCTGAAACTGCTTTT
Organism: Leptocoma aspasia; assembly: GCA_013399835.1. Lineage (NCBI taxonomy): Eukaryota > Metazoa > Chordata > Aves > Passeriformes > Nectariniidae > Leptocoma > Leptocoma aspasia. Next base: position 178,926 of record VXAX01001791.1, read on the forward strand.
ATGGAGAGACCTGATTCACAAATTCCTTAACTCAGTATCCCGCCCACCTACCTCCTCACACTCACACCAGGTTATAGTAGCACATACTCAGCTTTAAGGGGCAAGCCTTCAGCAAATTGCTGGTGTAATTGGAAAAAAAGTAGGTTTCAGTCCCTAAAGTGTTAACAAAAGGTGAAATCACTAGAAAGCCGAGAGAGCTGCAAGATCCTATTCTATTAAAAAAGTTACCAGATGAGCCTGTTTGGTCTATTGCAGGATTGCAGAAGAAAAATTGGTGTATTAGCAGTAGGGGCTAGAAAGGAGACACAAATAAGAAACAATCATTTTTACCCAGAGGTAAGAAAGTCCAGGGTATATGAGATCATTTTATTGAGTTCCATTATTCTGACTAAAATATTAATTTGGGGACCCACAGTGCTAGAGAAACATTTTGTTGGAAAATGCCTGTCTATGACTTTTCAAAGTTCATCCTCAAGGAGAAAACTGATTTTCTGTGCATCATTCTTGGAGAAATGAAGCTGCCTAAAGCATTTTATGTTCCCACCATTAACACCCCATATGCTTATACTGGCACGTGTTCAAACTGTCATTCTCTGTTGTACATGCTGCTCACAGAAGAGAAATTATCAAAAAGGCATTTAACATATTTTAGCTTTGACCACATTTTAGCAGGTGTAAAAAAAATTAGGAGAAAGTTGCAGGTACCATAATGTTCCCACAATGTAGCAAATATTCTGCTTAAGAGCTGCTGCTCTACAGTAATTCCAGGACAGCCCTGTTTTGAAAATCAACCTCTAATATGTGTAGTTTGTCACATTGTGAATGCTGCCTACCCGACTGTGCACGTGCCTGCTTTTTCTGGTGCTCTTTTGGACATATCAAAACACATCACAGGTGAAAAATATGAAAAGAGGAGACTTTCTACTTAGAGGTCAAAAAAAAAAAAAAACAAAACCAAAACAAACAAACAAACAAAACCCCTCTCTTTTTTTCTTTTAAATTCAGATCCCAAAATGTATAGGTTTGGTTTGTGTCAAATGCATTGAAGTTATTCAATCCATTTACAAACTTCTAATGATTATTTTTAAAGCAGACATGTTTCAATGAAAAGTAATTTTAAAACATCAAACATTTTTCTTCATATACTTCCAAATTCTTCCCCTTATTACCATCAACATTGTTATCTGAATGCAATGTACTGCCCGTGTTCTTTCCTCCACAAAATCCCATGAATATTTATGCATAGCTAGTCCTAGATTCATACTAAAAAATCTTTGTTTTCTCATGTTGTCATGGTTTACCATAGAGCCATACATCGCATATGTACCATTTCTGTGTCTGTACAGATAATAAATCTATGATACCTTAAATAAGGTTTGAACATTTCTGCTTTAACCAAAATTTAAAGCTGTGGAATTTAACTAAATGTTATAATAGAGCACTGAAGCCCTTCCTACCTGGGAAAAAAAAATAAAAATAAAAAGGAAGGGCTTATGCTTGCAGAGCTACACTGGACAATCCCAGGGAGAGGGAAATTAGAATGAAAGGTTCTGCCTCAAACCTCACTGAAAACACTGGGATATTCCAAAGCATCTCTTCTTATCTGCAAAGCAGGTGGTGTTTTAACAATTTCCATATTCCCCACTGGTGTGTTTTCCACATATAGCTTCCAATGATAAATTGCATTTCATTGGCCGAGTTATTTCACAAAGCAGAGCACTAAAGGAAGATTTCTGAACAAGATGAGCCTGCATAAACAGTCTGCCTTCATGGCACTCGTGTGGAGCCTCTCTCTGCTCATCGCTTTGTTTATCCACACTCTGAACATGGCAATCCATCAGCGAGTGTTGCATAGGAAGACTTCAAAACAGAAACAGCAGTACCCTGTTTACTGCAGAGTCAAACTTTGGCAAATAAGCCCCACCAGGCTTCTCTTGGAAAAGCTATCAGAATTACTTCTGTTTTCTTGCTTGAGATGAAAAGCCCCCTATTGGCTGCCAATATTTGTATATTTTTACATTTGGATTATCCGTGCGGGATTCAGTAGGCAGAGTTGGTCCAGGAGAAATAACAGATTTGTGTGCCCAGAAATACACATTTGGAGCACTGATAGCCTTTTTCTACACTACTGTGGGAACTTTCCTGAGAAAGGAGGCCCTAAAAATGCTGTAAAGATTTCATAAGTGCAATGCTCCCTGTGGAAGGGTAAAAGCAGTAAAGATTGGGAAGGTCTGCATATCTGAATTCCATGGTTTCAAAGGATCCAGTCACAGCCTGCTGTGTCTGAGAGCGTGTTCATTGTCTGCCTTTCAAGATGGCATTGCCAGGGCTTCCAGCAAACATTCCCTACATCACACCAGTGCTGCTGCCTGCCCTTCAATCAGCCCAGGCAGGAAAAGATGCTGCTGGAGATGCAAGAGCTTTACAAGAGCTTTAACTCTCAGCATCGCTCTGCCAATCCATCCTCTGACAGACTGTGAGGCACAGAGCGGGGAACTGGGGCTGAGTAGGACACTCGATGCTCTTCTGATCTGTTTGTGTCCCTGCTTCAGCTGAGTTTGCTCATTTTTGATGTTTTACTGGCAAGGAGGATCGTGCTGCACTCAGAGACAGACAAGCTACCTGGCGCATGCTGCTGGAAAGGCCCAGGAGGAAAGTGGAAAAAAATTACCAATAAAAATCCAGCAAAAAAGCTGAATTTTTGTTCCAATTTAACGTTAATTAACTCATGTCTTACAAGCTTGGGCTAACTAGACAGGTGCAGCAGAATTTACCCTGTGCTCAGCTGAAGGATCAGGACATCAAAGTCCTTGCTAAGAGGGACAGTTTTCCCTTATGTAAATTATCACACTGGTTTTGAAAGGCCAGCTGATGTCAGTAAGAATTGATAGGTCTGGCCCTAAACTGATATTCTCTGAATGCTTTTGACATGATTAAGATTTTCACGTTATCTTTTGATCAATTGATTGATGCATACACACATATTTTCTTCCCAAGAGAAAATGAGATAATAAAGAATTACTGATGAATGAGTGATTACACATCTTTTTTGCACCAGGAATTTTTATCAAGCACTTAGAAATGAATATAAGCCAATAGTAGTAATAAACAGTCTTCATAAAAAGTGTGTTGCTGGAAATGCACTTAACTTATCAACACTATCATATCTAATTTTTAGCAATGCTATTTAGATTATTATACATACTCCGGACAACATATTACATTAGATCAGATGCTCAGAGAGACTTTTATAATAAATGGATGGCAGCAGAAATTCCATCTTAACATAAAGACTTATTGCTTGGCATTCAGATGGATTCTGTAATCCCAAGCTAATTGTTATACATTGAATTACCACATTTAATCATTAATGCTGCAGGGAGGCAGACATAAACAGATCATTGAGACTGGGATATGACTGTGGATTATTAACAGTACTATCCATTTTATTCTTCTAGATGTGTCTTTCAGTGTTGGTGCAGTGTATGCTATACAGAAATAGTATTTTATTTCCATTCTGCTGCAGTACAAGATATCCCAGAACCCCAGGGTGGGTCAGGCTGGAGGGGCCCACGGGGGCTCCTCTGGTGCCACCTCCCTGCTCCAGCAGGGCCATCCCAGAGCTCAGGACACAGCAGTGTGTCCATGTGGCTCTGGAATATCCCCAGGGAGGAGACTCCACAGCCTCTCTGCACCATCTGCTCAGGGCTGGGCACTGCCCAGGGCAGAAGTTCTGCCTCCTGTGCAGGGGCAGCTCCTGGGCTCAGCCCCTGCCCGTGGCTCTGGTGCCATTGCTGGGCCTGGAGCAGAGCCTGGGCCTGCTCTGCCCTCCCTGCACACAGGGACACACAGGGACACACAGGGACAGACAGGGACAGACAGGGACATACAGGGACACCCAGGGACACACAGGGACAGATAGGGACAGCCAGGGACACACTGGGACAGACAGGGACAGACAG
>VXAX01001793.1:9724-25975 GCA_013399835.1 Leptocoma aspasia
CCCCTGGAGGAGCTGAACGTCGTCGAGCAAGTGCGAGTGAAAGTGAGATCCCGCCGGCGTGTGCTGCCTCAGCCGTCCGATAACTGATTGCCTTTTTATAATATTTAAATATATTTATAATAGTACCTAAACATAGCGCTGAAAAATGTCGGTGAACGTGAGCGAGTGGAATTGGCCGTGCCGGGCCCGTGGTGCGAGCAGGGTTTGCTGTGTCCCCGCAGGTGAACGATGCCGAGAGCACGGTGTCGGTGGAGTTCACCCCCACCATCCCGCACTGCAGCATGGCCACCCTCATCGGCCTCTCCATCAAGGTCAAACTGCTCCGCTCGCTGCCCGAGAGGTTCAAGGTGAGGAGCCAAAGCAAAGGAGGGAGATTGTGCTTGCAAAAATTAAAAAAAAAAGGAAAAAAAAAAAAAAGCTAACTAGCTTGCAGTGAAAAATAGCTAGAGCTTTTCAAATTTTTTTTCTGTGAGGGAGACTGCAGGAAGCAGAGAGGGCAGTGGGCTGAAATATCAGCGCACAGTTGTGGTTCTGGGGCTGCTGTCGTGGGCCAGGGGTTCTGAGGGGAATCACTGCAGTGCTCTGCACCACGGCAGGAGAGGTCTCACCCTTGTCTGAAGCAGGCTTAAGCACATGCAAATGCAGAATGCTCTGCAATTTCAGACTTTTATTTTATTCTGTTATACAGTGTAACTGATAGTGGCAATAATGTCCTTTCTCCCTTCTTTTTGTTACTATCTTATTTTTAGTAGCTTGAAATTAATCTTCCAATGTTTTGTTGATCTCATCCCCTGTTTCTTTGGTGCTGCTGTTTCAGCTGGATGTTCATATAACACCAGGAACACATGCCTCTGAGCACGCAGGTAAGGCTTTTAGTCCTCTCTTGTGTGGTATTTATACTTGTTTTAATGATGAAAATTGGCGAGGAGAGGGATTCCCACAGCTGCAGAGCAGCATCTGGGACTCTCTGTGCGTCACATTCTGGGGGATGTTCCAGAACAGGAACACGGAGTGTCACTTAGATTGTCCTGTAGTGTTCCTTAACCATCTCCTCAGGCAGGCTGTGCTCTCAGACAGTCACTGATGATTTGCCTGAGCACTGGGAAGGGGAGGAGGACGGGGTTCCTTGTGTTACACCTGCAGAGAGGCTCTGCCTGAGACAGCAGCTCTGGGTGCACTTGGCATCCTCGGAGCTGCAGCACCATGGCAACTGGGATCGTGTGGCTCAGCGTGAAGACTCTGAGCCCCGGTGCCCTGACTGGTTTCTTGTGGGTTTTTTTTGTGCACAGTTAATAAACAGCTCGCTGATAAGGAACGGGTGGCAGCTGCTTTGGAAAACTCTCACCTGCTGGAAGTGGTGAATCAGTGTTTGTCTGCTCGGTCATAATTGCCTGGTGAGGAAATCATTGGTATTCTGATCTACTAAACTCATTTTGTATATAAGTGGTGATGTTACAATTTACATAAATCTGTGAGCAAAATAAAATCACTTAAATTCTCTTGAGGAAATGTTTCTTTGCTCTTTCAAAAAATACTATGTGGGGAGTTAGATTATAGGCAGCTACAAAAATATAATAAAAATTGGCTTTTTAATTGGGTACAATTTTCCATTAAAATTTTTTTTTTCAACCTGTTTTTAACTGGTTTCTTACTACTAAAAATAAGTTATAAGCTACATTTTAGGAGTGGATTTTGCACACTGGACTTCACAAGTACACCAAGACAACTTTTAGTTAAAATCTTTGCATTCCTGTGACAGTTTCAGACTGCTAATACAGTTTACTTTCAGTCAGCACAAGTTGTACAGGTTGGTGTGTGCAAAGTTGGAGGACATTTAGCAGTAAGTGTCCACATTTCCAAATCACATGTCTGGTTTTAATTATCTTACCTTAGATTAGCTAAATATGGAGGGCTCTTTAGACCTGTGTAAAACATGATTTATTTTCAATTACTACTTCATTGTGGTAGGAAATACAGTATCTTTGAAGGAGGTTTTATTTGTTCACCTGCAATACAGGAGTCATTACCAGTTCTCAGTATCAACAGCCCAGCAGGCTCTGCTGAAAGACTGTCCTGGCAGTGTTTGACAGCTAAAGGACAAGTTTTGCTCTAAAGGCCTTGAGATTTAATGCTAAAACCCAGCCTGTGCTTCTGGTTTGGGAACTGTGGCATTCACTAAGCTGTTGTCTTTGGCAGACATTGACAATAGAAAAACTCATTAAGAATTAATATGAATTTTTGTAAAAGATGTCTCTAGTCCTGGGCCACATGGAAAAATAACAACCTGTTGGGAATTTTGGTGCATGCAGCCATCACAATGTTGCCACCTTTGCCATCAGTTATCTGGAAAATAAGAAATACACTTTCTAAAAATGCAGGTTGTGCTCACCAGTTTGATGGTAGTGCTTTGTGCTCCAGTAGCCTTTTCTCTGGGAGGGTCTCAGATGCTGTTTGAAAGGGGTGAAGCTTATGGACAGTTGTGTAAAGCTCAGCCTAGCAGTCCAGTCCAGTGCTCCAAGTGTGACATCCAAAGTCACACAGCAAAGCAGGAGAGAAACAAAGCCAGGCCTTCCCATTTCAGAGCTGAGCCTCCCTGTCTGCACAGGGCTGCAGAAAGCCAACTCTGCAGCAGCCTCAGCCTGCTCATTTGGCTCAGCATCCTTTGGGTGGGCAGCACTGCTGGGATGTATGAATGGAACTGCAAATAAAGACAGTGTTTGTGTAATAGTAATATTGGGCAAGGAACAGAATGACCCAGTTTTCCTCTGCCTCTCTTGTTGAATCACTGAACTGATTAGTTCTTGCATTGCCAACATTTGCACCACAGATGAAACTCCAGCCATGGTAATGCATGCAGGCAGCTCCTGGGCACCACGCTTGGTTGGTTTGATTTTGTTTTCTGGCTTTTGGTGGCTTTTTACAAAGAAAATAAATTTTGCCCCCAGATTTTGGGGAAGAAAGAAATGGAGGTGTGTGCCGGGGGGGGAACAGGATGATGACTAAGCTGCCAACAGGTGGCTTCAAGCTACACTCCAGACAGAGAAGGGATCAGTAAATGGTGCTTTGCTGAAGAGCTCTGCTTGGCTTTCATCACTACCTAATAGTAGTGTTAAATAATTTATTGGTTATGTTGGCACTTGCCTCGTGAAGCACACTGTGCACAGCAGCCCTGGGGATGCACTTTGTACCTTTTACCTTCTCAGAGAAACAACAGAATGTGTTTGATGGCTTATGTTTATTATTAGCTGGGGGATGACTTTTCAGTAAGGGGAATCTGCTGTGGTTTTCAAAGAAGAGGTCTGACTTCTGCTATTTAGGGATGGAGAATTTGATTGCTTTAGCTCTGGTGTGTATGTTTAAGTGATGTGGGTGTTGTATTTATGATAGAAACAACCAGAGTGACTTTGCTGAAGGCCCCAGGCCCTCCTGCCCAGGCTCCTTCAGCTCTGTACTTGCTGATAATGTACCACCAGTTCTGGTGAAAACCTTCCATCCTGCTTTTGAAGATCATTAGCTGTTTCCTGTTGTATGGAGACAAAGTGGGAGAAGAAAGCACTAATTTGTTAGAAATATTTCTTTTCAGATGTTTATTATTCCAAAATGCCACCCCTAAATTTAGCCTCTGGAATGCTTTGTAATAAGACACATTCCATGAGAAACCATGACCCTTTGGAGTAGCTGTGTTAAATACAAACAGCCTCATTCAAGTCCAGGAAAAATGCCAGGAGCAGACATCTGCTTCACATTCCTGAGCTCTGGGCAGAGTCTTGCAGGGGTGGCTGGATGGCATTCCCCACTCTGGGTGTGCTCCCAGGGCAGCTGTCTGTGCTGTCCCTGCTCCAGAGTGTGTGAGCCCACAGAGCAAGGCAGCACCTCGGGCTGGGGGCAGGATCCCCCCACTGCTCCCAGAGTGTCCCTGCTGCTGGTGCCAGCCTCTGAACCTGCTGCAGCCCTGCATCCTCAGCAGTGGCAGGGAAGCAGCTCAGCAGCTTTGTATCCAAGGATGCAGCTGAACTGTCCATGGGAGAGCTTCAGCCTTGCATGGCATTAATTCTTGTGGCCCTGGGGTGGAGCAGCGTGTGCCACACACTGGAAATGTTAATTAATAAAAGGTATTTCAGTATTCTGGCCACGCTCAAGAGTGATGTGTCTGCGTCAATAGAGGGCTTTGATAAAGACCTCCCTCTGGAGCTTTGATTTATAAACTCTGTGTTTTACAAATTTTTTAATAGCTGTTAAAAGCATTTCTCTTTGGCCTGTCAAGCAGAGAACTGGATCAGTTTCCCTTCCTTTACCAAATGTGCTGTTTGGCGTAAATACAGACTGAATAAGTGGCAGAGTCAATGTTTTTCCATAGGAAAAAAAAGTTTGTAGTAAAATCTCTCTGATGTTACTAAGTAGCAGCAAAGAGAACCGAAGTAAGGAAAGTTGAGGTGTGTTTGAGTTTGCTGGTCTCAGCCATTTGCCAGCAACATTTAATAGCACATAAAATTTTCATTCCACAAAATGCTAAAAATGCAGGGCATTTTTACAAAATGCACAAATAGCAGAGAGCCCTTATTTTGTCCAGCACACCTCAGCAGCTGCAGAAGATGTTCTGTCACACTCTGAGTCCTCTTTACCTAACTCTTATTATCAACTCATACATTTATTATTTTATGTCCTATCTCTAAAGAGCTTTTGCATGCTGCCACACACAGGTTATCTCCATTCCTTAACTTTTCTTTTGTGGATCTAAGGAACAGCATTGTCTGCAGTGATAAAAACACCCAGGTTTTTAGGATGGATGAAACCCTGCTCTCCCAGTTTCATTCTACCACTGCTCAGGGTCTCTTAGCAGTTGTCTCATCAGTCTGTTGCCTTGCAGCACCTCATGGCAGCACTTGCACCCTTCAGACAGCAAGGTTCTTGGACAGGAGCTGAAACAGACTCTGCTTCCTGCTGTAGCTCAGCTTCCAGGGCAGGACAGGAGGGAGAGAACAGGCCAGAAGTTAATTTCCACTAAATCTGTGGAAAAAATATGACCTGGGAATGAGGAGCAGCTGCTGCCAGCGACCTTTGGGAAGAGAGAGAGAAATGGCAGGGATGTGCCACACCTCCCTGTGCTGCCACTGCCCTCACACGGAGCTTCTCCTCTGCTGGAGGCTCTGTCCTTCCGATGGCAGGGCAAAAGTCAGCTCCCATCACCTCATGCTAAACACCTCCCTGCCCTCTGCTTTCCTCCTTCCCTGCCTGCAGGGGAGGTTCCTGTGGGGTGCCTGCAGCCCCAGCCTGGCCCTGTGCCCTCCCTGGCTGGGCTGTGACATCCCGGGGTGCCCTGTGCTGCTGCAGGGCATTGCTGCCCCACTGCAGGTGGGTCACACACGGCAGGGGGATCAGGACAGCCACGAGCCCCACAAAGCCCATGTTTTAGGTTGACAGGGAGCCCACTGGCCAGCTCTAAGTGCAGTGGCCAAAGGCTTTGGGCACAGCTGTGTCCCTGCTGAGCCGAGCAGGACCAAGCGAGGCATCACTGCCAAGCCCTTCTGGAGCTGATCCTCCCCGTTATTTTGGTGTAACTTGGAGATGATGAACTTTTTTCCTTAATCTACCCAAATTAGTTCCATCTGGGCTCTCATGAGGTGTGCCACACGTGGCTTTGACTGAAATAACCTCAGGAGGTCGTCAGGAGCTTGCTTAACCCTGGGATCCCCGGTAGCTTGATTTCTCCACTTTGCTAATGGGAGAGCTGGCACATGCTCTGCCTAAGGATTATGAAGGTATCTAAGCAGCAAAATACTTTTTGTTTCCCCTGAGAAGTGACAAAAAAATCATCCACATAATCTGAAATGCTTGCAGAGAAAAACTGCAATGCCAACAGATTCCATTCTTTTTCCCTAACAGTTTTAATACGACAAAACTAGCTTTTATTACTGAAAATCAGAAAATGGTTTCACTGACACTGCAGCCAACTTTTAAAACAAACAAACAAACAATTGCTTTTTAGGCAGAAAGAAGATAATTAGGACTGAGTCACATAAATTGTTTCTCTTCAGATTTGTACTGACTTATTTTCATAAAAACACATTCATGCAGTGGGTTTTTTGAAGCAGAAGTCAACATTGTAAAGAGCCTGTCAAATGCTTTAGTAATGCTTCTTACTAATGACAAAGTTGACTAGGAGCCTGAAACAGGAGCTGTTGTTTAAAAAATTTCTTCCCCTTCCCACTTACCATTTTGGGTCTGATCCTGAAAACTTAAGACCTTTAACCGAGGTCATACTCTAGATTTTTAAGCATTTAAGATTTTATATTTTTAGCATAGAAATGATGAAGTTTTGTCACATTTATCTTTGTTTGTTAGGACAATATTGGGCCATTCCTGGTAAAACGAGTGAGTGAATTTATTTTTTCAAACAAAGCGTAAACATTGTATCAACTTTAATTTCAGTCACATCTGCCTTCCTTTAAGTGCATATGTCGTTTGGGTGCACACAGTTCAGTTCATCTGTAGTTTGAGCACTCGGCTGCACAGGAGAAATACTCACACAGTTACCAAGTCACACAATTAACTGGTTTTCTGCATTTTATGGCTGCATAAATAAACACTGTAGCTTAGATGCAAAGTCTGTACACATCAGGTAATGCATCATATTATATTAGCTCTTGCAATATATTCTGCTAGTCCTTAACACTGCAGGAATTTTGCTGGGAGCGTTATGAAGCCGCTGCACCTTCCTCTGACATTCTGCTGCCCTGAGGGCTTCAGCCTCTTAAAAGCTGCTCGAGTCTTTCCCTGGCTACAAAGGAATTGTGTTTTCTGTCCCGGCCGGGGTGGCTCCCTGGGCAATCCCTGCTTCGGCAGGATGGGCCAGACACGAACCGTGCCTTGGTCCAGCTGGGAAGAAGCAAAGCCAGCCCGCAGAGCAGGCTCTGGAATGCACAAATAAAGCCAGATGCCAAGGAGAGGAAAGGCACGAGAGCTGCCAAGGCTGTGATGTAATGGCCCTGATCAGCCGCGGCCAGCTCTGCACCGGGAAAGCCGCTCGCCACCGGGCTGCCACAGCCAGCACAGCTCGGGACGCGCCGGGATGGGATTTCTGCCTGCTTCCCGCAGCTCCCCGGGCCAGCCCAGCCCGGGCCAGCCTGGCCAGCACCGCCCGGCAGTGCCGCAGCCTCGGGCTGTGACGGCACCAACAGAGAGCAGGGAATGGGGAAATGGGGACGGGATGGGTCCCCGGCAGGGGGAGAGCAGGGAATGGGGGAATGGGGACGGGATGGGTCCCCGGCAGGGGGAGAGCAGGGAATGGGGGAATGGGGACGGGATGGGTCCCCGGGCGGGCCGAGAGCAGAGAATGGGGGAATGGGGACGGGATGGGTCCCCGGCAGGGGGAGAGCAGGGAATGGGGGAATGGGGACGGGATGGGTCCCCGGCAGGGGGAGAGCAGGGAACGGGGAAATGGGGACGGGATGGGTCCCCGGGCGGGCCGAGAGCAGGGAATGGGGAAATGGAGACGGGATGGGTCCCCGGGCGGGCCGGGGCTCCCGGCAGGAGGAGCTCCGCTCTCGGCCCCCAGCGGGGAGCGGGTCCCGCCCGGCCCTCGCGGCTCCTGCAGGGCAGGGACAGCCCCGGGGCACAGACACTGCCCGGGCACCTCTGCCCGCCCCTTAGGCCGGGCTCATCACCCTCATCCCGGGCTCCAAGGCATGATCCTGCTGGATCATATCGGTTTTTCCGCTTGCACTTGACCAAATCCCTTCACGAGCAAAAAATCACAGCAGCTCTGTCCCTAGGTATAGTGATGGACTGTTCTTACAAGAGGATGTCTTTTCCATTCATAAAACCTTTTTTTTTTTTTTTTTAAGCTGACACAGTTTCAGCTGAACTGAGATACAATGTATTTCATCTGACATGGTAATTATTGAAGCATTCCATTTTTGTCTGGGTGACAGTTAATGAAATCTGCCATGAAATCGTTTGTGGATTTAGTCTCTGTACAAAACCCGCACAAATATGTAATGGATATGGAGAAATAAATAGGAGCAGTATAGAATGCATTGTTATTTTCTGTCGCAACTAATCAAGGGAAGCCTATACATCAACATGGCTTGATGGTGCCAGGATGACAGACTCATTTCTCCGATGAAGCATTTTCTTCTTATATGGCAAAAAAGCACTGCATCTGTATGAGATCATCTAGAAAAATCCTCCTTCCTGAAAAATACTATATTCTTTTTTGTTGCCTAGCTACGTGCTGCTGTTACCTTAGAAGGCTGTAGATTCATCTGAATAATTCTGGTGGAGCTGGTGTGCTTGAACAGAGGAGTGATGTAAATTTATAACCCTTGTAAAGATATGAAAGAAAGGGGTGAGTATGAAAGAAAGGCTTTGCAGCAAAGCAATTTACTGTGTATGTCATATTCTTTTATGACATTAATTGTTGAATAAAGACAGTTTCACCCCATGGCCCAGGGTGCATGAGCAGGCAGTGACTGACTAACACACACTTGATGTTTTTAATGTGAGAGTCTGATGCCAAGGAAACATTTGCCTGGTTCATGTTAATTACTGCTGTGAGTAAGTGTAGAGGAGGGAAAATAATCCTGAAGCCTGACTCCGATCTCCAATCATTTCCAAGACTGTGACATGGAAAAATGCCATGAAACCAACCAATGTGCTGAATTCCATTAGCACCAGAGAAGGGGATGATCACTGAGCCTTTCAGTGAACAGAAGTAGCTTTGATGACTTGGGAACTGAAGTGCCTAAAGCCCAAAGGTTTGCACTGTAATGTGCCTGTGATAAAAACCTCAGACTGGAAACTCTTCATGCATGAGACATGCAGAGATTGAGGGCTGAGCAGTAACTCCCTGACACTTTCTCAGCATGACTGGCAGCTCAGGATGCCAGAGTGAAGTGAGGTGAGGTGAAAGCCTCACTGGAGACTCCAGTATATGCTGCTGTTCCCTAAATGTGGGGGTTTGCCTCTGGGAAGATGAACAGGGAAATAAAGTTATTTCTTACCTGCTTCACTGTAACTGGTTTGGGTGTAGGATGTCCTTGATATGCATCATGATTTTGCAGTTTTGTCTTTAGGACTGACAGACTTCTAGCACTGGAATTTTGATTCAGATTTATCTAGTTAGGGCTGGCTTTCAAATTAGGATCTGCATTTGCTTTCACAAGATAACATTTTTCAAGTCTACTGACTATAAACCCCTTTATATAAGAAGCACACTTCATTCCATTCTCTTACCTCAGTCTAGGCCCATGCTTGCTCTCTGTATTTAATCATGAGCCTAAATACTGACCATTTTGTATTTTTTTGAGAGAGAGTGGTGGATAATGAAGCATATTATAATTAGAATAATCACACAATTTCTCAAGAATAGAATCAGAAAGAAATTTGACAACTTAAAATGGAAAAAATAAAAAAGAAAATCATTTTCATTCTAGTATAATTCTACAATTAGAATTTTTGAGGTTTTTACCAGAATGTCATGTATAGCAGCAGAGGCAAGGCAGGAAATGTGACATTCAAAAGAAGCAGAGATTCCTTTTATTGCTATGATGCAAATATGGAATTTGCCAAACTCAGCACATTCCAACTGGACAAATTCTGAGTTTTTCCTGGAAGAGATGATAATATCTCTCACATCCAAATTCCCACACACTTTACATGGGTGATTCCACTCACCACAGGAAAAGACACCATAAATTCTGCACTGGCTTATAAAGAAGTACAAAGCTTTTCCAGTTCAAATTCCTAAGTCTCCCCCGTGACTGTGAGTTTTTGTCCCTCCTTCAAGGTTTAATTTCTTGAAATGTAAGGAAAATGGAGTTTCCCCACAAGGGAGACAAGAACAAGCTTTGTCACCTAAAGCAGAAGGGCAGCTCTGTTTGATTCTGTCCCCACTGGTCCCCACCAGGAGCCTCACATAATGTGCAGTGATTCTCAGCCTTGCAAATGCACGTTTGGACACAGAGCTGAAGACATCTGTGTCAAAAAAGATACATTAAACCTTCCTTGTCCTTTTTTTTACACAAAAAAGATACTTTTCCTGTGGTGAGTGGAATCACCCATGTAAAGTGTGTGGGAATTTGGATGTGAGAGATATTATCATCTCTTCCAGGAAAAACTCAGAATTTGTCCAGTTGGAATGTGCTGAGTTTGGTAAATTCCATATCTGGTACACAGAGAGGGCAGCCCAGCTGAAGTTTCACTTTATATTGCCATAAATGCTTTAAGTTGTGTTTCTGTTCTGTGTCCTTCCCTCAGCAATGCATCCATGTGGCTCTGAATGCTGGAAGCCCCGTGGGTGTTTCCTCTGAGGATCACAGGACTGCTCCTATTATGGGTTTTCAATCCAGGGAGACTTTTCCTTCTTCACCTGTCATTTTCATGGGAATATCTACATTATGACAACTCTACCCAGATTTTCAGAGCTGCTAACAGGCAACTTTTGAAGACTCTGTCCTGCAGGTGTATGGACAAATGAGTTCTGTGGGTTAGCAAGGGTGGCTTTAGGCTGTGTTCTACCCAATTTCCTGCCTATTAAATGCCTAACTCCTCAATAAAATAGAAGTAGGTCTGCAAAAATGTTGCTCAGTGCTCAGTTGACAGTGTAAACAGATGCAAGGAATTCTTGGGATTAACAAAGCAGAAAGCCTCATTATCCACAGTGAAAGTCCACGGGAACAGGTAGTTTGAATAGTCCATGTTTCTAATCTGTACTTTCTGTCCCCTAATATTTAAAAAGATGTATTAGTAAAAATGTATTAGTATCCTATTTTCTGGGCAAATAGGGATTCATGTTTATACACAGAGTGAGGAACTCTGGGTTCCTAAGCCACAAGAGAAAACTACTGCAGAAAGCTATAAAACCACTGCATGTGTGAAGGAGACATGAGGGAAATCCTATTTTCTGCTTCACCATACAGTAAATGGGGGTGGTACAGAGTATTGAAAATCTACATGTGTTAAAAAACAGTTAGAAAAATATGCAGAAAAATCTTACATCAAGAGCCTCTGGTGATTGTGTGTGTGGAGTTTTGGTTGTGTTTATCATATTGTCCATTTGTCTTCAGATATCTGCTACAGACAGCTGCTGGAAACTGGCTGTAAGTTGAGTCTGACCTGGGATGGCTCCTGTAATTTGTTATTGTAAATAGACTCATTCCTCTTGCCAAGAGCTATTGCTGGTAAACAATAAATCTTCCATTCTCAGTTTGCTTCCTTAGCACTACGTAATTCTCAGTAAGACAGGCAGCCACTTACTTTGCCCACTCCCTAAACCAACTGTCTGTAAATTCAGAAACCTTTTCATGGTCTCTGAATTCCAGATATTTCTCATGAAGGGGCTCTGAAATCCCCACCAAGGAGACTACATCCTGCAGGAATTGTAAGAGGATATTTAGCATTCCAGTCACGGAGGGATGATGTATGTCACACACATTGGCTATGACAGGTTCAATTCTGAAAAAGAGGAATTAGGGGTGATTAAAGAAAACAGTTATGGAAATGTCTTAGGTCATGTTCTGCTTTTACTCCAGACTTGAAATGCAATAGGGGCAAACAGCTGACCACATCCAGTGCATGCTGTGAGCCCAAGGGGGATCTGAGCACCCAAACTCTGCCTCCCACAGCCGGGGCACTCGAGCAGTCACCGCCCCGGAGAGAAGGAAACTCCCAACTGAAAAACTAAAAGTGAGAGGGAATTTTGGAGTTAAACTAAGATAGAGTGCTTTCCCCAAGTATAGCCCAACATGTATTAGTAGTTTACTAACAGTCTGTGGAAAAGAAGCAGAGGAACTCCATGGGCACAATGAAATTGGATCTGCCCCTTGTGCAACTCCTTTTTTTTGGAGCTGTGATTCACCTGGTTCCGCTGGTCATCAGCTTATCTAGTGCTGGAAGTTTTGTAGCTTACTCAAAGCAGTGAGAAATTCAGAGCAGCTGAAAGATGAACCACATTTCCAGTTATTCTTGTCCCAAGTTATTTTTTGCACTCCTTTGCAACTTAAAATGTGCCCGTTTTATCATTCTCTACCTGACAATGCAAACAGTTCTGCATCCTTTTGCAGTGATCTTTAGAATTTCTGGTCTGGAGCTGAGAGGAAGCACAGCAGCCATGAAAGGCTTATTAGTTTTGTAGCTATAACAATGGATTTAGTTGGGTTTCTGCTTGCATTTCTCCCTTGGCAATCTGTGTGAACTTTCCAAGCTGTATCGATTTCTGTTGACTCCAAAGCTCGTATTTCTCACATTATTGTTTCAGCCCCAGTTCATGGCTACCACTACTCAATCAAAAATATTACCTGCCATTAAATCCAAGGGCAATGATGAGGGAAAGCTTGGGCCCTTGGCAGAAGGGGTGTGCTGCCTTCCCTCGGCAGCATCCAAAGGCAGGGTCGGCGTGGATGTGACATTTGTCACCTTCCCACACAGGAGTTTGTGCAGGGCTGAAGGCTCCAGCTCTGCTGGTCATTGTACAGCTCAAAGAGCCCCTTGCTTTCACCCCATACATTAACTGCAAGGCAATGGAATAGAAATATGCCTCATGTGAAAAGGTCTGATACAAACTGAATCAGTGAGCCCAGGGCTGTTCAGCTCACACTAATCTGTGATTTTAGGGGTGATGGGGAGGAAAATGATACCATATTTGCACTATATCCTCCTTTTTGTAGAATAAGGAAAAAAATGTTGGTTTTCATTTCCCTGTACCTCTATCTCTCTTGCTTAGGTTAAAACCCCAACATATTTCATGCTGCTGCCCCTGTCTCTTCTCCCAGTGGCCTGACTGTGTCGGGTCTGTAATAAAAATAATAATAAATTCTGCTGTTTCTTTCTTAGTCCAGGTATTTGGGAGGTAGCCAGGCTCACCCTTCTGCAGGAGTAATGCTTCATATAACTTGTCAAGAACAGACCCTTGTGGGTATCTCTACCATTTGTGTAGAAATAACCTCACCCACATAATGGCTGATTAATTAGATTTGAGCAGTGCAGATGAGTTGAAAAGTAAGGAGGAGAGAAACCCACAGCTTCAGTGTAGAGCCACACTGAGAACAGTGCTGCTAATCCAGCCTTTGGACTGTTCAAAATATTCCTGTTATTCCTAATCAGTTGTGAAACAGTTCTGATGTAAGACAGCAGTAACTCAAAAAACTGGAATTCAGTAATAATATTAACTTGATGTAAAAAATATAAATGCTATTTATGATATGGCATTTGACCTTGGTGAGCAAGAATCACATAAATTTCATGCAACTCCCAATTTTTTCTTTTTTATCCTGAAAATTCAGAGAAGGGCATTAGGTGTTAGGTCTTACATGCTTGGTTTAGTTTAGTTTAGTTTAACTTAGTTTATCACTGACCCCCTGCAAAGTCTGTGCTTGTCATTTGGACCATGAAATGCCCTCTGCATCTAATACAGAATAAAGGAACTCCTTTGGCTTTGTTACCCCAGGAATACATAACTGGAAGAACAGGATCAAGCTGCACGATTTACGTTTTCCAGATGACGAAATGTACTCAGGCCTCTCTCAGGAGAGAGTGCACTAGAAATGAACACTGGCGCTTCTCAAAAGCTTGAGGAAAAGTGAGAGGGAAAAGAAACAGAGAAAGAATATAACAGAAAGAGATAACAGAAAAAAAGAAACTGGGTGTACTACAACAGTGAAATGCAAAGAAAGGCACCATAAGTGGAAAGTATATGAAATTAGGAAAATTAAAATCATGTGAAGAGGAAATTAAACAATTAAAATGCAATCCCTTTTTTTAGAGAAAAGTAGAAGCTGGAACAATAGAAAATAAGGGTAGAAAAGCAATGCATGAAAATCTCTTTTAAATATACAGTTAATGTGTCTGTTAGAAGCATGGTCATGCAGCAGTGGAAATGGAGGGCAGGTGAGAAGGAGATGATCCTAAAGTCCTTCAAAGAAATGGAAAGATCACCATTTGACACCTGTGGATTTATATGCACCCCACTGAAATCAGTGGGTATCATAGTAATGTATACATGAAAATTCAATAATTACAGTAATTACCAGCAAATAGGAAAAATACAGCAATAATTACTAGCAAGCAGAACTACATGCTGTGTGAAGAGATGTGTTATGTTTCTCAAGTGATTAACCTGAATTATCACCTAATTCCTTCCAGCTTCACAAAATAGCAGGACCTATTAAGACCAAAGGAGGTGACCCAGCTCGTGACCCCTGTGATCCCCCAGGCAGAGAGGAGCAGGAACAGCCCTGGCACCGTGCTGCTCATCCCTCCAGGAATGAGCACAGTCCAAGGTCATCTCACTTTCCAGTAAAGGACACTCCAAGAACCCAGTGCCAGATCCTGAGCAGGATCCTGTCACCATGGTGGTATTCTATAACCGTTAATTCATCACTTGTACCTGGGTGCTGGCAAAATACCCCAGTGTTTGCCACGGAATCCTGAATTTTCTGTATGATTTCTACTGGGTATAATTCTATTTTCAGTCCCTTTTCCTGCTGAAACACTGTTCTCTCAAAGTTTTTATTCATAACTTTGACATATGCCTTTCTTGATGGTTTTCCTGCAAGTGGTCTATCTCACATTTACATCATTAAAATATCCATAATTCTCATCAGCAAAAGGCTTGGAATAAAATGCAGCTTCTTTAAGCTGTGTCAGTGAAATCCCCACTTTTAGTCTGTTTCCAGTCCAATAGTGCTCTATGTGGCACAGAAGTGACACTGAGTCTTTGGTTCTGTTGCTTCTCAGATTTCTCTTTTTTTGTGCAGAAAAGAATTAAAAATACCCCCACTTCATATGTCGACTTCTAAAGTGTGACCCTGACACACAGTCAAGTATGCAACAAAGTCTGGCGCAAAAGACATAAAAACTCCCTGAGAGTAGTTTCAAGTGACAATGTTAGGCAGAAAAAACCCAAATTTTGAGGAAGTCAGCTGAAGACCAGCCGTATCTAGAAGTGTATTTACATAATTCATTGTCTATAAATTCAGAACGATCAAGGCGGTTTGGCAGATTCCAGTTTATCCAACTGAAGTGACCACAGTGTAGTTCCAATGCTAACCATCATTTATTTAACATACGGTTCCAAATGGTAGCCAGAGGTTTCTAACTCAGTTCAGGTAGCTGAAGCATGCATGCTTTGCCCCCAGCCTGTGACTATTGGAACTGACAAGGCTATTTTGGCTGCTGTTTTGTGAGACAGGCAGGGACAACTTGCTGCAAGCACTTGGTGAGCTTTAACTACCACGTTAACACTCCCAAGTGCAGTTTATCAGCGTGAAGCAGCCAAAACCACCCAAAAGTGTGGACTGGAGAACTATAATTGGCTCACGGAAATAACAGAATATTCACCCACTTAGCCCAACCCCACAGAGTTTTCTTTCCCCTACTTTATTCCCTACACCTCTAACTTCATTTCCAGCATCTCTCTACCTCTTGCCTTCTTTAACCTTGTTTCTGCCGCTGATCTGGAAACCCCAAAACCGACACGAATTTGATGGCAACCGTCCCTGCCCAGAGTCACAGGGATTTTCCCACTCTGCTCGGGCTGCAATCTTCCGGGAGCAGGGGCCAGGGCTATTTTGGCCGTACAATGTCTGACACGTTTCGGTTGCTAGGTAAACAACAAACTGTATACACGGCGCTGGGTGAGCCACGCAGGAGACAAGTATAGTTATCTGCTGAGTCCTTTCTTCACCCGATCACATGCGCGTGACTGTGCCACTCATGAGATAAGACTTTCACTGTCTCTCTTTGCTGCTCAGGTGAAAGCGAGAGGACAATTTGACCTTTATGTTGATGCTGGCCTCCCAGTCCGCTCACGGCGCAGGTGGGGCGGTGGCCCGGCCGTGTGTGCGTGTGACCCGCGGCACGGGCGCTGCTGCCGGAGCGCGCTCCCGAGCGCTGGGGACAGCCAGCACAGGGGCGCAGAGTGCAGGTGTGTTCCCCTAACACTGCTGTACACGCCAGGAGCACGCCCCCGCTCCCGCGCCCTGACAGAGCCCAGGGAAGCTCCCTGTGCGCTCCAAGCGCCCTCAGCCGCGCTGGGAGGGGAAACAAGCAAGGGGACACACAGCAAAGGCTGCGGGCATTGCACCGCGGGCAGCGGGAGGGGAGCGCCGGGCGGCGGGGCAGGGCGGCCCGGGCTGTGGGGCCGAGCCCGGCAGCCCCACCGCTTGCACAGCCCCACCGCTTGCACAGCCCCACCGCTTGCACGGCCCCACAGCTTGCACGGCCCCACAGCTTACACTGCCCCACAGCTTACAC
>VXAX01001793.1:26436-135745 GCA_013399835.1 Leptocoma aspasia
TGCGGGGCCGGGGCTGTGCGGGGCTGGGCTGTGCGGGGCTGGGGCTGGGGCTGTGCGGGGCAGCCGGTGCTGACGGCCCCGCTGTGCCCGCAGCCCGGGCTGACCGCCGTGCCCTGCCCGCAGCCCGATGACTCTGAACCGCGGCGACAAGCGGCGCGGCAGCACGCCGTTCGCGGCGCAGCAGCACCTGCACCGCCGCAGCATGCCCGTGGACGAGCGCGACCTGCGGCCCGAGGAGCTGTCGGGCTTGGTGCGCTGCACCTCGTACAGCCCCGGCGGCCAGCACCGCCAGAGCTGGGCTTCCGACTCCTCCGACTCCGTCATCTCCTCGGGCAGCGACTCCGACGGCAGCCTCTACAAGGTGATCCTGCTCGGCGAGCACGGCGTCGGCAAGACCAGCCTGGCGCGCATCTTCGGCGGCGTGGAGGACTGCGCGGACGCGGAGGAGGCCGGTGAGGGCACAGCGGGCTCGGAGGTGCCGGGAACCCCGGCATCCCCTCCCACGCCACCGGCAGAGATGGAGGAGAATAACTTCTTCTGCTGAACTTTTTTGGTTTTTGTGATTTTCCGTAGGAAACGCATACGACAGATCAATTATAGTTGATGGAGAAGAAGCGTCTCTCGTGGTGTTTGATATATGGGAGCAGGTACTTACAGCTCTTTCTGCATGCTTTTGCTTTATGGCTTGGTCTGTAGTTCTCGTTAAATAAAAAGCAGAAGTGGAACAACTATGGCTATTTGTTCAATCAGATAAGTGACATAAAACAATTAGAATTCATACTGCCTTTTGTTCTCTCTGTAATTAATTTCTTGTAGCTAGGCAGGCAGTTTAAAACCCAGAGCTCAGTGAGGCTCTCTTAATGCTTTAAATAATCAGTACCTTACATGAGCATCTCAGAGAATTACTGTAAAATTAGAGATTGTCAATCTAATCAGTGCAGATCTGATATTATTTCTGGAAACAAGAGAAATTTCTTTTGTTTTGTATTTTAAATAACAAAATCGTTGAAATTTTGGGGAGATTGGCTTACTTTTACTGACTTTTTATAACAAAGCTAATAAAAAAATCTTTAAGGTGCTTAGAGTAATAAGTCATCACTATGTGTTGAATAGATCTTTCAACAAAATAAATCTATTTCTTGTCTGTTGTTTCAGGATGACAGCCAATGGCCCCAGAACCACTGCATGAAAATGGGAGATGCCTATATTATTGTATACTCAGTGACAGACAAAGTTAGTTTTGAAAAGGCTTCTGAGCTAAGAATCCAGCTGAGAAGAGCAAGGCAGACAGAAGATATTCCTATTATCCTTGTGGGAAATAAAAGTGACCTGGTCAGGTCCCGGGAGGTCTCAGTTGATGGTAAGAGACGCTGAATTTTACAAGTGCTGTCTAAAGTAGTAGCAAAAGCTCTGCAGGACCGTGGCCAATAGGAATGGTCTGGGTTTGATGCAGAGAAATGTGTGATTTGAGGATCACTGGGGAAGTGGAGCCAGTGCTTTCGTGCTGAAGGGCTTGGTACCACAGAAAACACTGGACATGGTTGTGGGGGAAGATGTGTGGCTGTGCTGAGCTCTGAGCTGCAGTCTGAGAGAAAAACGCATCAGAGCTGCAGCTCCAGCACAGGACTACTAAAGCCAGGCTTTAATTGTATGGTAGGTGTGCAGCAGCACTTGCCAGGCTCGGGATGTGACAGTCTGAGCTGTGCTCTTTAAGGGACACAGTGCCATGTCACAGAGCCCAGGCAGCCTCAGGAAAGGGGATCCCCTACAGCCTGTGCAGCCCTTTCTGCTGGGGGTGACTCCATCACATTTGAGCTGAGCTGGTGCGACCAGGCTCACACAACTCAAAAGTGTTCTTCAGCTGTGATCAGTGAGAATCCTTTCAGCCAGTTCCAGCTGGCATTTGGGTACCTAGAGCACAGGAACCACTGCCAACCAGTCTTGATTCTGCTTATTTAAACATTTTGTGAGGCTTTTTCTTTGGCTGGGTTTTGTTTTGTTTTGGGGTGTTTTTTTTTTTTCCCACTGGAAAGAATACTCTGAAATATTGGTGCCTTGATGATGAACCATCTCTCCCTATCTGGTTTGACATGCTCCCAGTGTTAAATTCCTGCACAGGGAATTGACTGGAGTTCATCAGGAGATTACTTTTTCAGGCTGGGGCAGGGCATGGTTGACCTGTCCTAGTTCTGACATCTGTACTTTCCTCACGTTTACAACTCTGGCATTATTTACCATAGCTGACTGTGGAAATTTGTGCTGCAGCAATGTTCCAGGGTTAAGTGCTTATGTCCCGAACACTGAAAATCTTTTATTTCAAATTCAGTCCTGGTCAGATTCAGTGGTGCACTACTTTGTGACCTCTACTGATGTGTTCAATGACTTGCCCTTGTGGCCTGTATCATCGCCACTTCTATTGGTGTGGAAAACTCACTTGTTATAGCAAGACAGAGGTGCAGAGTTGCTCAACAGCTTCCAGAATAAACCCCATTTCTTTGTGTACCTCGCTAGTACTTTAGTACTAGTGTAGTACTCACTGTAGCGGGTCTTTACCAAAAGTCAGTTCAATTCAAAACCAGGACACTCACACTGTTCCATATCAAACCACAAACATGCTTCCAAGGGCCTCTCCTAAATCAGCTTTAGCTCTTGAACAGTACAGGCACAGCCTGGCTGAAGGACTATTGCTTCTGTGTATTCAGTTCCATTGATCAAATGAGATTTCTAACCACAGCACAACAAAACCAAAGAGAGTAAGGGGGCAAAACCACCAAGAGCAAATTTGGTTTTCCTATTTCGCAGTAAAGCTCTTTCATGGCACTGCAGACATTAGAGCCAATTTCTGTTTTGTTTTTCTGACAGCATACATGAAGAGAAAACGTCTCCACTCATTCTCCTTTTTGTCTTTCCGTGCAGAGGGCCGGGCCTGTGCTGTGGTGTTTGACTGCAAGTTCATCGAGACCTCGGCTGCCCTGCAGCACAACGTGCAGGACCTGTTCGAGGGCATCGTGCGGCAGATCCGGCTGCGCAGGGACAGCAAGGAGGACAACGCCCGCAGGATGGCCAGCGCCAGGAGGAGGGAGAGCATCAGCAAAAAGGCCAAGCGCTTCCTCGGCAGAATTGTGGCAAAGAACAATAAGAAGATGGCTTTCAAAGCAAAATCAAAGTCTTGCCACGACCTGTCTGTGCTATAGGAGCTTCCAGCGAGGGCAGGTGCTGCCTGCAGGATGAACGAGGCCCTGCCTGCTCAGAGAAGTGTGTGGATGATCCTCGTGGTGACAACAGCTGGGACTTTTCCATTGAGACTCTCGTTAATGCCTTAAGGTGCTCAAGCAAGTCTGGAAGTTACACTACAGTGCTTCATTGATTTAAGTTTCAGTGTGTGCAAGTAAATGAACTAACTTGAAATATGAGGCTTGACATGCCCGCTGTGTACATATGTTCTATATCTTCTTGTCTTGTGGATGCCAGAGATGCAAAGATAAGAAAGGATAACTATCACCATAGACTTGTCTCGTTTGCAGAGCAAAACTTAAACTTGTACGCAGGCTCGTACACTCTTTTTAGTATAAAGCAAGCAATGATAAATCTTTTTAAACGAAAATGTGGGGAGGGGGGAGTAGAACCACAGTAGAATGGGAGAAAACAAATTATATCTATATTTAAATACAGAACAGATACCATTTTATGAAGTTAATTTGCACTTCCATTAACTGTTATTCAATTAATTGGTTACTTGTTTACATGCAGATTTTATAATAAAATATTATTTCCTGTTATAATAAACCATGCTTTTCTCATAGTGTGTATAAAGAATGAGGGAGCAGTATTTTTATACTGACTTTTTTCCACTGTACAAAATGTTACACACAGACTGAAGATTTACATGTGATAAAGTTCTGGAACAAGATGAATCGGGAAAATCCTCTGTCCTTTTCTTTAAAAGAGAGTTTCTTTAAGAAGTAAACCCTATTTTTATGAACACTCTACTTTAACAGCTCTTCTCGGGAAGGAGACCCTGACCCTTCATATTATTGTTCATCCTCAGCCTGGTTCTCATCAGCTCTGTCAGGAGCAGGGCTTTATATGCTGCCTTTAGTGAGATTGATGTGTTGTGTTTATATTGATAAATTGAGCCCTGGAATGTTTGAAGTCCTCTCCTGGCTTGAAGGTCTTGTGTTACAGCCAATAAGCAAATGCAGGAGGTTGTTTTTTTCCTTTTTGGCAGCAGTATAATTGTCCAATCTACTCCCACTCCTGTAGATAGCTTCCAGTGGTTTCAAGAAGTTCAAAGCAGGCTGGCAAGGGTGTTTGGAGGAGTTGTAGGATTCAGTTGTGTACAGTGGCCTTCAGTGCTTTTTTTGTGGCAATTTAGTGTGTTATAATCAGGGTTTTCCATGGTTTTTCCCAATTTGCTATTAATGAAGTTAAAACCAAGCATGTTGCAGTGCAAGAACTGAGACTTATGGCATTTTCTTTATAAATTCCAGGATACAGTCTCTTAAAAATAATCCATAAACTCCGTTCTCAAAACCCATAAAACACACATTCCTCTGCCTCTTTCCTGCCTGAGTTCAGTTCATTAGAGATTGTTCCAGCTACCTGAGAGCCCAGTTTGTCCATGGTTTTAGAGGGGCTGAGCTTTCCCGAAGCTCTGGGAGTCTTCCTCAGGTCTCACACCTTGCATTGGGCTTCCAGAGCTCTGGCAAACAACTCTCCATGGACTTATCCCAGTGCCTGGGCACTCCTCAGGGAGCAGTGCAGGAATTCACATGGGGAATGCAGGAATTAGCAGATGAGCTGTGCTGCAGGTGGGCCTGGCTGGTTACATGCCCAGTTTAGCTCATGTTGCTGCTAACAGGTCACATTTCTTGTGAAAAGAAGTGTTGCCTTTGTGTTCTGAGTGGTCTAAAGTGAATGATTCTGTCCTGCAGTCAGAGCTAACATTTACCTGAGCAGACACTTTAATTGGATTTGGCTTTATTTTTCCACTAGCCTTGCTTCCTGGCATATCTATCATTATCTATTATATATCTATTATTATCCATTATGGGACATCTGACCACTGTCAGGAGTATGGCACCAGGAATCACTGTAGATGGAAGCTTTTAATGGTAGCACCAAAGCAATTGCTCTAATCCTGACAATTCTACAGCAAGAGTGTCCAAATTTGGCACATTCCTATTCAGGTCCATGCCAAGGTAAGTGACAAAACTGCATCATGTTCCCTGCTGGCAAAGCCTCAGACTTCTGGTCACCCTTTGCTTCCACAGTGACCAGGAAAGGATTGACCTGTCTGATTGATTTATGGGATGAAATCCTGTCCAAAATGAATACCAGGAATGGGATGCACACCCAGAGTGTAAGACTGGGCACTTCACAAAGTGACAGTGATGTGTTGCATCACTGCAGCTGCAGAACCTCTTCAAGGCTGTGGTTACCAGCTGTGATTTTTGCACACTGACATATAAATCAGATGGGTTTTACTTTTCATTAACTCAAAGGTCAGTTTGGGCCAATTCTTAAGCCCAAGATATTTCTGAGGAGCTCTAGCACATTCCTAGTGGCTCGTTTAAACTGTAGAAAAGAATTTGTATTTTGGACATATGTCATAAAGGACACCGTGAGACAATAAACTGTGAGTCACTCTAAAGAAACATGGGCTAATCTAGAATGTTTTCTATCAGTTAATATTGTACAATAAAGCACTTATTCAAATCCTCATTGTACTAATTTTTTCATTCGTTTGTTTGTACAGGTATTAGCAAAATTCAGCCATGGCTCTTGAGAAGGGGAAGGTTTGTTGTTATTGCAGCTCTGAAAATAATCTGCTCTAGACCAAGATCATATTCTATGCTGTGGAAGTATTATCATAAATACTATTTTGCAGAGATGTTGAAGCTCCTGGAAGATATTCTGCCCAGAAAAAAAACATGTATTGGAGGCAATTTAGTGGAATTTCCAAGCAGACTTTTGGAAGTACATATGCAGCACTAGATAAAAACAAGTAACAGGCTGACAAATCCAATGTCTCTAAAAATCAAAAATGTCTCTAAAAATCAAATGTCTTCAATAGGTTATCTGCATCCTCAAATATTTGAAAGTGTTTGTAATTTGAGTTTTTGTAAGTAATAAGTTGTAAATAAGTTTTTGTAATTTGAGATGTTTTACTGGTGTGGTTACTCAGATTTTTGTCATTAATGGGGTGAATCTGTCATGTGAAAAATAGTGAGTCCCAGACAGCAACAATTTCTCTAATTATTACCCAAACAGAGCAAAGTATAAGGGGTAACATGTGATTGTTCTTATTTTTTGCCAATGCACATCAGTTTTAATTTGGAGAGACAGTTCACACAGTCATTTAATCTTTACTGCTTTCTCTGCTGCTGCCAGCTGAAGTTTCTACTACTGCTAATTGTGGTGGTGGATCCTGTGTTGGCACAAATCCATTTGGAACAGCCAGTTATTAACAACCACAGTGCAAGGACTTGCCTTTCATATGTGACACATGTGTTAGGAAAACAAATCAAACCCTCTGTGCTTGCTGTGCTAAACTAGACTCTGTACATTCTTCACCATATGAAAAATGTGAAAAGTATCATTCCTCCACCTGCCAAAACCACGAAGCATAAAATCATGTCACATAAATATAGAAAAAAAGTTATCTGCTGGGGAAGACTTGGCCAAAAATGAAGTTTTACTCAGAAGCATTTTCTCAAAATAGGAGTAGAAAAACCAGAGCATGATCTACATAGTAACATTGCATAACATCACCATTCCTCATCAAGAAGGGAAATATAGTGAGTTGACAGTGACTCAGAATGCAGTGTATGACAGAAAACTGGCAAATGTAGTCTAAAAAAAGTGAGTTAGTGCTTACCTATATCATGCTGAAATTTACTTCGGAGGTCTCAATTTTATTGAAAGACAATACAGGTTTAATTTCAAGTACATCACAGAGACCTGAATGAATCTGCAGCTGCAATCAAAAGTGATGCCTGTGCATTCCAGGAGGTTCCTTTAACTCATAACTTACCATAAGACCTCTGGCATTGTAATGGACACCCTGACTCCCTCTTGGCACAGGAGAACACCTGAGCACCAATGCCACTGAAGACACGAATCTCTAAAAATTGAAAGAGTAAATTACATCCACTGTCCTTGTGCTCTATGCCATGGATGTTAAACAGAGAACTAAAAGATAAAAGAGAGAGCAAATCCCAACTGCATGTCTGCAAATAATGTTTCTGTAGCCACTGTTCAGAATTCAAGAGGGAACAACATTGTTTAACTTAAAAATGTACCAAGGATTCCTGCACTAGAGGGTAGGAAGCAGGCTAAAAAATTTACTTCACCAACAGAAAAGTATAAGTACCACAGAAATGTTCTGGCCACTGGTTAAAATGGCAGTTGTATGTCTTGAAGACTTTCTTCTCTCTTGCTGACTTCTCCCCCTCCCCTTTTTTCCTATTTATAAATGTGCTGCTGAATGAATCATTGGAAACCAATTAGGAGCCTACAGATCTTTTTTCCCCCCTAATAATTCCCTTATTTATCACAGGAAATGAAGAAAATATTAATCTGAATTACAATTTAGTGCTCAGAGACAAATATGATATGTTTGAAGATATTAATTTTCCCACCCTCCTAAAAAAGCCTCACTAAGTTCTTACACAGGGTTGGAGAAAGGAAAGGATTTGGACCACAAGTGCCCCTGCTCAGAACAGTTTAGTAAGACCCAGGAAAATCTCATCAGCTTGTTCCTGGCAGTAAGTCCCACTTCCATGAGCCTCATTTTATTAGCATAAATTCTTATGGTACTGTTAGGCTTGCAGTCCCACTGAAGGCTGTGACCCTTTCTTTGGGAATGATAGTTTTCCATTCAGGAGATGCCTTGGCAGAGGGACAGTCATTTTTGTCATTTTTGGATTATTGTAATGCCTTGTGCTTAACAAAGAGCCTCCCGGAGCTGCAGGTGGGAAATACACCCTGCAAGTGGGGCTGGCAGAAGGAGCACAGCCCTCCTGTGTGCAGGGCTGGGCTCCACACTCCCCGGGTGAAGGAATGGCCTCAGAAAGGCTGGGAATGCCATTGCACCAGTGGCATGTTGCAAGAACATATTATAAGTTTCTCTGCATGCAGGCCTGCAGAAAAATCTTCCCATGGGAAAGCGTCTTTTTACTGTCTTTTACTCTGTACAAGTTTCTATAAACAAAATCTCTGATCGGTGTTCAAGGACATTTGTATTTCTCTGCCTGTCTCCTGATAACAGGAGATGGAGGTTTTCTTCCTTTCAGCCTATGAGGTGAAAAGTTGTTATCTCTGAGTGTGTAAGCTATTCTGGCATTCCTTGGACGGAACTGGAAGCAGCAGCTTCGGATGCTCCGGGCTGGGCAGATAACAGCCCAATTCTTTGGATTATGGAGTCATGTTAATAAATCATATTTAGCCTTCTGATATTATTGTCAAGAGTCCTTTGTTATTGCATGGACCATGGCAATAGTGACAAAAGTGCCTCACTTCACTGCATGTCTCTTGACTGGCTGCGAAGCTTGTTGGATGTCACTCTGATTTTCAGCCTTCTGATGTTTTCATTCTTGTGATGGAGTTTCTCACACTGCTTTTGTCAACATGCACATGTTTTTCTAACTGTCTTTTTGTTTTTCATTCCTTCTCCTGGGAGGAGAAAGGTTTGATGCACTTTGTCATTGACCAGTGTGGTTGGAGAGGATGTAACTTCACCTTCCAATCAATTGTTGTTCCCAAAACTCTACATAATACAAAAACCAAAATAAAACTTCTTCCTTGCCTTCTCTCAGCTGTGACTGTGCTGTGCCTCTGCGACTCGTGTTGTGTGTTAGTGCACAGTTGGACACACCACAGAGGCAGCAGCAGGGCTGGAATTTGGAGTGCTCCACAAGAGCAAGCTCTGCATTTCTGGTGGCAGGGACTCAGGCAGCTCACTGCACGTGTTGGGGCCACCACAGCTGAGAGCATCTGGGACCTGCAGGGTCCTGCCCTGCTCATTCCTCCTGCAGGCCAGGGGTGCCTGACTGGACTCACACACACAGGGAGATTTAAATCCATGCATTTCCTTCCAGGTCTGCCCCTGGAATTCAGAGAGGAGAGTCCCCCATTGTCCCTCAATGAGAACAAGAACGGAACTGTGGGTATCAGCCAAAAAAAAAACAACTTTCTCACAGATTTTTCAGCTTTGGGTATCTCAGCTGTGGGACACCTTTGTCACATGCTTTATCTCTGCAGCCTCCATGGTAACACACTGTCACCCTTGCGCTGCTCTGCTGCTGCACGACTTCCTGGGAATCAGCAGCTGGAACACGAACCTGGGCCCCCAGCTCACTGCTTTACACAATATTGTCTGGGTAAAAAATGTCAGATTTTGCTGCACTTAAGTCCCTGATTAAGACAGCATAGGAAATTAAATTACTCTCTTCCTGAATGTCAGGGCTGTGGTTGCATTTGCAAGACAAAGGGAATGCAAGATTTTCAGCTAATCTGTGTATGGAGAAAAGAAAGAAAAACTTATGGAATCCAAAAGTCACGTCTCATATTTACCCTCTAGCCATTTTTTCAATGGAAATAGTTTTAACTTTTGAATATTGTTGTGTATGCTCTTCTGCCCTTTCACTACTCATGAATTCTTGGATCTCCTTCCTGCCTAGTCCCATACAGAAAATCTTCTTAGAAGTCTAATACATGAAATCTCAGGGAAAGCAAGTAGGGTGAAAGATATGAGCAATTGCAAAGTTTGCATGATTTTGAAAGGCATTAATAAAAGCATTTTATTCAACAAATCAACATTTCTGTGCAGGGTTTACAACTCACAGTCTACAGCATTTTGGTAGCCCATTAAAATAACAAAAACCTCTGTGTTATAGAAAACACAGAACTATTAGTTTTCATCAATAATAATTGTTTTCTGTGTTTTTCTTGATACTCTGCAGCAGATCTAAGTCTGTAGTAAACTGCACAGAAGTAGAGAAAATGGAAACTACAAGACCAGGCTGTTCCAATCTACCTTTTTGTCATCACCAATAATGAGCTTTCATCTGTGCAAATAAAGACCCTCAACTCATATGTATGGTAAATACTCAACAAATGCATCTACATGTGTCATAACTGCTGAACTGGTTTTCTTCCTTTTTTCTGCTTAGGGAATAATTAAAAAAAACAACCAATGGAGGTCTAAGATATAGCATAGAAATAAATAAGCACAAAAATAAGGCAGCAGACAGCACTGAGTGAGCAAATGATGCCTCCTGTGCATTTGTCTCATATTCACTGTTAGGTTTTCAAGGCCCTGCAGAGCTGTGGGATCACTGCATTCTCCACAACATTTATCCAAAGGCTGAGCTGGCCAAGTACCAGAGCAAAACTCCTGAACAGCCGAGTCCTCAAGCACAAAGATTTAGGCTGCAAATAAACACTGCTGTACCTCCTACCTTCCCAGGGATTTCATCAGCAGAATGTCCAGCTCTGTTTAGAAAGGTTTCAGGGGTTCTAGAAAAGAGTACATTATATTTAAAAATACATTTACATTATATATATAAAAAAAGGTGTTAGCTTTTTAAGGAATAGTTTTATACTCAGCCTTCAGAAAACTAGTAGTGAATTAAATTCTTATTTAAATTTTATAGATCTTGGCTAGTAATTGGTTCATTTTTAATTACTGAGTAAATAATTAACGAAAAAATCTTTATTATTTTAGTCCCAAAGTAACGTTCTGCTCTTCAAGGGTAAAATGGATTAAGGAGCACTGCATTTTAACCACAGAAACTGTGAGTTGGTTGACTTTCCCTTTTCTTGCTGGCTTGGATTGTGACCCCTTTAAACTCACCCTGCTCTCACCTCTAGCGTGAGTGAGGACATCTCCAGACTTTGAAGTGAGCTCTGCAGTCGAGTGTTTTTCCTGCTTTTCTGTTTTTTCATTTCTTTTTGAATGACTACTGCTAATACAGTATTCATCTGAGAAGTCTGATACAGAGCAGATGTCAAGTCCAAAAGAACAAACCACAGGCAAATTTTGACAGGAGTTTGGGTGCTGTGAATATTGTAAAGGCAAATTAGTATTTTGGGTGGTAACTTCAGGTCATCCTTGGCTGGACAAAGACTTTTAGTACTTTCGTTAATAAATGTATAGTCATTACAAAAAACATGTCAGTATTTTGTAGCTTTGTTTTCATTTAAGAGCTTTTAAGCATTCAAGTACTCTAAATTTTCAGTTTTGTGCTGAGCAGGGTAAGTTTGGTGGCAAGTATAAAAAATGAAGTATTTCTGTAAAATGACATTTATTTTACATTGGGTTTTCCAGGATTTTTAATTTGGGTGTCCAGGTCAGACTGACCCTGTGCTGGCACTCACTGGAGACACAGACAGCAAAAAGGAAAGTGTGGGGTTCTTTTTTTTGGTTGGACCCCACACGGCTGAGAACCTGCCCCCTGGCCCTTGGAGGAGGTTCCCTCTTGTGAGTTCTTTGCCAGGGATGAAAAGCAAGCAAGACTCACTGTTTCTTGGTCTTCAGGGCTGTTGTTTATTCTTTTCTTACCTTGAAGTCGATATGCCGTCTGCACACCAGACTTAGCATACGAGAAGCAAGGTACAAAATGGCCCAAAATGGCCTCAATACCCAAAACCAAGGTCTTTTTAAAGCTAATCAGCCCAATTACTTTCTAACACGTATCTTGGTTTTACTTTACTACCAATAACTTCTACTAATCTACTCACGTAATACCTATGCTGCTACTATCCCTAGCCAGTAACCTTGTGTCACTAACATTACAGAAAATGGAGTAGAAGAAGAAGAAGAAAGGGATGAGACAACACCCAAAATCCTCCATCTTGTCCCCCGTTCACTCTCATATTAAAATCCTAAAACCCTAAATTCTTCACCTAGTGATAAACTATTACTGCTACTACATACCACTACCTAGTTCACACCTGTGTGCTCCAACTCATCCCAAAGCCTTGGCAATTTTTTCCCTGGGACAGAGGTTAAAATCAGTGTTCTGCTGAGAATCAGGGCTTTCCGAAACTGTCATAGAAACATTCCCGTGCCCTGGATTCCAACAGGAAAGCACTGACACGAGCTCTGTGTGCAGCTTGATTTTCCACTCCAGGGCGGATCTGGAGGGTTTGTGGCGCAAACCAGCCCTGGGCTCCCAGCTGGAGCTGCAGCAGGATGGAGTGGATACACAGGCACAGGAATCCTGCAGGTCCAGGTGCTTTGGGCACCCTGGGCCACACCTCTGCTGGCCAAACTCCACAGCCAAACCCAGCCCTTCTCGGGCTGGGGCAGAAAAAGGAAGAACAGGCAGAGGTGGGATGAAAGCACCACTTGCACTAACTCCTGGTCTCTGAGCTGCCTCGGGAAGCAGCACAAGGATTGCTGGCTTCAAAAGGAGCTTGAAGAAGTGAAAAGTCTCCAAAGTGCTCAAGGAGGAGTCTGCTGTTCCATGCCATGGTGGGAAACTTCCTGCATCTCAAAGCATCACCCCCATCCTTCCTACTCTCCCCTCCCTGTTTCCCCCAAGAAAGCTATTTTTAATTCACTGATTGTAAAGCTTTTTTTCTAAACATCAGGATAGAGGTTTGATTAAAACTC
The DNA here is from genome assembly GCA_013399835.1 of Leptocoma aspasia. Taxonomy (NCBI): domain Eukaryota; kingdom Metazoa; phylum Chordata; class Aves; order Passeriformes; family Nectariniidae; genus Leptocoma; species Leptocoma aspasia. Next base: position 39,059 of record VXAX01001793.1, read on the forward strand.
CACCTGGTACTAACATAATCCAGCAAAATCCATCCATTTCAGGAAATAAATCCTTGATGAGGCTGGTTAACTCAAGAGATGCAGCTTAGGCAGTTTTCTGCACCCTTCCTTGAATTGTGCTTTATTTCTGTGAGAAATACTGCCCAAACCACTCAAATCTCTGAAACGTTTTACATGACATTGGAAATGCTTATTAAGGTCACTTGGCGAATAATGGACAAAAACCATTGACTGCATTTTAATGTTTTTTGTCATTTCCACAAGGATGAACAGTAAGAAAATCCCGAGCTGAAATTCCCAAAACTCCTGTCCCTACCTGGATGGCAAAGAAGGCACAGCACCTCTATTGTCAAATGAACACACAGCTTCGTAATTCCTTATTCAACTCAGTACTATTTATGCAAATGATGTTATTAGGATCAGCACAGATCCTGCTCTTTTCTGGAGACTCAGCAGATTCAGGCCCTGCTTTTGGAAACACCAGCACTTGTGTCCTGTCAGCAGAGTACATTGCATGTGTAAAACTGAATTAATGTTTCAGAGGCTGTCGGTTTAGAATTGTGTTATGGCTACACTACAGGAAAAACAAAAATAGAACTTGGTATTGTGAGAGGGTCTTCGTCAGCTCGTGAAAATGAGTGGTACATTTGCCTTTGGAAAACAAAATAATTGCAGGGCAATTTCTGTGAGACACAACCATACTGGGGCATGAGCAAGCAGAGTTCTCCAAACTGATCAAATCCAAAGCCAAACAATTCCTTCACTGATGAGGAACTGAGCCTTAAGGTGAATGTTATGTTTTTTCCCTTTTCTTTCACAATTCAGTCCCATTCCAAGGGCATCTTGGAGACTGGATGGTTCTGGATTTAGCTTCCAGAATCATTGCCTGGTGAGATTCCTCCAGTTCTCTAATGCCAGCAGAGAATACTTTGGGGGGCTGTTCTGAGGCTGGGAATAAGAAAAAAGCTGAATGTCCCCAAGAACTGGGTGGGAGGACAATGGTTTCCCGCTGAGCCTGGCAAATAAAATATGTTAAACACCACCCTGGTGAAGACACTGAGCTTTCCCTCAGACCTGACTGTAGCTGCATCTCTTCTCAGCAAGGATTCAGTACCTTGAAAAAGCACAAATGGGAAAAATACTTCTATTTTCAAGGGTATTTTGGACAAAATGGCAAACTATGCACAGAAAGAATTTAAAACCTGTACCTTGTGTTATGTGTTTTGCACAGGAATGTTTTGACAGATGGATGCATTCAGACAGAGAAATTGAGAAAACTAAACCAATACAAGTTTCCTGATTTTTTTTGTTTCCAACATCTCAAATATTTGAATGACTAAAAGCAAAAGTATGTTTCTATGTCTGGGAGGCAGTTAACAACAACAAAACTGTGGACAGGTCTTTCATTCTATTTGATTAAAAATAGAGCAGAGGTCAGAGCCCTGCAAAGACAAATGCTTCCACCACACTGTCTGCTGCAGAAGAGCTTTGTTGAATTCAGGGGAACAGTTTTAATTTAAGAAATTAAACATCTGCTGGGGTTTTTGGGAGCTGACCTGCCCCAGCTCTCTCTCCCCCACCTCTTTGCCAGCAGGAGCATTTCCTGCTCCCCACAGCCCTGGCTGAGCCAGCTCAAGGCACAGGACCAAGAGCAGGGCTGAAATACCACCTGGATGCTCTTCACCTGAGAGGTGCCATCCTTACTTGTGAACATTTCAGAGACCCACAGCAGGGTCCCAAAGCTCTCCCATCTCAGCTTTCAGTGCTGACAGCTCTCCTGCACAGGCTGGTGTGTGTTAAAGAATGGATCAGAACTGAAACTGATGGGCAGCTTTACTAAATGCAATTTTATTATTGCTCCTTCCCTGATTTGCTGATATTTAGCCTTGTGCTTGATGTTACATGAATAAAATTCAAAGTAATTTCTGCACATGTATTTGCAGGGCTGCTGCTCCAATGACTGAGCAGGACATCCACTGTGCTATTGCTCTTCTTTTTTGAGCAAACAAATATTTTTATCTCGGAATTATTTATTTAAAATACGTCAAGATAATACTGACAAATTATAATAGTGCCCAATATTTATATGAAATCAAAAGCATTCATCCATTGTTGGATTCTTGGCTTTATATCATGGGAATGGTCAATTAAATTTATTCAATTCTTTTAATTTAGTTTATACCAGGGATGCAATTAAGCCAGTTTTTTGACACTGAGCCAGACAGTAGGCACAGCTGGCTTTAAAAATAATTTTCCACATTTTCCATTGCTGCTTTACCGTTCACTTTCAGTAAACATAAGCATTTCCACACAACTCTGATAGTCATCCATTTAATTTTATTAAGTAGTATTTACAATAAATATTCTTCTTTAAAGTTCTATTCTGATCAAATTGCTCATTCCAATTTTCTGCTATAAATGAGCTTTTACTTCAGCCTGAAATCCCTTTCCCTTTCACTATTTAAATGTCAGGCTCCAGGTGTGTTGCTGGTGCCAACAGAACCAACCATCATCAGTCTCATTTGTGGAAAAATGTTCCAGTGAGGTCCCAGCACAGCAGCAAGGGCCCTGGGGAGCTGAGCCCCTCTGTAATGAGCAGGTGGCAGCTGAGATCCTGACAAATGCCTCCCCTGGCAGACACCTCTGTCTGAGGCTGCTCAAGGGTGCTTGCTTTTTTAGTTAAAACTCCGAGCCTTGAAAAGAAACATTTTCTTTGAAGCTGTAAATGAAAAAATAATCCAGAACCATGGTAGGTTAGAGTTAGGCCTTCTAGAAAGAAGTCAGTGTTTCTTTCCTTTACTCTTTCTTTTGACTGAAGGGTCCAAGAGTAAATTTAATGAGCCTGGTTACCACTAGATCTGTGCACAGTCAGATACTTACTGCCAGGGCAGTAAGCAGGAGTAAGCAGGAATCCTCCCTATTGCTTGTTTATGTGCTGTATATTCCTAGTTCATTTATTATTTCATAGGGTCAACTGTATGTATTTTAATAACATTTTAATGTAATTGCATCTTACTCCATTAAGGGGTCTTTTTTGTTGTTATTTCTAAGCAAACCAGAAGATTAAAATAGGGTAAAAATTTTTCTAGCTATGTTCTTTTGCTTAGTTTCAGAGTGTCTAAAATAAAATGTGCTGCCCACTTATTGATAATTTCCTTTCCATACCTGAAAATAGAAGCAGTTTGCTTCTATTAATAACTTTGCTGTGACACATACCTTAGGATTCCATAGAGCAGATACTGTAGGACTCCACATGCAGCATAATATCAAACAATCACAAAATCCCAGAATGGTTTGGGTTAGAGGGACTTTAAAGCCCATCCAGTGCCACCCCTGCCATGGCAGGGACACCTCCCACTGTCCCAGGCTGCTCCAAGCCCCAGTGTCCAGCCTGGCCTTGGGCACTGCCAGGGATCCAGGGGCAGCCACAGCTGCTCTGGGCACCCTGTGCCAGGGCCTGCCCACCCTCCCAGGGAGGAATATCCACAGAAGTCCCTGTTAAGAGTAGTAGAAGAATATTAGTAGTAGTAGAAGTAGTAGAATATTATAAATAGGTGTGGTCCTGTCACTGACACAAAATAAAATAGCATTCATTTTTTCAACTTATTTTATCAGCATTAAAATAAGGAAATGAGCTTTTAGTATTAAGTACAGATTTATGATCCCAGCTATGCTCCATTCTAAAGATGGAAAGTCCCTTCCAATTAAAAAATCCACTATAGGGCCATCATCCTCCTATGAGTAGTTGCCTTATTCATGTGCCTAAAACTGGATGTCTGCTCAAGAAAGTGGGTGAATCATGGCCTGAATCAAGAGTTATTCTACTGAATTGAATTCACACTGCTGTGACATCAGAATAGAATACAGAGGGACCCCTTCTGTACTTCTCTTTTCTATTTTTATGCAGAGTGAGTCTCAAGCAGCAAGGAGAGCAGAGGACTGGAATGAGGTGCCAGCTGCCTGTGGATACAAGAGGGGCAGAGGAAGGGAGGCCTGGGTGTGTTGTTCCTCATCTGGAATGATGTGGGATCTCTGTGGGAAATCCCATTTGTGCAGGCTACCCCTCTCTCTTCTCACCCCATTGCCAGCCAGACCCACATGTGGCAAGGCTGCAGTTTCCCAGCACTGGCTGTAATGCTGACTGATCCATGCCAGTGACAGCAGGGAAAGATCAGGGACAGGTTTAGTTCTGGGCTCTCTGAACAAACTCAGGTCTCAGCAAGGACCAGCTAAACCCTAATATTCAGAAATTTAGGGTGATCAGCCCTATTACACCTTCACAGTAATAATAATAATAATGGGATATTTAGATCATAACACTGTGATCGAAGAGGAACAGGGGACCAAAAGAGTATCTTTGTCCCACAGATACTCTTCCTGGATCACAAAAGGTGTGAGTTGGTTTTGTCCCCAAAGTACACAATGAACCTGCTCTGGGAGTTTGAACCATGAATAGAAACCTGACTATGACTGAGATTGTTACAATCTTATAACACATCTATCCACAGCCAGCTTATTATTGCATTTGTTCCATAATTAGATATAAGAGGGTGCAGGATGACAAAGGAAATGTCTCAGTAAAGCAGAGAATTATGAAAATAAGGTGATAACACTGTAGAGATCATAACAAAGACTTACAAAGGCTCAGATAAATCTCACAGCCGTGCACTGACAGAATATTGAACCACAGCCACTCTCTGGTTTTTCAGCAGTGAGTTTGTGCTTTGCCTCACATGGATACCACACTTCCCAGGAGGGGAAGATTCATCCCAGGAAACGTCACTGGTATTTCCTGCAGCTGACGTCTGCCTGTGTGGTGACATCAGCACCAAAGGAGCAGAGCCTCCATTTGCTTGCTCTTCACACCTTCTGGATATTACAGAAAGAATTACAACACTCCTGTGAGGTCTCTTCATCTTTACAAAGAGTTCTAGGAGCAGCCCATAATTATTCATATTCCTTTTCCCTCTCCATGGTGGTTCACAATACAGCAAATAGACACAAGTTATTTTCCAAATTTCTCCCTCTGGGCAGGGAAACTTCTGTGCTGTTTTGACCCATTTTTCATTGGACAGGCATCATACAAATGTACAATGTAGAGTTTTATCCAGGCTTTGGTTAAACCCCTGTTTCCTTCATTCAGAGCAGTGGTAACAGCCTAAGCTTTTCTCTCACTGCTTACTGTGCACAGAATTGTTAACTCAGCTAGGGAGCAAATAAAAGGAGGTAACTTACTTACAATTCATGTGGGATATCCTATCTTTCCTGTGGGTCATTTTAATACAAATAGGGATATCTGAGAAATATATTTTATTCTGGTATACAACTATACCAGTAATGTCATAGCAGTGTGTAAGAAATGGTATTTGTATCAAGGAGTCCTAATGGCATTATTATTAAATGGGCTGATATGTTTATGACACCATTCAGAGTTTTCCTTTATGCTTTTTGCCTAGGATGTAATCTGTGGAAAACCTCAAAACCAAATCGTGGAAATGCAACACCTATCAGTCTCCCAGCTCAAGTGTTCTCTGCTTCCTCATGGCACCTGATGGTCAGGGATTTTACAAACAAATGTTTCTGCAGTGATGGGAATGAGATTAATTTCTTCCACATCACCTTTACAAGTGCAGAATCCTGTCACCTGAGCAGCCACCTGTGTAATCTGCCCATCTGTTTAATTACCCCAAGACTTTATTCAGACCTCATTCAAGGTTTATGGTGATTATTCAGATAATCATGAATCATAAACTTATCCTGAGGTAAAATTTTTCAGAAGTGCAGGGGTATCTATTGCTCAGCTTTTGCTCTGACCATCTCTAACTACAATAACCTGCTAGGTGGAGTTTATTAAAGAACAAGAAACTTGACTGTGCATGGTTCCTCTACCAGGTACTGAGGAGAGCTGAGGAGCTCAGCCCAAACCCAAATGCACAATTACAGGTTGGTTCAGAGCTTGTTCCTGAGCATTAAAAGCTGCTCCAGATTAGGCAGATGAGTTCAGGTAACTGTGATTAGAAGCCTGACACAAAGACGTTTCGGGTGATTCAGCGGACATTGTCAATGTCCAGCACTACTCAAGATTAAATTCTCTATGACAGCTAGAGCTTATCCTTTCTACTGCCAGAAACAGTCTGGACATTTCCTGGAGTACAGCCAGATTTCAGCCATTGGGGTCACATTTAAAGGGAAGATTAAACACACAATGTTGTGTTCAAGTTTTTAACCTATGCAAACATTTCTGTTGTGTAGGAGCATTTCTGTCCCGTGCTTAGGGGCACTGTACAAATAAAAAAGCAATTATTCTGATTAGAAAGAGGAGAAAGGAGGACTATGATCTGCTCTAATGCCTATCAATCAACTTCAGAAGAACAGGACTAATTTTCAGGGAGTTATGGCACTGAATGAGTTTGGTATTGATTTCATTGCTGGGAAGGAAGACATCATTCTGGTTATTTGCAATTGATTTTGTCTGAATTAAGAAGATAATTTATCTTTTAGGTTTTTATGCTGTTATTAACAATATATCTCATTAGAATATGTGGAGGAAGCTGAAAGGTATGGTGGCTCAATCTCACTGTGTTCCTTATGCTGCCACAAAACCCACCCAGGTCTACACAATTATTGTTCTCCCCTCATTTCCAGTTTAGTAGCACCACCAAAGTCCATGCAATGACACCACTGTAAACCAGGAATGGGCCAAACAGACTAAGGTGGCTCACCTGCACTCCACTGTCTGGTGTTGCTGACAGGAAACTTTTCGAATACATAAAGAGAAACTTTCAATCTCAGCTTGCTGTGAGCTTTCCCTTCTACTCTTCTAGGTCCCTATGGCTGGGATCCAGGAAATACATGAAAAAGCCACTAGTATCAAATAAATATATATTGAATTTAATATCTCTGTCTTGAACAGCCTCTTGTGTGCTTCATATCCAAAGAATCTTTTATACTGATAACATTTTTGAAACAGACTGAGAATAGAAGTTCAGCATAAATAAGGGACTATAAAAGCTTTGTCTGGTCTTTATTTACTTAAAAGAATTACCTCAATGCTTAAAAGGAGTATTTGGAAAATGTTTTTCCTCCAAGAAAAATATCAACAGAAACACATAAATATTAAAAAAAACCTCATAGAATAATAATAAAAAAAACTCCTGAGAACTTGGGCTTGAATTTGTTGCTGTGGTAGCTCCAAGAAATCACAGTTCATACTGTACTGCATGAGCTGGGTCCCTCACAGGCAACAGGCACCCAGAAAGCACCAAATTGTTCCTGCTTCTTCCACATCAAAAGAGTTCCTGATCCTTGTGCATTAAAAAAAAAAAAAAAAAAAAAAAAAAAAAAAAAAGTAGGGTAACAGGCAGGTAGGTCCAAAGAGGAGAGAAGAGCTATAATGGAATACTTCCTAGAAGGCTCTGAGGGTCTCCAAATATATTCTTTACTACTTGAAGCTGTAATTTTTCAGTTTTTAGTCAGCAGCTGCATTTTCAATTAAGCTTTTTACATACCCATCCTGTCTTGAGTTCTACAATTACAATATTTTTGCAAAATGAATGGTGGAAAACAAACACAACAGCCTACATTTGTAAGGATAAATGCTGTTGACTGGAGTCACTCACTTAAAATATGTTTTGAAAACAATGTATAGTGGGTACCTATACATGGCATAGGTCTCATAAGGAACAGGGAGATTTTGGAGAAGGCATCACAATTATTAAAAAAAAAACAAAATCCCCTTAACTTAAATTTTCTCTTCCTGCTCAATCTTATCATGGAGCCTGCAACCAAAACAAAACAAATGCCATTGATTCTGTTTGCCTTTTAATTCCTAACAACCAGTTTGACCTCAGTAACTGCCCTCTGCTAGAATAACAAATGGAAATTCTCCTTCCCAGCCACAAGCACCATCTGCCATTTCATAGGTGCTTCAGTGACTCATTAATCTGTACTTAAATTGACTTTGCACAGAACACTGCCATTTTATTGCTGCTGTGCTTTGCAGCAGCTCCTCAGACCCTTAAAGTCCATGCTGAGAATATCAATGGCCTTGAAAACTCTTTCCTGGCTTGTGTAACCTTTGCTGGGACTTTATTCCCAGTCTTATATTATTTTTTCCACCTATTCTCTTCTGAATTCTGAGAAACAATATCATTCAAATACAACAATGCTATTTTTCATTGAGTGAAACTAAAGTACATACTTTTAAAGGGGATTTAAAAATGTTTTTATGAGCTAAAAGTGCACTTGGATTGCATAACTGTCCAAGTGTGAGTGCAGATTTGGGTTCTGTGCACTGAAATAGAAATTAAATGTGCATGGAAAAGTAGTTCTAGAGATATTTTGGAAATTTCTTGAAAGGCTACTCAGAAAATGTTAATGGAACCCCTTTAAATAACAAATTGATAACAGTTTGCCTTCTCCTTAAAATTACTTTCAGATGTATCTATTTCTGTAAACTTTATAGCTACTGAATATAGACAAAATCCTTAAGGTCATATTGCTTAAAAAAACCCCAGAAATTCTTGTTATAACTGACGTATGCTTTGCCCATGTCTATCAAAAATGTGTTTTTATCTCTATACCTTTTCTCTTGTCCTCTCTTGTTATGTCAGACATGAAGCACTGTAGGTCACTGGATGGAAAAACCAAGCAGCCCCATGCAATTCCAGATTTCTGTCCCTGAGACTTTGCTACCAGCAATGGCAGGACCTGGAGGTCTCAGCTGGAGCCTGGTTTGGTGTTCCCAGCACCTTTTCCTGAGAGGAGATGAGGGTCAGATTCAGACAGGACAGAGGAAGTCTCTCTCCACACCTCATTCTGTTTCTTTTCCTTGTATTTTAAGTATTTTTTTAATTGGACTTTAAACATCACATGCCCTTTATTAGTAGTTGATAGAAGTTTTCCTGCTGCTTTAGTTCCACCATGCGTATTATAAAACACATTTTAAAAATTGGCATTTGGAAAAGATGAAGGTGAGCAGCCGGAATTTTTGAACTCTGTGACCATAACCACAACAGTAAAAGATGAAAAAAGGCAATATGACCAAAGATGTCTTTCTTCTCTGCAGCTCTTAACAAAACTTAGCAGAGTAACACCAACCTTCCAGCTCCTTTCTAAAAAGGGACATTCCTGTGTCTTCTCCAACATTCAAAGTCAAAGTTTTTGCAGACCATACATATCAATCTTTGTAAATTTAGTCAAACACTTAATTATAATAATTTACTTTATTTAAATTACATCATTTTTATACTTATAAGTTCAGAAATTATTTGCATTACCAGAGAGAAGACTAGAACAGAATACTAGGAAAAAACCCAAATATAAATTGCCTTCCCTCCCCAAAGATAATCACAACCATTCATGTGGGAAGGAGAAATACCATGCCTTACTCTTTGGGACCAAGGCATTCTTTTAATCTGCCATTTGGCATGATGAACACAGTAAACAAAGAGAGAAAATATAGAAACCATGTGACTGCTTGTTCCATAGCCTTTTGCATGGTGCTGCTGGAGCTTTGCTTTCAGATGTCAGTACAAAGCTGCCTGCTCACTGATGCTCAGTAAGAAATGTCAGGGAAGAGATAAGCAGGCTAAAAGGAGACTATTTTAGAAACATGGTCTGTTCTATCATTAGTTCTATAGATAAACTTCCCAACGTATTTTTGAAGAGCAAATGTTCTTCCTTAGCCAAATGTAAAGTCAAAAGGAGAGAGTGTTTTAATATGGAAGTGGGGGTGATTTCAGGACCTTCACTTAGGGGAGATACTTTAAACTTGTTAGGCTGGTGGTTTAGGCTGCTGCTGTACTTAAGCCTTTATGGTAAAATTACTCTGCTTGTCAGAAAAATGGGGAAAATATAAGTCCAAATTTTCAGGGCATAAATCAGAAGTATAAAGGAAATTATCTATCTCCATGTAAGCATTCATATGATATGGAATGGTAAATAAAGGCCAAATTCTTGATAAGTCTGTTTTGCAATAAAAGGAATTCATGGAATCATTGAATGATTTGAGTTGGAGGCGACCTTTAAAAGCCATTGAGTCCTGCAGTGACCAGGGACATCTCCAGTGAGCTCAGACTTCTCAGAGTCCTGTCCAACCTGACCTTGAATGTTTCAGGGGAGGGGCATCCACCACGTCCCTGGGCTACCTGTTCTGCTGCTTTACCATTGTGAAAAATTTCCCCCACCTTTTAGTTGGAAACCACTGCCTTTTGTCCTGTCACCACGGGCCCTACTGAAGAGTCTGTCCCTGTCTTTCTGCAAGTTTCCTTTAGGCATTGAAAGGCCACAATAAGGTCTCCTCAGAGCTTTTTCTTCTCCAAGCTGAGCAAGCCAAACTTCGTCAGCCTTTCTGCACAGGAGAGGTGCTCCAGCCCTCTGATCATTTTTGTGACCTTCTTCTGGAGCCAATCCAGCAGCTCCAGGTCCCTCCTGTGCTGGCCCCAGGGCTGGGGCAGCTCTGCAGGTCTCACCTGAGGGGCAGAGGGACAGAATCCCCTGCCCTGCTGCCCAAGCTGGGGCTCAGCCCAGGGCAGGGTTGGCTCTCCAATTGCAGATACACATCACCAGGTCATGCTGAGCTTCTCCATCACTGTCACTCTCATTTTTTCAGCCTTCTGATGTTTTCATTCTTGTGATGGACTTTCTCACACTGTTTTTGTAAACATGCACATGTTTTTCTAACTGTCCTTTTGTTTTTCATTCCTTCTCCTGGGAAGAGAAAGGTTTGATGGACTTTGTCATTGACCAGTGTGGTTGGAGAGGATGTAACTTCACCTTCCAATCGATGGTCATTCCCAAAACTCTACATAATGTGAAAACCAAAATAAAGTTTGCTTCCTCCTTGCCTTCTCTCGGGTGTGACTGCGCTCTGTCTCTGCGTTTCGTGTTGCGCGATAGTGCGACAATCACCAGCACCCCAAGCCCTTCTCCCCAGGGCTGCTCTCCATCCTTTCATCCCCCACCTTGTTCTGACACTGGGGGTTGCCCCGAGCCAGGTGCAGGACCCTGCTCTTGATTCCTGTGCACACATTTCCTGAGCTGGTCCATTGCTCTGGGACTCCTTCCCTGGGACCTGTGCTGCCTGAGGAGCCCTTTGTGTTCACTGTCCCAGCACACCAGCTCCAAACAGCAAGCAAAGGGCACGTCACTCATCTGCTGGAAACGTTCCAGAGAGTTAAACTGGAGGCATCTGTCAGCTTCCCAGCAAAAAGGTCCATTAAATTCTGTATCTGCTTGTGGTCTGCTAATGCCAGAGAGCAGCGAAATCAGGTGCACCACGTTTTACTTGGCAATGTTTACGACATGGAAGAATGTGTTTGGACCACAAAGGACGAGAAGTGGTTTTACACCACCTTAGGTAGCACATGGTGGACATTGTCAAAAACTGGAGAAGTGACAGACTAGATTATACTCTAATTTCTTGAGCTGATCCCAAAAAGGCACACTCAATCTGTAGATCACCTTTACCTACAAGCATATATTAAAATGTTCTATTTTTTTTCCCAATAAAGCATGTTAGTTAACATATTTTTAGAAGTTCTCTTAGTCACATCTAAATGCATGCCAAAGAGATTTAATTTAGACTGCAATTAATTTTCCTCTCCCCTACACAGCGAGTACAAATGGTATAAAAAGCTCCTACATGAAACAGAAAGTATTTTAAAGCCAGCAGAGATGTCAGGCAGTCATGATGTGAGGTAGCAATCAGCAGAGAATGTGACCTATTTGGTACTTACTCTAGTCCTCTTTCTTTGTTATAAATCAGGAGTAACTCCACTGAGCTCTGGTTTGTTATACTGATGGAAATGAGGTGTAAGCCAGAGAATAATATCCTTGATTAATCACAAGAAATTTCTTTCGATCTGAAATACTTAGTTGTCTTCAGTGTGAAGGTTTCCTCAATATATTCTTTTGGCTTGGACTGGTCATGCTGTTTTATATTATTTCACCACAGAAGGTGGCTTTTGACAGCAATATTTGTTAAATTGTAGGCCTTGTAAACGGTTTGCTGTGCATTTCCATATGTTTGCAAGAGAAGAAAAAGTCACTTCCCACCACAGTAGCAGAGGGATTCACAGTGTGAAGGCTAAATTAGTCTTAATGGGTATTTGTCATTTGCTCCAATCTGGAACAAAAAGTCTTGAGAACAAAGGGAAAATGGGTAGAGAAATGGAGTGCTCCAATCCACAGTGCTACATTACTGACATTTCATACAACAGTGCATTCTTAAAGCTACTTGCTAAATATTGCTGCTGCTCCCAGTACTGCCCCTCCCATGTGCTGTCTCCACTTCCACATCAGTGCCAATGCACTGCATTGGGGTTGGTGATTTATTAAGACTGAATCCTCACAGCAATTCTGCAAAACTTTGTTGGACCTGCACTATCCCTCATAAGAAGAAGAGACACATTTTTGTCCTGACAGGTCCTTTGGGATTCCCCATGAATGTCAAACCACATGATTCCAGCAACACCATTGAATTTGCATTTGGCAAATGCCACTTGATTGCATAAGCCACAAACAAGTGGAAATTCTCCACAATGTCCAGAAAATCCCACTTACATTGGCACATAGGCAAAGGCAGAGTGTGGCTAGGTTTTGACCACAGAAACAGCTGCCTCTAGTGTGGAACACAAAAGCCATTTAGCAGCTGTTTAATGCACACACAAAGGTAAAAATGGGACTGTTTGCTTCAAGGTATGCTTCACTTTGAAAGAGTAAGGAGCACAGTGTTAAAATATAGGGAAGAATGGACATTGTTGACATCAGGGAAACTCACTGAGTTAAACCAACACTCTAAGCAGAACATCTGTTTGGTGGCTACTTCACACTTTTGCTAGAGAAATGGGAGAATTGGGTTTCACTCAGAGCAGAAGATGGATGTTTTTGAAATATTGCCATCCCTGAGTGAGAGTCCTTGGCTGTAACTCATGTCTGAGCTGTTGCTGGGCCTCTTGTGCCATAACTGATCTCAGTGAAGGCAAAAGGAAACCCCATGGATCCAGCAGGAAATGCTCCATCCCAGCTGGGGGGGTGCAGGTGAAGATGAGGCTCCCCAATATCTGTGCCCTGCATTTCCATCATTTGTACAAAACACTGTATTTTGTTTCAATTTTGTACCTTTGGTGAGCCACCAGGAGATTCTGCTGGCACACACAGGTGCCTGAAGATTTGTTCTATTTACTGCTGGGTTCCTTCCACACATCACACATACAAACATAACAGAAAAAATAGGAAGTTCTTTGGCCCCAAAGAGGGCCTATTCCCCTGGCCCTCAGGTTAAGTTTTCTGTCTGACAGTTTAAAAACAAAACCAGCAAGGAGCTGTCTGTATTTTCTCCACAGGTTTCCAAGGCACAAGACACAGCCTGTGAGAAACATCTCCAGCTGAGCTAAAGGGTTTAAAGAGCAATAACTGGAAACAATCTCCTGTGCCCAGGGCCTTGGGCTACACTTTAAAGGTTTTCTGTGCAATCAGGAAAACTTGCTGTTCCACCACAGCCTAATCAAAGCTGTCAGCAGATGGGTTAGTGAAAAAGACAACAAATACTGCAAGAGTTAGTCGGAAAGACAACAAATACTGTAAGAGCTGGAAACTTTAAGCCTCGAAGATGGGGCTGATGAGGAATGCTGTAAGGCCCTTGGATGCCTCAGAGAAAAGGTGCTATCAATATGCTCTTGCTGGAGTCTTTAATTTACAGTAGGTAACCAAGGCAGCCCCAAGATTTAAGAACTGAAAGGACATAAGTTTTAAAAAAGGAAACCATTAAACAGGCAGAGAGTGCAGGATCAGCTGGAACACAGTGATGATGGGAAGGAACAAACTGCTCTGTCCTTTCCACCTGAAAAAAACACCAAAGTGCCCCACAGAACACCTATAAATACAGTGCATTTAATGTTTTCAGGGTAAGCAGATGCTCACTGGGAACACAAGTGTGTCAATACAAAGGATTTGTCATGCTGAACCCTGCTGGGTTTTAGATAAACCACTGTGCCACCAAAGCCAACCTGCAGCCCTCCAGCCTGGAGCATCCTCTGGCCTGGCTGTGCCACTGACTCAGGTCCCCCTTTGTCCTGGTTTGGGCTGGGAGTGAGTTGATTTTCCTCCCAGTAGCTGGCCCAGTGCTGTGTTTTGGATTCTGTGGGAGAACAGTGTTGGTAACACGATGATGTTTTAGTTGGGCTAAGTTGTTCTTATGCCAAGTCAAGGACTTTTCAGTTTCCTGTGCTCTGCCAGCGAGCAGGAGCACAAGGAGCTGGGAGGGAGCAGAGCCAGGACAGCTGACCTGAACTGGCCACAGGGATATTCCAGACCTCAGAACGTCCTACTCAGCACATAAACTGGGGGAGTTGGCCACGGGGCAGGAATCAGTGCCTTGGGCCTGACTGCACATTGGTGGTGAGCAATTGCATTATGCATTGCTCCTTTTGTGTATTGCTTTATCATTATTATTATTATGCCTTCACTTCCTGGCCTACTAAATGTCTCTATCTCAGCCCACTTTTTCCCTGGCTCCATTCCCCATCCCACTGAGGGTGAGGGGAGCAGTGAGCAGGCAGCTGTGGGTGCCAGCTGGGCTTAAACCACGACACTTCACACCAAACACTGAGTTACGGTACAAAATCCTCCCACAGGCTCCAAGTCACCCTTCAGAGCATATGTTCCAGAGACATTCAAGGACACAAGCTATTTCTTTATCTGTAGAAGGTAAGATGCAGCTGGGTAGTTCTCTCTTGGTTTGTATTGAAGTGTTGGAACAATTATAGACCTTAAGTCTTGGGAAACAGAAGTCAGTTTTCTATTTTGAGACCCTGTAGAACACAGACAAGCATGTCAACTAAACAAGGGAATGTTTTTAGAGGCTCAAGGATGTACTCTCTCTTTTAGAGTAAGGCTCTAGGTTTGGAGAGCTGTTTGGGTGCTTCTACCACATAAAGAAAAACTCCTGAGCTCCCTGCACTGCTCCAGTGACAAAACCCTGAACAACCAAACTCAGAGATAGCAGGCAAACAAGAGCACCCAGCAGAGCAGCTGTCACACCACAGAACTCCTTGGGTTTGTATGAAAACAAGGCCCTTTAGCCATATGTGATGTAAAATTTCCCGTCAGGTTTTTGATGTCAGGTTACTGAAGCAGCAGAAGCAGAATTCCTTGGCATTACTCACTGAGTGGAACTCCACAGTGATCTCAGTAATACCGAGATTTTCGTGACTCCAGGCATGGAGCATCAGATTGCATCCCAATGCACTCCCACCAGATGATGCTGCCCTGATGAGTCCTACCCTCACTTCTTTTGTGAATAAAATCCAGGAAGTTTTACTTCATAGTGGATGATTTTTCTGAATCTGCAGATCATAAAGTACAGCTGAGAATGGGCAGATTGTTGTCCTTGAAAAACACTGCCTGATGCTTTGTGTACTCCCACACAGTGCCCCACCACCAGTGACTGGGTTTTTCTGTAGTGCAGTGAAAGGTCTTTTTGAGTGCATTTTGTGTGTCTGCAGTCATTTTGTGCTGTATGAGATTCTTGAAAGACTAAATCCATACTAACATAACAGCCATAAAAAGTTTTGGAAGGCGCAGTTAAAAAGATAGATATATGGGATGGGGATTAAATAAATCTGTCTGGGTTCTTTTAAACCCATAATTTGGAAATGTGTCAACAAACTGCATATTATTTTACATCAGTGGGAAAGAAAAGAGGAAGCGAAAGGGAGCAAAAATGATTAGAGAAAAATCACTTTCCTTTGAAAAACCCCTACAAAATAGTAAATGTCAAACATTGCAAAAGAGAATTAAAAAGGTCAAATGTCTGCTCCCCAAAACAGGATATCGAGCCTGAGAAGTTTTTAATTACATGCTATATTGCCTGAAGTATTAATGCTTTGGCTTGGGATGCAAGGAGCTGGCTCTGTAGTAGATTCACCTTCCTTGGACATTCTGCAAATGACACTTTGTACAGAGAAAAGTGACTTGAAGATATAACAGTAGAACAGGACAATGCAAAAACAATAATGGAAAGAACTGGGAAAGCAGAGTAATCTCAGCATTTAAGAAGCTAACCCAGGTCACAGTGCCCTGTTTAAATGTACAGCACTGCATTTTGTTACAACACCACACTGGTCATCTCTCCATATTCTTTATGCAAGAGCATGGAAAACTTCCATTAATTAATTATAAACTAAAAGTACTGGTTGGTGAATTGCTCCTCAATGTATTTTTCACTTATTTTTACATTTCCCTATGCTATGCAAGGCTTACCACCACAAAGGGAAGAACACTTAAAAAAAATCCCAATGCTCAGGCAGTAATTTAAGTGTTTTTATGGAACTGGGAAATGAGTTTTTTTCGATGGAAAGCCAGCTGATGGCCATCACTTGAGATCTTTGTTTATGTTTTAGATAAAGGCTGAGGTGAGAGTAACACTCAGGAACAATGACCAATCTGACAGCTGATTTCTTAGGTTATGGGAAGGCTGTAACTAAACTATCACCGAACACGTGTGTCAAATAAGGCAACAAACACCAAAAAGAAAGCTTCAAATGAAATGAGATATTTTTCCAGTTTTCTAATCCAATACTGCTCCTCTGATATGTAAAATATAGCTGTCCTTCAGTTGATTTCCTTTGTTCCAGGAGCAGTTTAACAGTGAAACACATCATCTAGATAACTCTGTTTTGGGTAAACAGATGGAAAAACACCAGGTTCTCAAAACTTCTCTCTCCTGGCTGCTATAACTTTTGTACTGACACAGCAACCTGATACAAATCTCACCTCTGATACAAAAGCAAATCATCCTCTGCCTCCCTCGTGGTAACAGCAGTGCCCATCTTCCCTCATTCAAGAGTTCAGAGAAATTTCCATGGCTTTCAGGTATTAGTCACTACAGAATCATTACAGAAAGCTGCATCACCAGCTCGACAGAAATGTAGGAGGGAAGAACATTCAAAGATAAATCACTGTACCCCCTCCAGGCTCCTTCAAGATAAGCTTAAACCCTCCATCCCCTCCCACACCTGACATTCCTAACTCCAGTCAGACATCACTTGCACAGAGGAGGCACGAAGGTAACCTAGCAAAGTCCTGAACTGGAGGAGAACTGCAGAGCACCTGGGGAAGGGAAGGGCTACCTTCTGCTGGAAGGGCAGGGGGAGAGGTAGGAGGCACCAGTGACAAATTGCTGGAGCTCAGGTTCTGAGCCTGCCCTCCCTGGGGAAGCTCTGGTCACCCTGAGTCAGCCTGGCATCATCCCTGCCCAGCCCCACTCATGCCCTCCACCCTGGCACACCAGGCACAGCAGCCTGCCTCATGCTGGAGGATTAAGGAGCTGGTGTTAACTTGTCTAAATGAATCCCCCCACTGGAAATGGGAAGGGGGACTTCCCTAAATCCAGATTCTGAAAGCTCTTCCCCCTGACTGCCTGCAGTAGAAGTGTTCCATGCTGTGTGGTGTGCACATATTGTCACCAAACCCTCAGGTAAGGGATGGTGAGCACAGGCCAGGGCATGGCCCAGAACCAGATCAGTTTGATATCAGGGTGACTGGTCCGCACTTGCCCACAGCCCCTTACTCTGCCCCTCAGCAGAGCAGCTTTCTCCTCAGAGCCAAGAGCTGTGCTTCTCTCTCCTGGCACTCCTTGTTCAGGGCTGCTTGCAGGGCTTTTCCTGACAGGGCTTCGTTCCCCTTCCAGCAGCAAAGGCTGCAGGCTCCTGAAAGTGAGCACCGAGCCTCAGCAACCCCGGACTGCCACCAGAGAGTGATCAGTGCAATCATCACCTGTCCCTGAAAGGCTAAAAATGACACAGAGGTGTCATGGAAAATATGGTACAGATCTGTCCCAGAAACCCCCCAAATTCTTCCTTGCTTCCTCAGGACCTTGTTGCCACTGGCCATAACAAAAGTGAGGTGGACCATAAGCACAGAAATACAGAAAACCACACAAACTCAAGAATACAGAAACATCCTTGTTGCAAGTAGCTGCTGTAATTATTAAGCAGCAATTAACAAGAAAGGCAGCTTAAATCCATGTTCCTGGACCAGCTGTCATGCATTTGCCAAAGAATTATCAATGTCTTTGATAAGTTTCCCTTATTTATAGACAGCTTTATGCTAGAGACATCCCGGGTCAGCAATTGTCATCTGATGGTGCGAGTCAAAGATTTGGGGAATCAATCTCCAGGAAATTGTGCCTTAGCAACACTGGAAATTGCAATTATGGAGAACACCCAGGTCCCATTTTCCCTCCAGTACTTCTGAACGTGTATTTTCTTCAGATCATTTCCAAGGTAATTCAGGAGACCCCGATGTTCAAGATCATTAAACTCAGATGAGCTGAGATTGTCCCGCAATCCTAAATCTTCTCTGTGCAATCTTAAATTTACTCGGGGTAAACCCTTTGGATTAGGAACATTGGCTTTGATGCTGTAAACCTGTGATTAATTTAGGCTTATGAAGAATCCCATTAAATTCAGCCCTTTTTTGTACATTTGCAGAAATGCTGCCACGTGCACATGTTTGTTATGAAAGGCACATTTGCTGTGCACTAAAGGGAAATGTGGCCCATTTTAATGAGGGGGTCAGAAACAGCTCTCAGATGTACAACCTTCAAGGGACAGCTGGCAAGTCTGGTTCACTTTCATGAAACAGTTTAAAATAATCTACATGCCTGTGTTTTGGACTGACAATCTGTTTTTTCTCCTTGGCTAAAGGAGAAATGCTAAACTCCACACTTTTGCATTCTGACCCCTACATTCTTGGGAACAACTGAATTCCCTGTTGCATTTTCCCAGGATCTTGCTCCAGCCCTCACTGCCCGTTCAGCAGTGACAGAAGCACAGGGCTGCCCAAAGCAGAGTAAAGCCTGCTGTTTTATTTATTGGGACTCCAAAGGGAATCCCTCAAGCATGCAAAGATTCAAAAGGGGTAGCACAAGGTTGCTTAAAATAACAATCTTATTTTAAACATGGATTAGAGACTGCCCTGCCTTTCCTCATGGCGCAGCAAGTAATGCAGTGAGGGGAGGGAGCTCCCACATACTTTGGGAACGAAGTCAGAGGGGTTAAGAGGCACAAAATCTAAACAAAATCACCCAAGAAACACATTAATGCATAAACAAATAGATGTTTAAGTTAGAATGAGGCCTCCATCAGGGCCTTGCCCTGGCGTTCTGAGGACTGATGAGGACTTGCACACCCCCTGTATTTAACAGTCCCTTTCTCCTCTCTCCTTCTTAGGGGCTGTTCTGCATCCATGGAGTTGAAAGGGTTTACGGCTCATAAAAAGAACTGACAAGCTGTATTTCATGAGGATTGTACAGTGGAAACACAAGTGTTTGTAGCTGCATTGCCATGGTAACAGCAAAAAAATGGGTTATCATTTTCACAGAAGTTGCTGTCCATTCTTCCATAGACTATCTGGCATAAAAGGGTTTATTGCTTTTCACCAGTGCAGTACTGCAGAAATATTTTTAGCTCCACTAATTCAATTTCATATTCAAATCAATCTGAAAATGAGTTACCTTTCAGCCTGCCAAAGGATGTCACGCAAAGCTTTCACTGATTTGGTTTTGCTTTGGCTTGTGATGATGGAAAGATTATACCACGTAACAACATGGAAACCTGTCCCAAAGTTCTAGAATTCCATTATTTCATTATTTCATTTCAATTCCATTATTACCCAATTTAATTAGATATAAAATGCTTTTCTTTGGGGAATTGTGGAGGCTTGCACTATCTCTTCAGAGGTCTGAATAATAACATAATTACACATTCAAAAGTATCTCAAAGCAGATTGAAAAAATTGCATATAAAAGTCCTGCAATATTGCAGAAGACAAGCATAAATTATTATATTTTGCACTAACTGATGCAGGGTATTTAGATATTCATTCACAAATTCAATAAAAGCCAACAGAAAGCAGTTAACTTCACAGTCATATCTACCCTGCTTACTGGTGCACAGAATGAGCCAAGCCCAGCACGTCTTCATTCCCAGATGCCTTCTGTAGCCAGCAGACCACATCTCAACATTTTGATAAAATAAACTGCCTAAGGGGCCTCTTCTGGCACAAGCCCTTGGCACAGCCTCCATCACAGCTGCTCTGGGAGCAGACCCTGCACTGCAGGGCGATGCCAGAACTCTGCTGTCCTCAGTTTCATCCTGAGGCCTGCTGCCTCTCTAAAAACAATAACTGAAAAAAAGGATGAAGTTCTTTTGATAAGAACAAACCCAGGGCTGCTAACATCAGAAACAAGGTTGGTTCATAATCAGTTCAGGGCAGTGCTCTGAGTAGATGATTTCTGCAGGGCAGTTTCATTTCTATGCCTGCTTATTCTGAACAGCAACTTCCTGCCAGCTGCCAGCAAAATTTTAATGCTGTTTCTGAGGGACCCTTTGTCCTTGAGACTTAAACATATACATATATGGCTATATATAGATAGATATATATGTGTGTGTGTGTGTGTGTGTGTATATATAATTTTTTTTTACAATGGAATATTTCCATTTCCATTAATGCTTTACCCATGAATCCAGGTTCAGTGGCAAAGTACAGAGGTCCATTATAGTTTGAAGGGGAGCTCCCTCAGGGCTATTTTTTTTTTCAATTGATCCAGCTGAAAATATTTCCGTAGCACCAGAGAGACTTAGTGACAGAGAAAGTCAGGCAGAGGTAAGGAAAAATACAAGGAACAGTGTGAAATTTAGTATGACATGACCAAGTTCTGCTCAGAACATCTGAGTACAAAGAAGATTTTGTTAATATGGATTGAGGAAACTTCACATTTGTGAAACAATAGGATTCTGAAAGATAAGGCCAGGAAAACAATCTTTTGCTTGCTAATAACTCCTTGGGTCACAGCAGTCAGACTTCTGTGCCTGCCACCCTGATGCTCACCTTAATGGAGAGCCCTTCAGCATTTCTGGGCAGTGAGGAAATGCAATTATCTCATCCTACAAAGGAAAGGACACGAGATAGAGTCACTCACCCCAATTCCTACAGGCAGCCAGTGACTCACCTGGGAATTACACCCTGCTCAGTGCCTTACCCACTCACCTCCTCCCTGGAAGAACAAGCTCCTGACACCAATGGCAGGAAACAGATCTACTTTCCAGTACAGATAGACTTGCCCTTTGACTATAAACCAGTTGATTTCTCACATATAATTCAGATTTTTAATTGTTATTTGATTTGGACCATTAACTCTGTTTAGGTTTTTACAACAGTATTGCATTCCTTTATATTTCTTTCATAATTATTTTCATGGGATTGTATCTTGTGATATTTCACTATGTAATTAGTCGCAATTCCCCCAAAATAACAGGGATACCAACTGTAACTTACCTGAAAACAGAAAGAAAGCCCCAGCCTCTGGCCCAGTGAGGACAGAAACATGTTCTGGATTAATGGTGCTGCCCAAGGCCCTCTGAGGGAAAGGAGAGCACAGAAAGCAGTTTGTGCACTCCTGCAGCAACACAGGTCTGGCAGCAGCACCAAATCGGGATTTAAATTCTGTTTCATGTCCTCCTAAACTTGATCCCAGAATCAATCAGCCCATAACAAACATTATTAAGCAAGAATACTGAGCCAAATGTTGAGCTGGGTCGGCACTCAGTACAGATATTACTGTCCAAACCATCTTGTCTTAGATTTTCTGATGTCCTTATTATGATGCTCCTGTCCCACTTTCCCAAAGGGATGTGAGGGCAAAGGGTTTAGTGATGTTTCAGAGATGCAGGAACATATGGTCCTGGATATTTATAGAAAGAGCCCTGGGACTTCCATGCAGGAGGAAAGCCTGCAAGCTGCCATCTGGGATTCTGGAGTTATTTTCTGTCAGTGCAGTGGCCAAAGGCTCCCAGCCCTGATGGACATCAGTGGCCAGTGGTGTCCCTCGGGGGTCTGTGCTGGGCCCAGTGTCACTGAATGTCTGCATCTGACACAGACAGGGCCACGAGGGCACCCTCAGCACATCTTCAGGTGACACCAAGCTGAGGGTGCAGGGACACCCCTGAGGGATGGAGCCATCCAGAGGGCTTTAGGTTTTCCTCTGGAATCTGTGAAACTGAGAATAGTGCATGCAACCAAGTCCTGTTTGAAGATCTCTACTGACAAATTCTCATCTTTAAACTCTCACAGTGTCACTTGACATGGGATCAATGCTTGTCAGAGAAGTTTATAAATAGAAAGTAATTTTAGCTCTGTCTTTGCAGTCGAGCTCATGGGAGGAGCTCTGAGCTTCTGGACAAGACTGACTACTCAGCTTGTTTTGGTGAGGCATCACTTCCAGAGCAGAGAGGCTCCCAAGTTTAGAGCATCTCCCTGCACAGCCCACATGCTGCACGGAGTAGCTGAAGAGTGAATTTTTATGCCTTCCTCTAACTGAAGACACAATTGACAGAGGCAAAAAGAATAGGAATTTTAAAAATTTTTCTTTTTTAAACACACTAGCTGTCTCCTATTGTATTCTCCTCTCCTGTTCTTGTTTCCATTATTTCTGTTTATGTAGAACCAGGCTTTGAGCAATCTAGTAAAATAAACTTATTGAAAAGTAACACAAGGGGTTTTATATATATNCAAGCATCCTGTGTAGCTCAACACAGAGCTTTAACAATTTTAATGCCTTTCACATCCTTACAAATTTTCAAAATATTTTTTTAGTATTAAAAGTCAGATGAATATTGCATATAGCCACAGTGCAGAGTTTTATACAATCACAGCAGAGTTTTATGCAAATGGAATTATTCATGCCAAATTCTAGTAGAACCTAAAAAGAGCATTTTAAACACATAACTTAAATTTTTTTCATCAATTTGAGCTGTATCAGCCTGAGTTTCAGGTTCTTGCTGGGAGCAGGGACAGGCTGCTGTACAGTGACCCCCTTGAGGAGCTGACCGTGGGGACGGATGGGAATGACATCCTGCCAGCATCCACCCAGGACTTTTACTGTGCAGCACTCGAGCAGCACAGCCAAAGGTAAGAATGGCTCTTAAGCAGTAACTCAGGCTGTGAAATCAGGATGGGCCTGCCACAACTCTGAAAAAGAGCAATAAGTTACTTAGGACTCAGCTGCACAGTCTCTGCCTCAGTGAGAATCTTCCCTTAGAAGTAGCTAAATGAAAGAAACCAGTGAATCCCAGGTTTTTTAACACAGGATTTGGAAGAACACTCGAAGGTTCATTGATTTTGATCAACAAGAGGCATGATCACCCATGAAGTAACAAAAAACCCTTGAGCAAAAGCTTAGAGATCAGCAATGGGGAAAACACTTACTAAAAATGATGAAAGACCTCATTAATATAATTGGAGATGAATCCACAATACCTGAATATTCACTATACATTTCTCATGTCAGTTTCTTTGAACATCCTGTTTAATTTATATTTCCACAAGGCAACTCGTTATAACATTCTTTATAAAATATATGTTACAAAACCTCTCAAACCACTCTAAACAAGCTCTTTTTGCTGGGTAGTGATCAAAGAATATACACCATTGAAACAGCCTTTTTACCAGCTGTATTTATGTTTGGGTTTTTTTAATTCACTCTCAGTGCTCCTGTTTGTAGGAAGTGAGGTCATCACAGTGAAAGCAGAGAATATTAATGACTCAAAGACTAATAGGCTAATTGCTTATGGGATACTGAGCCAGAAGCCTCAGGTATCAAATGGCTTTTCATTTAATTCTGGCAGACACATCTGAATGATAAGCACGGAAATTGGAGAGATAACCTTGCAGGATGACAATGTGGCTGCCAAGGCTCTGTCCCCTCCCTGCTCAGCAGCAGCCCTGGCCAGTGGGTCTGAGCACAGCAGGTTCCTGCAGTGCCTGGATGAGCAAATTCTCCCTCCAGATCCCTGCTCTGGGCACCACCGTGGCTCCTGGGGACACAGGGACACGGGCACTTCTGCAGGAGCCTGCTAAATACCAGTGGCTGTCACTGAAGTGACCAGCCTGGCACGCAAATACTTTTTACAGAGCATCCACACATGGAGACAATTTTAGAATTACAGACAATTTTACAATTAACACTGCACTGACCAAACAGATCACTCAGACCTTGTTATCCAGACTTTCTTGAAATCAGATCTAGAACAGATCTTGAATCAGAAGAGCAGATTCTTTCTTGTCAAACTTACAACATCACAGATCCTGTGGTAGTAGACAGGACAGTTAAAGAACCTCTGCTTCTGCAAAAAACATTTTCTTTTGGGTCAAGAAGTTTACTTGAGTTTCCTTGCCAGTTCTTAGCAGCTCTTGTAACATTTTCCTTAATAAGGTGGAGGTAGACTCTCCCACATTCTCACGAGGGCTGCTCTCTTCTGCAGTTGGTGAATTCCTGCCCTGCAGTGCATGCTGAGTGCTCTTACAGCACTGTGTTAGTGACCAGGAGATGCTCTCTGCTGCAGAGGCTTCTCAGAAGCATCTCCCACAGTGATTACCATTGCAGCCATGGGATGCTCTCCTGTCTTTGCATGAAGCAAGCCCCGACACGTTATTGAACAGTGCAATAAACTGGGAAAGACATGGGGACTCAAACTTATAACATATTTATCAACCATGAACAACAAGCCAATATTTTAATGAGTTAATAGGCACACACCTGCTGGCCAATGCATGGGTAGTTGCCCTACCTATGATTTACAGAGGCACAGTCTGGGGCTGGAGGGACTGGAAATACATTCATAGGTCTGCTTTTGCACCTTTAAGCATGTATTTGAGTACATTCTCTGACTAGCAGTCCATATATTTGCTGCTCTGGGAGGTGTGTGTGAACCATCTATGCAGGTGTGCAGGAAGATTTACCTGCTCTTGCATGGGCCTGTATTTGATGTCAGAATCTGTCAAGATTCTGTTTTGTACAGTCAAGAATCTGTTTGTACAGATTGTGCACCCAGTAGGGGCTGGGTGAGTTACACCATGGATAATCATCTCTGGCTGTTAAAAACATCAGAGAGAAGGCTCCCAGATCATTACATTATTCTAAGTCCAGCATCCACACAGAGACAAGTTTACACACAAATTGTGAAGGGGAGAAGGGAAAAAAATTGCCATTTGTTTTTAAAAGCGCTGTATTTCAATCGATTCACATTTCTACGCTGCCTGTGGGAATTAAATCTTTATTAAAGTACCAGTTTTCAGAAGATTTTAACAGCATGAACAGTGGGCATCCTAACTTGGATATCTAGACACCTGTATGTACCTGACAAAATACCAAGTGTGTCTTGAGGCTTTTACTGCAGGTCAGAGTTTTATCCTTGTCCTGGGTTGACTTTATGAGGCTATCCCCATTTGTCTGTGTAGCTTAGAAAATACGTTTTGCACCTTTAAAATTCATTCTGACAGCAGAGAGGGGGGACAATGCTTTCAGATTGTTTTCACACTTTGTTCTTCCCTCCTCCACTTTCCTTCTGCGGACGGTGTGGCTGCAGCACGGACAGAGTGCTTCTTGGCTTTTTAATTAGTTTTAGCTAGCTGAGGCAGAGAAGTTCTTTGGACTGTGTCGCAGTCGAGCCAGGAGCGAGACAGAAACTCACCAGCCAACTGTGACAATATGAAGAACAAGTTTATTTGAAACACACTACTTTTATAATACTGATAGTTGCCATTAGCTGATTGGTCTTATGGTAATTTATCTGACTCCATTGGTGACTTCAGCTAACGCAGTTCCAAGGACACTGGAACTTAACTATTGTTTACATTTCTTCTTCACAGACTCACTTATTATCTCTAAACTTTCTCTCTGGCTGTGAGAATACAGCCACAGGACTGCGGTGTTTTTTTTCCCTTTTCCTTTGGACCTGTCCAACCCTGCTCTGCACTGAAAATCCAGAAGAGGAGCAGGAGCTCACACACCTGAGGCGCACAGTGCCGGGCCTGGCCGCAGCATTTCCAGTGCCAGAGGCACCGACACCAGCCTGGGACTCTCGGAGTTCGTCCTCTCTCCTGGAGCGGCAAGAGTTTGATTGTTTAATATTGTTCAATTTTTTTCCTTGCTGGTGAATGCTTTTGCCTGTTAATTAAACAGTTTTTTCCACTTTTCTCCAAGGAAATTTTTTTTTTCCCGAACCAGGTTGGGGAGGGGCCGCTTGAATTTGCTTTCTAGAGGAAAACCCTTTAGGGGAATTTCTTCCAAATTTACACTAAACCAGGACAATCCTGCACATCCAGATTTGACAAGGTCTCCTTTCCATTGGTTTCTGAAGACATGGCCTGCTCAGGTTAGAAAAATGCTCTGCTAAGAGCAGCTTCAGTAAGATTGACAGCTCTTTCTCGCAATCTCAGTATTTCTCAGTTGTTTTTAGAAGAGGCTGTGAGGGCTCAAGGCCAAGATAAACCCAGCTCAAAGCAGAGCAGTGGCTCCAAGCACCCGTGATAAGTATCTGACCCGTTAAGATGTTGTCAGGCTTATTATAGAAGGTGCAGTGTTTGATCTCAGAGGGGCCAGATTAACACACCAGACGTGGAAACTTTGCTGTGACAGGCAGCTGTGGCAGGAGTGCTGACACCCCCGAGGGCTCACCCTGCACTGGCCCACAGTGCTCATCCACTTGCCAGCTGAGGCACTTCTCCACCTAGACAGCTGTGACACAGGGTAAGGGCAAACCTGACTTTGTTCCCACTAAAGTCAGTGATAGAATCTTCATTAATTCCTCTGGAGAAGAATCAGGCCGGTTGCAGTGTGAGGCTGTGTCCCAGAGATGAGTTCAGAGCTGGAAATGGGATTGCAGTGGCACAAACCCTCCCCAGTGTGGGACAGGTGACTCACCTGTGTGAGGGCACAGGAGCAGCACTGACAGCAACCACAGCACAGCAGGTAAAGCTGATACCCAAGTGCATTCACTCTTCTGATGGTGGAACCTTCAAAAGTTTAAATGACCCTAGACAGGCACTGTGAGACCTGGTCTGCAAAGGTACCACAGGGTTTTAGCCAGGGACAAAATAATTTGAAGCTCGTGAACCAATGGGTTAAATTTGTTCACATTGAGAGGTTGTTACTCAAACCACAGCCTGAATTCAGCCAGCAGCTGTTTGTATAATTGGTCCTTAAAAAACTTAGAGAACAGGTGTTGTGATCCATAAAAAGTTGGAAGTTACACTTGCATTGCAAAGCTGGTATTTTTAGATGGGATAATTCATAGGCCAAAGGGTCTAGCAGAAGAGATTTACCAGTGTAAACTAATTTCTACATTTAAACCTCTGGGCTAGATAGTAAATTCCAGTATAAAAATAATACAAAGTGCCATTAAAAACCCCAATCCAGAGTAACTGTGTGTTTTGTAGAGTAAGTCTGGGTTTCTCTTTGAATTGAAAACAGAATTTCACTGTGTTTTCAGCTCAGACATTAGTCTAATTCAGCTACTAAATACTAGAATAGTGACAACTCCTAATACAAACTGTAGAACTAGAAATGCTATTTCTAACAGTGGATGGGTGAAAAACCAATCAAAATACCTGCATGATATTTTTTTTAATTACATTTTGATTCAATCAGCTCTGTCCATAGTTTGCGCTTACCATATGACAAGGGAGGTGTTATTGGTACTAAACTGCCTGAATATGGTGACATCTGACAAACTAAGTTATTATTCCCAGATATTTGCCAGCCTGTAGACTGATCTTGTATAGCACTCCTGCCTTTTTGTAGCATAAGGTCTAATAAGGATTATTTAGAAGCAGTTCAGTCTGGCCTCTAAAGCTGAACATCTTCTCTTCTGAAGATTTAAGGTAACCAGGGCTTGTGTAAATTACTTAATGACCCTTTTTGGCCTTGCTTTCACTGTTATAGATGTGTTTTTTCCCTGTGTGCAGGGCAAAGAACACAAGCCCTTCTGAGGAGAAAAAAATCCAAACCCAACAATAAAAAAGCCACAAAAAAACCCCAAAACCCCCACCATCCCCCCCAAAAAAACCCCACAACAAACCAAAAAACAACAACAACAACAACAGAAACCCAACAAAAACCAACCAAACAAACAGAAAACCAAACCAAACCAAACCAAAACAAAAAAACACCTCTGGAAAAAGGCACTTTAGTCTTACTGTAAAATATATTAACCAGGGTCACCACTATGGCCTCACCCAGGGTGTATATTAAGCTCACCTCTCCTAGAACTAACCTTTAATATTTTCTACCTCCTATTTAGCTCACATGTAATTACTTACAATAAAGGCCACAAATGTGTGGGTGTAAAATCAAAGCCCTAGAGATTTTTTACCTGTCCTGTGTTTTAAAAGGGATAATTCCCATGTCTGGTGTCTCACGAGGAATGTCTGAGACACAAATTCCAAACCAGCTTTATCACTGTGGTTTTTTTCCTGTGGTTTCCTACCTGAGATGAGGAATTACACAAACCCAAAGCAAATGGAGAGTGGCCTGCTGCCAAAAAGAGCAGGCTGAGCTCTGCTCAAACTTTCCCCATCCATCCTTCTGCAATTAATTCCATACTGAAATATCTCCCTGCTCTTACTATCACAGTACCATTTTCACTAAGTATTTGTGGCATGGGAATCTGCTCCTCAATCAGGACATTATGACACTGACACTCTGCAAAGACAGAGCAGGACAAAAGCCCCATTCCAAACAATTTACTGTACTGGCATTTCTGCTTGATCAGGGTGAATCAAACACCAGAACTGAAGAGATCCTTACAATATAGAGACAAGGACTGGATGAAGCTCCAGGCTGGAACTCAGATTTACCAACAGTCCTTACAAAATGCCTACATATCACTAAGAGTCTGCTGGAATCACAGCCAGCCATTATCCCTCTCCATGGAGCTGAAATGATATTAAAATAAAAAGAACAAAACAAAACAAAAATCCTTTGGTTTGTTGTAATCTAGTTTCCAGGTAACTCCTCTTTTCTATGAAACCCAGACTGCTCCCTCTTTTCATGCCTGGAAATGAGCACAATCTGATATAAAGCTACAAAAGGAAAACGGGAGATATAAATACTTACTTTTCAAAAATTAAAATTAAATTATCTCCTTCCTAAAATATAGCCTTAATCTTCTGGAAATTAGTGTTTAGTTCTTCCTCTAATGAGGCAGTTTGGCTGGAATTGAAGTGGCAAGTGATGCTGCAGAATAAGTAAACCAATGGGTCATTGCTCTTGTTAGAATAACCTGAATTATTTCTACAGTCATCCCCATGAGGAGATGGGGCTGTGAATACCTGGCCTGACACTTCTTGTGTAGCCTCCACCCCACTGGTTGGAATCCTGCTGGGTGAGGGATAAGAACTGAGCCCTGGAAATTAATTTCCCTTCAGGCTGAAGTGGCAATGACAGAAGTCATTGAACCACAGTGTCTATTCTCTCCTGGGACCACATGAGTCACTAATAAAGGCAGTGAAAAAAAGAGATTATCTTTTAGTAATTGTGTAATGCAGTACATCCTTATTGGTTTATTTCTGTGTAAACCAGCCTTGCCTTGCTGCTGACGTCAGTGAAAGGGTAAAACCTGGGATTTTTGGTGTCATCACTGAAAGTGCTAATGCTCCAAAGCAGCCAGCCAGGTAAGTGATAACATCCTGTCAGTGAGATCAGCTGGAACAGGCTGTCTTTAGTCCCTGCATGTCACCTTCAAGGAAATTTTAGCTTCTAACCATAGTGGCATAAGGTAAAAGAGAATAATCAGACCCAGGTACGCAGCATGTTCTCAGTCAATAACTTAATAAATACAGGCTGGCAGCTATCAAGTATCAATTTTAGTACAAACTGTTCAAAACACCATGTGTTAACTCAGAACCGAGCTTTAAAATGGTTTGTTTAAATCTGAAAAGTTAAAGTAGTGCTTCATCCAATATGCAGATTACAAAAGTACGGAGTTTGGTGCTGCCGACTAAAAAGACATTTTGTCCTTATCATGTAACACAACCTATTGAATCCCAGCAGATTCCAGGAAATACTCTGCAGCAAAACAAGAATATGGCAACATTATATCCAAGGGCATGGTTTTAATTATGAAAATCCATTTTTATCCATTTAAATCCATTTTTATCCAATGGTTCTACTGCCTCAGGAACCAGTACTTTTCAAGTACCTTAAACACGAGAGTTACCTGTGTTCCATGGGTTTCTCCAGACCTTAATCTCTCTGTTGAGATGCCACTCCTGGCTGCCTTCCTCCCTTGGGTCTCTCTCTCAGAGGATGGTCATAGTCTGGGGCACAGGAAAGTACCAGCCCTCAGTTCCACTCACACAAGGATGTGGGGAAAGCCCTGCTGGAGCTCTCCATCAGATTGTGTTTTCATGCACTGCAAGCCTGGGAACAGAGAATCCAAAGGGCCTTAGCATGTTCCCAGTGGGAAATGTGTGGCCAGAGCCTGAAAGCTTAGAAACAAAGGGAAAAGACTAAAGTGCTTTAAAGAAAGCCACACCAGCACACTTATAAATAACATACCAGTGGTCCCAGATGCTAGGTTTGAATCAGGCAAATTCCTGAATAGAGTCTAGATAGTTAGATCCCAAAGTCTGAGGAAGAAATCCATAGCACTCTCTAAAACTAAACTAAATTAAATTGGTCTTACTCTCCAGAGTGCTTAATTACTGTCATTTCAATGAGCTTGGCTCAGATTTCTGAAGTGTAGAATTTGAAGGGTAAATTCATAACTTCCCAAGAGAAAGATAGTCAGTTTTCTCTCTCTGGTCAACATATCAGTCACATTTCTGTAGAGAAAGTTCCAAAGGGGAGAAGCATTCGGATCATCCTGCCACTGAAAGCTCCAGAGAGGAATTCCTGTCTCTGGATGACAGGAGGAGAGCTGCAAGCAGCAAAGAAGGATGAGCTGAGGTCTCACAGTGCCTGGGACAGAGATCCCCAGCACCACACTGCCTGTCCTCCTGAGTTCTCTGTGCCATCACTGTGGGATTGCAGAGATTATTTTAAAAGGGGGCACACAGGAACACAAGTGTTCATTGCTATTAAATTGTAATAAATATAATAGCAATTGTAATTGCTATTAAAACTAGGGATAAGGTTCCCAGCCCATGCTAGAGGGGTTAGAATTAGATAACCTTTAAGGTCCCTTCCAAGCCAAACCATTCTGTTATTCTGTGTTTCTATGTAACTGCCATTAAAACTGTGGCTAAACTAACTGGGCTAAACAGTAATTGTTCTCCACTTTTCCATAAATCACACAAAGCCAGAGATGGCTACAGGTAACCCAAAATACAGTCCCTCAGCAGGGACCCCAGTGCAGCACAGGGTAATGCTTCAGAGCACACACAAGTTTCTATGAGCTGTGTTTAAAAAGCAGCCCTTAAAGAGTGAGAGTGATTTTATTACCATAACCTCATTTACCATCTCTGAGACAAATGCTGACTTTGTTTCAGTGTTTGGTAAGCCAAAATGATTCTGCTCTGTCTCTACAATTTTACTGTGGTTTGTGCACTGCCTTGATGCCAAGCCAGGCATGTCTGAAGGTAAATCACCACATTCAAGACAGCTGGAAATTTAAGTGTCCACCAAATTATTGTGGTATTCAGAGAAATTGTCCTTACTGCTTCTGATCTGGATCCTTCATTTGTAACCAGCTCTTCTTAGTTGGGAGATACTCATCCAGTTGCTTTACTGTTTTTTATTCTCCTTCAGAATAATATTTATCTGAGGAGGACACAGGCTGGGTAGAGGGAATTAAGGCTTTAACTTAATTTGAAGGTTTTAATGCTTAATTGTGATATATGAAAAAAAATACTAAAAACATTGAATTATTAAAAGCAAGAATGGCATCCAGAATTGAAAAAGAAGGGCCCAAGGAGAAAATAGGACCATAACCTTGATTCTCCTCTCTGACTGTATCCTGCTCATTTTTCCCCTTTGGGGATTGAGGATAGCCCTACCTACTACACTCACCTGGTGAAATTTCAGGTTCTTTCCTCTGGAATGAGAGAAGCATCATTAAATGTCAGTCTTTTGAATTCTTGGAGCTAATGTGATGAAAATGCCTCTTCTGGTTAATGATTTTGTCCTGTTTTAATTGCCATGGAGGCCACCTGCCAAACCCTCCACAGGCTCCATTTACTGTCCAGCAGAGCTGAGCAGGGCAAGGCAATGCACAGCTCCACAGGATGCACTGGGAGCTCTGCCCTGGCAAAGGCAGGGAAAGGACATTCCCACCTGCAGTGAAACCTTGAGCTGTGACACGTGGATGTCTTGAGCAGTGATGCTAAAAATGTAACATGTGGTCCTTAGAACCCGGTCAAGTACATGGGACATCTGAAGCAAAAGCCACTTTTGTTCCATGCATAACAACTGGGCTATGGACAGGTTTGTCAATACCAGCAACAGCACTGCTGCATGTTTATTAATATTTCTAGTCAAAGCTATGTGTCTATTCCATAAACTCTTGGAAAGTTTCAGCTTTGTATCAAGAGGCAGAGAAATAAAATTATGAAGAATGTTTTGGATTTGGCAGTAAAGGCTGTTCTGGCAAGAACTGTAATGTGAGGATTTTATTCATAGCTGTAGCTGGGATCATTGATGTATTATTTACTCTTCCTTAGACCATTATTTGCACACCTTGCTGTCCAATGATCATAATAACCAAAATCAATAAGGCAAGCTATTGGAGAAACAATTTTGTTCAAAAGGACTTGTGGACTTTGTTTTCTTAATGATGCTGGGGAGGTTGTCAAATCCACACAAGAGTCTGAGCTGTTTCCAGTAGCACCTGGATGCTGCCAATTGAAGAAAGAGGATGAAAAAGATGTTGATGCTCTGGAAACATTTATCACACTCATGGTCAGCCTAAAAGGCTGCAGGTCTTTTGATAGCATAGCACATTTCCTTTTTATATTTCCTTTTTTATACAGAACCCCAAGTGGACACTTGGGTTTCTGTATAAAAATGCAATGGTTGAAGGAGCACCCAGGATAAGAGTGAAAAGGCTGCCCACGTTGTAAAAGCACAAATCTGGAATTCTGGTTGGAACTGAGTAGTATCTAAGTAGTATAGCTAAGGTATCTAAAGTAGGTGCTTTGGCACCCTGCCAGCAAACACACAGGCACTAATGAGCTAATGTTTGCTTTCTTTCAAAGCACAATCTAGAACTCAAATTCCTTTCTATTTGCCTTGGTAATGTGTACCCAAACAAAACTAACACAAGAGCAGAGATTCTTTTCAGAGCAGATGAATCACTGCTTAATAGGAACTGAATAAAAGGGAATACCATACAAAGGAACTTAAAGAATTCTAGATTTTTCTTTTCTGCCAGTCCAGCAGTACACCTTTTTATGTAACTTACCACATCTGTATCCTATCTCAGACTTAAAGTTTGTTAGCATTGATGCTTCTTTTCCCAGACTGCTTAGTACAGATTCTTAATTTTCAAGCTCCTTAATTCAACTTCCTCCCATCTAAGACAGTGATTTGCATTTTCCACCATTTAAAATATTCTGGACATCTAAATTCCAGGTAAAAGAGGTGGACATCCCTCCAACCCAGCACACCTCTCTGCTGTGATGGAGCTGTTGAAGCCCTTTACAGTCACTCTCCAGTGCAAAAAAATTCAAGAATTGTAGTAGTTCTTTCATATGCAGACAATCAAATTACAAGATTGTTTTAAAGGATGTATTACACACAATCATCCAGCTTCCAACACCCCAATATACAGATTGCAAAATTATTTCAAGAGCTAGGACATTTTAAAAATCAAACTAAAGGATAATGGCCAAGAACATTATGAGAGAGTGCACATGGGAAACTCCTATGATTCTCTTATTCTTGGGCAACAAGAAGATAGAGGTTTCTGGCCTATAATTTCTGACCTTAGATGAAATTATGAAAATTGATAGATCATTCTTGCCTAATTTGAGATCCTTTTCCCAGACAATTCTTCCTTTGTGGGTTATTTATTCCTGGAAAGGTGGGCTACCTGCACACATTTAGATCTGTGGAGAGCATTCTGTGGCACTGTGGGTACTGCAAGGATTATTAGAAACCTTTGGTGTGGTTGTTTATTCCTGTAAAAATCTATTCCTGATTACAACAGAGAAAATGTACTGTAACCTGTGTAGCGGTGTGACAAAAATAATTGTCTTTCACACAAAGCAAGTATTCTTTGGTAGCCCCTTCCTTTGTTTTAAAATTGAGTTTGCTGTTTCATAACCAAAATGAGAGGGTCCCTTAATGCCACAACATTAAGTCATGAGAACCAGTAGGAATGCACCCAAGGAAAAGGTGAACAGCTCTTGCTGGTTTTAAGGCCTTAGCAGCAATTCCCCCTGGTTCCAAAGTGCATTCCTGGCAGCCTGGCTGGGACAGCTGCACCTTGGAAATGTCTCCTCCATTCTGTGAGTCAAGGCTGCAGCAGCCACATCATCCAGATTACACTGAGTGTCACAAACATCAAAACTTCAGTGTGACTTCTCCCCAAATGCTGCTTTGCAGTTGGGCGAGACTGGGCAGAATTGTGAAAAGTGCCAGGCTGTGTACAAGGACCAGGACGTGTACAAGGACCAGGACGTGTACAAGGACCAGGATGTGTATAGGATGTGTACAAGGACTGGGATGTGTATAGGATGTGTACAAGGACCAGGATGTGTATAAGGACCAGGCTGTGTATAGGATGTGTACAAGGACCAGGATGTGTACAAGGACTGGGATGTGTATAGGATGTGTACAAGGACCAGGATGTGTATAAGGACCAGGCTGTGTATAGGATGTGTACAAGGACCAGGATGTGTATAAGGACCAGGATTTGTACAAGGACCAGGCTGTGTATAGGATGTGTACAAGGATACAAGGACCAGGATGTGTACAAGGACCAGGATTTGTACAAGGACCAGGCTGTGTATAGGATGTGTACAAGGACCAGGATGTGTATAAGGACCAGGCTGTGTACAAGGACTGGGATGTGTATAGGATGTGTATAAGGACCAGGATGTGTATAAGGACCAGGATTTGTACAAGGACCAGGCTGTGTATAGGATGTGTACAAGGACCAGGATGTGTATAAGGACCAGGCTGTGTACAAGGACTGGGATGTGTATAGGATGTGTACAAGGACTGGGATGTGTATAAGGACCAGGCTGCCTCTCCAGCCCCAAGCTCCAGCCCTGCCCTGCTCTGGGAGCTGCTCCTGCTCCGATTCACATCCCCAACCAGTTCACCTTAAAGCCCCTCCCAGTAAGTTGGACAGGAATGCTTTTTTTCAGCCTCTGAATCACATCTAGCTGTGACAGCAGATGGGGAATCTGTTTGTGCTGTTGTGAATGAAAGAACCATCTGTGAGAACAAGAGCTGTGAGTTAAAACTGTCTGTGTCACACCAGGCTGCTGTGAGCTGCCCGAGCTGGAGGGAGGCTGATGTTCAAATCACCCCCAGCCAGCCTCAACTGCTAAATCACTGATGGGATGGACTGAAGAGGATAAGGTCAAAAATAGGACTGTGACCACATTTCTTTATAGACAATTGCAGTGAGAATCAAATGGGATGATTTATTCCTGAGTATAAATAGTGTCAAGCACTCCAAAAGCCCAGTCCTGAACAGTTTCAAAATCAGGACTGGAAGGAGCTGAGCTCTGCATTCCAAGGAGGTCTCCAAGGGTGCACTCACAATTTTGGGTGCTGGGAGCAGGACAGGCACACTGGCCTAACAGATTTTGGGTTGTTACTTATGCTAATCCAAAACTTTCTTTCTTTGAAAGATCAATCCCAGTCTGAGATTCAAAGGGAAGCAGTACACTACTCCTTCCATCATTTCTTCATGTTGGCAATAAGAATTCGTGGCTTGGATCCCTTTTTTGTCCATTTGCTTTGGAAGAGATTTTCTAGACATGTAAGTTATATTTGTAATTTGAGAAATACTAACATGAATTACAGACACTGCTTGAATCGTGGAATCCAGGGACTCACATGGCAGAGACTTCTCTTGTAGTCCTCTGATCATCCTTTCTCTGCCCTTATTTCTACTTTCTGATTTAATAAAGTTGGGGGGGTGTGGGAAGCTAGCATTATGCATATTTCTTTAAATGAAGTTGGATCAGTGCAACACTAAAAGTAATTTTGCTCCTGCTTCAAAATCTGTTTCCAGACATCACATGACATCACCTGAGACATGAGTCATATAAACACTGTAAGAGTTCTTTTTAGCAACGTTGGAATGACACAGCAGTGTCTGCATTTTCAGCTGTTGCTTCTAAATCTACGCTTACAAAATATTAGACATTAAAAACCATAGCTCGTGTGTGTGCAAGTAAGGATTTATTCTTGTGGGCTTGGTATTCTGTAAAAGCCTATTGCAGTATTTTCCCTGCAGTTTTAAGTAATTAAAGACAGTTGAACATCTTGCTCTGGAAAGCCCACACTGAAAGAGTCTCTAGGAAATACACTGATGGAGTGCAAGACTAGTAGATTTCCTGGGATCCTCTTGGCCAGAGTGGATGGCAAGGGTGGAAAAAGCTCATGTTGTTCCCTTCCCCAGTGATTGATCATATTGGGATCTCACCACAGCTGCAGTTACAGGTAGAAGTCCCACACAAACACTACACTGAGCAGCTTTGCTCTTTGTGTACCTTTCAGAGAGAAGTGGGTAAGTTAAATATTTGTCTCTATTATCTATAATGCATGTCCAGGGGTGGGCTGGGATATTCACAGGACACTTTGCCAGTTTGACAAATTATATTCCCTTATTTCCCTGGTTAATCTGCACCTGCAAAGATGTAGGGCACCACCAGACTCACAATCAGAATGGTGCATTTTGACTTTAAATTCTCTACATCTCTACGTCTGTGAAATGAGTGTTCTTCACAGTGAACATTTCACTAGTCTGTATGATTTGCCTACTCATCCTGAGCTTCCCAATATCCAGACTCCAAACCAAAAGAAACTGGTTTCCCACTTCATTCCCTAAAAGCTGAGGACTATTTAGATACATGCCTATACATTTATTTAAAATCCCAAATCAAACCAAAACAAAAACCCAGACGTTATTCAGAGAAATGCATGTTATAGCCCTGCCTTCCTGGCAGCTTTATGTTAAGGTTGCTCCATGCATTCTCACTGATTTTATTTTTGCTACCTTGCTTAGAGCTGTTCTCCATGCCAAAGCACAATTTCAGGAGAAGCAGTTTTGTTAATCTGAAAATGTGCCATGGAAGCACTCTGTCACCTTGTCCCAAAACAAAAACTCCAGTGTCTCCATGTTGCTGCTGAGCAGTTGTCTCTGCATTTGTTAAGCCACCTGCAACTTCAGCAGGATCTAGACATTAAATTATTTTGTTGTCCTTGTTCCTGTCTTGCAACCTGTAATGCAGGAAATAACTGAAGGGAATACATCTTGTCCAAGACCATCTTTTCTCTTGCATCTCAATCTGGATTAAGTGTGTTCAATGTCCCAACACTACACCATTCTAATTGTCTGTTCATATACTTTATTTTAATTGAAAAACGTATTTTAATAATGAAAACTCTTTATGGAATTTACTTAATAATTCCATTAGCAAGCTTTTTTCCTGTACTATAGACTTAAGTATACGCAGTGATAACTGGGTGGAAAAATAGCTCAAGTATTCCAAAAGCCCAGTCCTGAAGAGTTTTTAGGAGAAACTGGGGGCATAATGTCAAGGGTTTCCAGTGGTGGTATCCACCCTGGAGAGAGGGGCTGCAGAAGAAAAATGAGTTACTAAGCAAGCAGGAGGGAAGGAGAAGTTTGTCTCCTTTTACTCGGTGGATTGATGCATAAATAAGAGATGAAATCACAAAACTAAGATATATAAGCTGTTAAAAACAAGTCTACATAAATAGTAAATCTTGTTTGACAGACTTAATGAAATTTATTTAAGGGCAAGTACAGAGGACACAGGAGGCTGACCAAGGCAGGAAATAACATAATCCACATTCAGGAAAAGACACCTCTTGCCTCGTGGACTGTCAAGTGGGGGTAACAACAGGACAATACTGAGAAAATAACACTAAAATATGAAAAAGGAGTAACGTCAGGAGTCTGGAATGGGCCTTCATCTGAACCTGTACCACAGCACTTTTCAGCATCTGTATCACAGGAGTCTAAGGAAAACAGCCTTCAATTTACCCTGCACACTGACCTTTGCCTCTGGCTATGAAGGGCCAGGTTGTTGTACCTGCTATTAAAGAAGTCATGGCATCTTGAAATAGAATTAAGAACAGATTGCCAACATGTTTTTTTTTCCCTGCTGTTGTCAGTGACCTACAAGATCCATTTATAAATATTGCTCACTAGTTTCTCCAGGCCCTTACTCACCAGAGTGGAAAGGCCAAGGACTGTTACTGCTGCAGCACAGATGAAGAAAATTATTTCCACTCAGAGAAGTGACCTGTTTTGCTCTTATATAGCCAACTGCTATCTGTGCAGAGCTTCCTTGATTGGCCTTGATTAAGACCTCATAGCTGTTTCCACAAAAAGCAGGATTAAAATGCAAAATGAGGAAGGGCTGGATAAGTTCATTTGAGTTTGAAGCTGGAGCACAGGGTACTACCAAGCCACAACAACCATTCAGGGCACATTGAGTGTTATCCATCTAAAATGTTATTTCCTACATTATTTCTATGTTCTCCTTTCCTTACTTCCAGGATATTGATGATTGGTGTCTGGTTTCCCCACTTGTGGAACAGTTTGGAATGTACCAGCCATGGAGTCCACTCTCCCTGATGACCCTCAGCATCTCCAAGGGCTCAAATCCAAAGGAAGCCCTCCTGTGACACCTCTGGGACTGACATCATCTGCCTGCTCAGGAGATACAGAGTTCCTCTTGGAATGAGGCCGTATTTGATTCTTCAGATAAGGTGTTCTGGCCCAGTTTGTAACTGCAGAAAACCAGAGCTGATCTCTTCTAGGTCATGCTGAGCTCCCACCTCAGACTGGGCACCTTCACTCTGTGAGTGTGAAAAATGCCAGAAACAAAGCCTCCTGTCAGTTCCTGTGCCCGTGCTTGCCCCACATGAGCTGTGCAGGATGTAAACCCTGCCTTGTCTCAAGTGCCTGAGCTTCCAATGCCTCCCTGAAAACTCAGCCCAGCAATACCAGCCAGCAAGGACCACAGAAAGGAAAGCAGCATGACCAAGGAGTCATCCAGCCCTAGGGCAGTACAGCTTGGTGGAACTTGAGGGACAATTGAGTCTCCCTTCTCTGGTTTGCTGCTCCCAGCTACAGCAGAAGCCTGCCTGTGAGATGTGCCTTCAGGGGCTCCTTTGATCAGCTGGGCCACTGCACCCGATGCCACCTGCTTGCTGACAAACCTGGACATGAGAAAGTTCTGTCCTGGCCCTTGCCTGGCACTGCTCTGGAGTGACCTGGCAGTCCTGGTGGTGGATACCAATGGATAAGGACACCAAAGTGAACACAAAACATGGACAAAACCCACGGTGATTACTCAGGGCCTGACCTGCAGTAAGGACACACTAGCTGTAGGGACCACACTTGTTGTGAAATTCCATTATTCCATGAGATTTCTTGTGCAGTGGAGTCCTGATCCCAGCTTCTGCATGAACTGGAAACAGATGAAGCTGCATAATGATCTGATAAACAATTTGCCAGTTTAATGAGCTTGGGATTTTTAATAGCTAATGCACTGCAGCGTGTTTTGGCTGAGTCCCTAAGATGTTTCAAAGCCCAGTTATCTCTTACAAGGTCAGTAGGCACTTATTCTTAAGGGCCCATGACTCAATATATGTTTGCATTCTATGCTCCCTTTAATGTTTTAATGTTTGTTATAAAAATTGCCACAGTGATTCATCTGCATGTATTTCTTCTTTGTTTGGAAGAGAATCGTTTGGAATGGCTATTTTAAGGGTTGTTAAGTGGAACAATCTAAGTGTGAACACTCTGAAAAGATAAATGGAAACATTTAATATTTATGCTCTGCTATTCTACTGTGTCTCAGTCACGTAAAATCACATCACTATCCCACAGCTCTTGTTTTAAAAAGACAGCACTAAAAGTAATAAAATGTAGCAATAATTGACTTTGTTAAAACAAGTGGTGATAAACAATGCAGAGGCACAATTCCAACACACTTGCAATGCTGAAAGTGTGCTGAAACCATGCTGAAATAAAGAAATACAAAAGAAAAGACTCTTCTATCCTCTGGCATCTATTTTACAGCGAGGCTGCTTCAGCCACAGCTGCATCCAGTGTGATTTTGAGCTGCATCAGCTTCTTGCTTCTGCTCCCAGTACATCCTGAAGGTGCAGTTCACATCTCCTGGCAGCAATGTTAGTTTACAGAGT
Organism: Leptocoma aspasia; assembly: GCA_013399835.1. Classification (NCBI taxonomy): domain Eukaryota; kingdom Metazoa; phylum Chordata; class Aves; order Passeriformes; family Nectariniidae; genus Leptocoma; species Leptocoma aspasia. Next base: position 79,266 of record VXAX01001793.1, read on the forward strand.
TCCCTCAATTTTACACACAACTGCTTGTGAGTTTACTGTACAAATCTAATAATCAGTTATTGTGTTAGCAAAAAGGGACTGTGAAAAGCAGCACAAAATCTCCTTGAATGGGCTTTGCTGCAGAAACCAGACAGTTCCAAACACAGCCTCCCAGTACTGCAGGCAAGATCCTGATCCCAGTTCTGTGAGCAATCAAACTATGGATATGAATATGCATATTTTACCAAATCAGAGCTGTACTGCCTCCAGCACCAACTGAGAGGTACCAGAGCTCATGGAGCTCATGGACAGTGGCACAAGGACCTCACACAGCCACCCTGAGTGGCAACCACATCTTCACCTCAATGCCATTCCCTCTGGGAGACTTCTTCCAGCCTCGAGCTATGAGATGAACACAACAATTAAACTTGTCTTAGTGTCAACCAGTATAAATTTACACATTGCCCATATACAGAGCCAGACCCTTTTTGAATTTTAGTTCTCAGTCCTTAAATTTCAAGGGTTAGGATCCACTGTGCTACACAGACAAAGGGATTCCTTGTTAAGAGCATTTTGGATCAAGCTCCCACAGATACACTGATCAGTGCATTTGTAAAATCTACAGTAAGTGTTCAACTTCTGGCATAACTTGGTCTCTGATTGAATTCTGAAAGACTATTCTTGTCCTTCAAATCGAAGTTAACAGATCTATTTATCATTTCCCTGTATGTTTTGAGGAGTAACAGAGCTATTTTTTCCTGCTGCGAAACATTTGCCAAATGTTTTTGACTGACAATAAGTTTTATAGGTGCAGACATTTGCAGGCAATACATGAACTAAAATTCACCATTTAATTATTTCGAGTCATTCACCCACTTCTAACAGTGTCTACTAGTATCCCATATTAGGGTTAAGCCTTCATTCTCAGAACTGAAACTTGGCTGCTAAATATAAACTTGAGCCTAATCCAAGATCTTTCTTCAAAAATGTTGGTTTATACAGCTGACTGTGCTAAGTGGGGAAGGAAAGCTGTTATGCTGAAGAAGTTCTTTACTACTTTAAAGCAACTTTACCAGCAATTCCTTTTCTGTATCTCTCCCTGTCACATTGCTGGTCACAGCTAAAAATACATGGAATATTTTTGCCACTCTCCCTGGGGCAGTAGGTGAGGGCAGTGAAATGGTCAGGGGTTTTCACAGCTGACATCCTGTGTGTCCAACCACATACTTGGCTAGGAATGAGGCTGGGTGAAGAAACACAAGCAAAAATTATCCATGAAGGCTGAGCTGAAGATAAACTAACTTCTGAATAAAGGTCTGTTAGATCACTGAGAAGACTCTGCTGTCCTCAAAAGAAGGAGATACACCCACAGCACCTGGTGTGACACTCGGTCACATGGCACCTTCTTCCTCCTTCTCCTCCTTTCCTCCCCCTCCTCCTCCTTGCACTAGGGTGCAGCTTGACCCTGCCTTTATCTGTCCTTTAGACTTTGATCCATCTACAGCTCTGGAGAGAAACAAAATCTTTTAGGTTGGAACAGACCTTTAAGATAGAGTTTCACTGCTGAGTCCACACCAAACCAGGTCCCCGTGCTCACATCTTCACTTGGGTTTGGCTATGCTGCTCATCTGCAAAAAAAAAAAAAAAAAACAAAAGGGGAATTTAGCTGCAAGCTGGGAATTTCTACTCTGTGAATATTCAGAAACACTTGCACATATTTTCTTCCACCCTATTCCAAAATTGGCAAAGGAGGTATAAATAACTATCTTGCTGCATGTTGATAAAGACCAAAAAGAGCTAGAAAGTTTGGGTGAATATTAATAATTATAAGTAATAAGACTTTATAAGGGGGGACCTCCTTCTGTTAAGAGCTACTGCTCCACCTCAGTCTTATTGTAGAACTGGAGTTTAATCTCCAGGTTTTCAGACAACAACGTGCTTCCAGATGGAATCACAGAATGGTTTGGGTTGGAAGAAACCTTAAAGCTTATCCCATCCCACCCCTGCCATGGCAGGGACACCTGCCACTGTCCCAGGCTGCTCCAAGCCCCAGTGTCCAGCCTGGCCTTGGGCACTGCCAGGGATCCAGGGGCAGCCACAGCTGCTCTGGGCACCCTGTGCCAGGGCCTGCCCACCCTCCCAGGGAACAATTCCTTCCTTAAACCTGTTACAAATCCACCCTCTTTCAGTTTAAAGCCATTCCCCCTTGTCCCCAGTCCCTCTCCAGCTCTCCTGGAGCCCCTTTAGGCCCTGGCAAGGGCTCTGAGCTCTCCCTGGAGCTTCTGCTGTCCAGGTGAGCACCCCCAGCTCTCCCAGCCTGGCTCCAGAGGGGCTCCAGCCCTGGAGCATCTCTGTGGCCTCCTCTGGATCTGCTCCAGCAGCTCCACATCCTTATGCTGGGGTCCCAGAGCTGAATGCAGAGAGCCACTTTGATCTTGTGCTCTTCCTATTTAGTGCATTTGCTCAAGACAGGATCGAAGGAGACGTTAGTGTGGTCTCCATGGCAGCTTAATTAGGCAGAATTTGCTCCCCTTTTCCCCACATAAGGTACCTATTATTAGAAAATAGCCTTGTGCCCCTGAGGAGAAAAGTAGCATTGCTGTGTGTGGTAGTACAATAGGACATCCTGATCACACTGGCCATGGGTGATTCACTGTACTTGGTCACAGTACAACAGGCTGGGCTCTTAAACAACCATTACAGCTAAAAAGGTTTTCATCCCTATCTCTTCAAGCAGGAATGTCTCTTTCCTACACCTTGCTTCTTGCTCCTGGTTATCAACTATCAACTATCAGCTGGAGCTGAGAAAATACTCTTCTCTTCTTTATCTCCATAGTCCAGTACAAGGGGAAAATGAGGATATTTGCTTTAATAAAGAGCTACACTGGAGAGCTACAGATTTGTCTGGGAAGCTTTTTAGCAACTTTGCAAATTTATGGACCACAAAGGAAATAAACAGAACTGGTGATTAATGCTTATGAGATGTATTGGTTTGTAAACTGTATAAATCCAATAAGGTTTACTCAATACTGCAGTGAAATGACCCGTGGGTTTTATCTGATTAAGCAAAGTGATCTGTAAGCTAAACTGCTCACTAAATATCCCCCTGGTTACTCCTAAACTGTATCCATGGAATGCCAGGCAATGGATAAGCATCCTCAGAAATTAAGGCAGCAGCATCAGCGCTCATTTCCTATCCCATCCTTCAGTAATGAAATTCAGTAATTTCACTGTTGTTCTACATTGTTCTCCACAGCTCTAAATCACCAGCTAAAAACAACTAAAAGCATAAAAATGTGAATCTACTTGGCTCATGTACTGATCCAGAGGTTCAAGTGGCCAAGGAATCTCTTCTGTAACTGAAGCCAGACAGGTTTGTTGCTGCTTTGTCTCCAAAGACTCCTCCTGTCATCTGGAACAACACAAACACATTATGCGTGTCCTGACTGCAGAGAAAAGCCAGACAGGTTAAACATAAACTGTCTCCTTTGCAGGGATGGTTTGGGGTAGCCATGGTGCAGGTCAGCTGAGGGATGGTGACTTCTCAGGACAAACCAAATCAGTCCCTTCACAGCTGTTTGTCTGCACACCTGAGTGAGAAGAAGAGAGGAATTCTCCTCCAAACCCACAGAAGTGCTTTTGAGAAAATGAGACTTTGGTGGTATTCACATGACAGCTGCCAAAGATCCCTGGGATCTCTGGATGCAAGGAAAACTTGTGTTTTGGTGGGAGAAGTAAGTGTACCCCTTTCTGAACCAGCTCTGGCATGTACCTCTTAACAAACTCCAGCATATGGGAGGTTGATTTTTCAGCTGCATGCACAGGAACTCAGCTTTTCAAAGGGGAGAGGTTCCTGAGCCAGCAGGAACTGCCCCTGTTCCTTGAGCATAACAACCAGAGAGCCTCACACACCTGCTGTCATGAAGAGAAGAGCTGAACTGGTTTCTGTGCCAGTCTTCCTGCTCCCTTCCACTCTAAACAGAACGGGGTGTGACCCTTGGGGTGTCCTGTGCAGGGCCAGGAGCTGCACTCCGTGATCCTGCTGGGTCCCTCCCAACTCAGCTGACTCTGTGGTTCTGTGAATTGTTTTGTTTCCTTGTATTCTGTACCTGTCAATCCTTTCCTCTTGTATCCACCAAAAAAAAGTATACTGGCACCTACAACTTTTTAATTAAAGAAGAAAATCCTGCCCCACTAGCCCAAGGTAGGAAATACACTGAATGACTATTCAGAGTGAAGGTTTCTGTGCCAGAAACTAGCAACCACATATTCCCAATGAGAGAGGGACTTGAACACTGGGAACTCTCTGGGGTCACACAGCAGGAATTCAAACACCCATTTTGTCCCTGGTAGCAGTTAAGCATTTTCTCTTTATCTAACCTTAAAGTTGAACATGATCAACAGGTTTCTGTAGAAATCTCTTTAAATTCTCAGCAGAAAAGTTAGTTTTACTGCCTGAAGGGAATGAATTCCAATAAATGCAGCCTGTGCTTACAGAGGCACTTTGGGGCAGTGGAAGTTCAGCTCCTTTGTGCTGGCTTCACATTTGAACGATGCTCCTTGGACACTGAAATACAGGCAGCCAGCTGAGATTGCTTTTGAGAATGAAGATTTCTCATTTATAATTCATAGGAAATAAATACCCATGCTGAATGGTTTAGAAGACTGCTTTTGTACCTTTGTAGCAATGAAGGGAATTTTGTATGAGGGAATTTCCTTTGTCTTTTAATAAAGGGGGAAAAGCTTTCTTATAATTGAGGCTGATTTCAGAGTTTTGAATTTGTAAAATAATTAAATCCACTACCTGTGTGTCTGAACCTATTTTTTAGTAAATCTTAACTGGAAATACAACTGAAATGCAGCAGCTGATAGGGCAGGGAGACAGCAGAAGTGCACCAGCACTTTCTGTTTAGGTTCGGTACTGAACCCTGCACAGAAATCAAACTGAAAACCACAAAAAAAAAAAAATTATATATATATAAAAAGGGAACTGAAAGGTTTTCAATCTAAAAAAAAAAAAATTACTGAAATCAGGTAGAAATATTGTGGAAGCTAATTTTATAAACCTGTGGAAGCTTGAGGGCTGCTCTGTCCCAAGAGGTTTCCAGATGAAAAATGCTAAAGATAAACTACTAGGTAGGAACTCCTCTAAGTTAATCTAACGAGCTTTTCTGGAGACAGGAGGAACTAGCACCTTGAATAAAAAGGTTCTACAAAGCAGACAGAAGTTTGAAGGGAAATCTTCAATGAAATTTTCATCTTGCTTACTGAGAAAAGGACCAAGTTTAATTTAAATGCAGAGCATTTAGAGCAAGAGGGACACTCCCCCTCCTTATCCAGGGATCCTCACTCTGAAAAAACAACCTAATGACCTAAAAACAGTATAAACTTTTTTCTAGTGTATATTTCTGCCAAGTCTGAGTGAAGAGTTCAGGAGAAGGGAGAAAATATTGATCTCTTTCCATGGCACAGGATTCTGAACATGCTGTGTCGGGTGATTAAGGAAGGTAATCAGGTGGAACACACTTTGGTTTACATTGTGCTGCAGGAAAATTATGTATTCCCCAGCAAAATCATTACTAATGTACTTGACCAACAGTTTTGATGCAGTTGCATAAAACTTCCCCTAAGAGATATCCAGGGATTCCCTTTTTCTTATGAGTGTTCATTCCCTTAAAATGGTAGTACTTACAAATGAACCAAGTCTCTCATGAATACTTGGCACACATTTTAGATGGAGCCTTTTGGAGAATACTGTTTTCTTTAGAGAGAATCTAAGCAAATCTGATGCCATTTCAGAAGTAGCCTCAAGGGTACTAGTATAAATAGCTGTGAAATTCACATTAAAAAATATAGACTTTATTATTAAAATTCACAGCTTGGGTTAAGCAAACAGGCAATGACCAACAACTCTAGTTTGAAATGAAAGGAGCATGAAAGATCAAAGGAGCCTGAGTGATAGATAAGAGGTTCATGGCAGGAAAGAAGCAAGTCAGTTATTTGTCATTTCCAAAACAAGATCCTTGCTACACAAAAGGTAACCAATTGAACTACAGAGCCTCAGCTGATAATTCTGATGATATTATCTAATTAATTAAAGCACACCAATTTGCCCTATGGCATTTGCTTTGGGCAGCAAAGCAAATCTTTACTCAAATGTAACAAAAGCTGCTCCAACTGCTTTGCCAAAGTATCTCCAGAACATCAGCATTCCACTGAAGCCACTAAGGTGAACTTCCTATTTTTAGCAGTCCAGAAAGCATATTCTGCCAGAATTACCTCAGCATTCAGGCAGTGACCAGCTAGGGGAGCTGAAATTGCGTTTGTTAAAACCCAAGTCCTGGCAGTTCAAGTGTCAGATGTTCACAGGGATGTGCTGATGGTTCTGACAATTCATCTCAGCCCCCTGTGCAGAGTTTCTGCTTTCATGGTGGAAATGTGCAATTCTTGCTCAGACCCAGAAATATCACGAGCTCAAAAGGCACCAAATGAGATAAGTTTCCAGTCCAAAAGTAGCTTGAAAAATGAGCAATGAGTGATTAAATAAACAAACCAAAAATGAGAATAGAGCCACTATACACAAGGAATGTAAACACAAAGCATATTTTTAAGCCTTTTTCCATCCCTAGAATGATGCAACACCTTAAATAATGTAAATATTTGCTCTGGAACTGAGGAAGAGTTTGGTAAGCACCATATTTATCTTTTCAACTGATGTACAAATGCATTTGTACTGACAAATTTCTGTTAGCAATCTGCTTGGTAAACCAGCAATGATCCCCTAGCATCCTGTTTGGGAAGTTAGAATATACTGTCAGATCTAGACATGGATACACATTTTCATTTTGTACGTGCCTAAAAAAATAAATATATTCAAGTTCCCTTTTCACAAAAACAGGCCTACTAGAAATCTGTGAATGATGAAAAAATGCATTCTCAATTGCACCGGCAACCTTGGCACCTGAGTTTAAGTGAAAAGTCAGGTAATTCAAGTGTAATTCACCCTGACCTTTTGGATAGTCAACTACTTAGGTCAAAGATTCCTTGTTTTGCCTGTGCAGCTGGGAGCCAAACAAGGTTTCCATTCCCTTTGGAAGCATTTGCATGGGAAACTAATCTAACAATACTCCTACTACTTCTAATACTAGTACTGGTATTGAACTTGGCCTGTAGAACCTCCATATCACATCAGATATTGCTCTGAGGTAAAATGAAAGAGCTTCTTTTGAGTTCCTTGTAGACTGCTTTCTTATAGAGCTGGAGTTTAGGCATCCGTGCAGTTACACATTTATATATAATCACTTGTGCATCTCAGCCTCAAAACATACTTTGAATCTGGTGAGCAATTTCACATAAATTGCAAAATCTAATACTATCAACAAGTTAAATGTATGAGGCCCTTGCCCAAGAGAATAAAAACCCCAAGCAGCCCCTGGGCAGCAGCGTCCAGTCACTGTGTGAACAGCTCAGGTCAGCTCCAGAACACTCTGAGTGCCACCCAGCCCAGGACAGGCAGCTGGGACACTCTGGCTGGAATGCAATGAGAAGCTGCTGAAGGGCAGCAGAAAATCCTGGGAAACACAGGACGGATCTGAGGAACTGCAAGGAAGGTTGTGGGAGGTATGGGAGGGCTGAAGATGGTACAATGACAAGAGATGAGAAGAGATATGAGATGAGAAGGATTTGTGTTTATAAACTGGTGCCTTTTTGGCCTCACCAGCTGTGGCTCAGCACCTGCCCTGCAGGTTCCAGGCAAACAGAGAGCAGGGAGGCAGGGAAAGGACAGGAGATGAGCTCCATTGCACGAGCACAGGAGTGAGACCTTGCAGTCAGAACTCACCTTTTTCAGCACCAGGTCATCCCCTGTCTACATCTGTCTCCCATGAGGATTTTCTGGTGTCTAATAAGCACACACTCCCAGTGCAGCTTTTCCAAGTGCACACTCAGCTCTTCCCGTGGCGTTTTCCCCCCAAGTAATACAGATTCATATCAAGTTTCAGCCTTTTAAAACTCACTTAAAATCCATCAACTACAGGAAGTGAGTACTTAGACAACCAAGTTACATCAATGTCTCCCGGTGAGAGTGAGAATATTTATTTCTTTTGAAGATCTTTTTTGGTGATCTGCATCACTTCTTACTCTAATATTGTCTTTCCAGTACGAGGTACCTTTGTTGCCATCCTGCCTGTACACCCAGTGCCTGGAAAGGAGAATATTTTACACACATCTAATTTGAAGAAAAAGAGCATTCACTATTTATTTCAATGGAAAAAATTGCATTCCTTATGTGCATCCTAAAGCTGTAGATTCACAGCCATTTCAGACTTCAACAAAATCCCATTGCCACTGAAAGAAAAGATTTCCAAACATCTCCCTTTTCTTGAGCAGAGCAAGCATTCACAGACAAGCACTGAATGAGATTAGCAACAAGAGCATTTGTCAGTCTGCTTTGGGAAAAGGATCTTTTCCACACAAACTGGAACTTCCCCATTTTCCTGCAGTCTCCCTGGCAGCCAGACACCCCACCTTTGGCTGCTCCCCATCACCCACTTGCCTTACTAGGCAAAGTGTTTCAAGCATCCAGAGAGGGCCCACACACCCTGCTTGGGTTTCTCACTCTGTTTTCTTGCAAAAGCTGCCAATTTAAACAGTTCCTGTTCTTGGCTGCATCCACATCACTCCCTCCACTACGCCAGCACAGCTGATGTGCCAAATGTGCAGTGCACAAGACCATCTTAAAATGATGTTAAAATCAAATGCTCAGGTGTTTCAGGTGGTCACAGCCTATCCCAAGGGAGCCCCTCACTCCTGTCCACGTAATGTGGTGACAATGTGCAGGTTCTGAAAGATGAAACAGTTCCCTGGACTGAGTGTGATGAGTCAGTAGTTCTGCCTGCACAGAGTGAATATCACACATGGAATTAGAGCTCAGGAATTCTTGGATAAAAAGATCAGTCAGAAGCCCATATTTAGTAAGCAAAGCAGAAGAAGAAATAGTAAGAAAGTACAAAAATAGGAATAAATGAGAGTCTAGTAATGTTAAACAGCAAAGTCACTAAATTACCTGGCACTTTAGACTGGTGGTGTGGTTATATTATAATTATAGCTCGAGTCCTAACAGGTACAATATTAATAGAAATAGCACAGGAATAAAGACTGAGCCCTCACCACACATTCTCAAAACCAGCACACTCTCAAATCATAATCATAATCACAATCACCAGCAAATTCTCATATCAAAGTAATCTTTTCAGAAAAAAAACCTCCCCAAATCACTTTGAAACACACCCTCAGACAAAATACTGATTCCACATCACTTAACAGCTCTGAGCCTCACTGGTAGTATTCTCTGTTCAAGCCAGAGCTTTTTAGTTTGGAGTTTACCTGAAAAAGCCATGAGAAGGAGACACTGCTGTGGGGAATACTGCAAAGATGCCTCAGAGAAACTAGAATTATGTAATTACTGTGTGCAAGGCATCAGAGGGGCAGAATTGCTTTGGTTATTGAAGCAAGGTCTTCCTGTGGCCACAAGAACTGCCTGTGCAAGCAGTTCTCAAGATAGATCACTGACATAAATACATATTGATATGCTTATTGATATTGGTATATTTGCATATTATTTGCATTATATTTAAATGAAAAATGAAAATTTAAATGCAAAAAAACCCCCCAGCGTTTCTACATTTTGTGCTTTCAAATGTTTACATTCAAGTCATAGCACCACTGCTGCAGGAGTCAAGAGCTGGATTTACTTTTGCATTCAAATTTAGGAAAAAATCCTCGATTTCAAAGATTAGGGAAAATTTTGCATCTATGTTTGAAGTTACCAAGTGAGGCGTGTCTCTAAAACTGGGCAATGGACTGGCCTGAGCAAACCCTTTTTGTGTAACAAAGACCAATCTTACAGAGGATACTGTGAGCAAACCCTGAGTAGGAGAACTGCCCTTGATCCTTCTCTTCCTCCTGTCCTTTGGCCACACACTCATTTACAGAGAAAGCTGAATTGGGAAGGCATTGGAAAGGAAACTGCAAGGTTCTCTTCCAGCAGGCCAGGGCTCCCTGCCAGTCCCAGAAAATGACCACCAGAACTGTGGAGGGACAGAGGCAGGCTGTGTGCCAAGGGCTACTCCAGTCCTTCCACCTCCTCCTGCTGAAACCCTTCTGTGGACAAGGAAACATCCCAGGGACAAGGAAACATCACATGGACAAGGAAACATCATAGACACAAGGAAATGTCACAGGGACAAGGAAACATCCCAGGAACAAGGAATTGTCAATGCCAGCAGCTCCCTGGGAGGGGCAGCAGGGCCAGGGCAGGATTTGGACATTTGGGTGTCCAGGTCCTGCAGCCATCACCTGCCTGGGCACCTGGAGCCCTCAGGACATCCAGGCCAGCTGAGGGGCCATGGCTGGGCAGTGGCACTGTCCCCATCCCTCCACCTGCACCCGCCCACATCCGACACCAGCTCTGTCCCCTCGGCCACGGGGCACTCCCAGCACCCAAGCCCTGGGCTGGGGTGCCAGGCAATATTCAGTTTTATGGCTTTATAACTATTCCAGGCAATTTCTGGTGAGCAGCTTCAGTCCAAGAGTCCCAAATGGAAAGAGTTATCAGCATAAAAATGCAAGCAGTCAAATAATCAGACATCACATCACAAGCTGGTGGATCCCCAGTGTAAAATCAGATTTCCCCAGTTGCTTTTCTTATCAATGCAGCTGTTTTTCTGTTCACAATAGGATTAACAGCAGAGAAACAATTGCTGGTTAAACATTAAGGTTCAAAACTGAGTAAATTTCAGCTCATAATCAGCTAAAGCCCCAACTCACCCATTGCATTTTATAATTAGCAGTTTAAATTTGTTATTTGGGATTTGTTATATGAATGGGAGAGGAAGAAGGAATTTAAAAATCAGTGTAAATGGGAGATGAAAAATTTTAAAATAGTCTATTGGAAATGTTGTAAGAGCCTTAATTAAAAAAAAAAGTCATCCCCTCAAAATATTTTAATCTATTCAGGTTGTGATACGTGTGTGTAGTAATACCAAAAAATCATTTCATCTACTATAAAATTTCTCATAGCGAGGCTAAGGACCACCTGCATCTTAGTCATTACAGCAGAGAGATTTTGGTTTGTTGACCCATTTACAAAACCAAAAAGACGAATTTTGGTTTAGATTCCAGGATAAAGATGGGGATGACAGCAAGAGAGGTCTGGGTGCTGTCACCAGGCTCTGCTGGAATGTCCAAGGGCTGTGCCAGGAGCCAGGACAGCGCCAGTGCTGAGCTGCCCGGGCTGAGCCAGGACAGGCTGGCAGCCGTGCCGGGTGTCCCACCCAGCTCCTGGCAGGGAGCATCCCCAGCCCAGCCCGGGCTCCGGGTGCCTCTGTGGGTGGTGTGAGCTCAGGGACACCCCAGACCCACAGCTCGTCTGTCATGGACTGCAGCTGGGCTGAAATTCCCTCCTGTGGAGGAAAGGAGTGCACAGGGAAAGTTCCCAGGCTGTGAGCTCCAAAGGACAGCTCCCAGGTTCCACACACAGGAGCACCTGCTGGGGAACTCCTGGAAAGGAACATTTTGTTGGCTCCCTGTGCTCTGGGGGCTCATTCCAGACACGGCACTGCATCCCAGGAGCTGCAGGGTGTGCCAGTGTTGTAGTGTGTTTTAATTTTATCCCAAAAATCCTGTTCCCGCCCTGGGTTTTCCCCTGTGGTTTTTCCCTTCCCCCTCTTCCCCCCACCCAGGTAACAGGCCAGTACACAGATACCTGTCTGGGCCATTGTCCTGCCTTATCAAGGACATTCCAAAAAGTGTGGTTGGTCAAAATTCAAAGAATGCTACAAAGAAACAGGGCTCCTCAGGTGTTCATCTTCCACTAAAGCCCACCCTTGTCCCCACCTGGCTGGGTGCCTACCTGCTCCTTCCCAAGCCCCATCCCTCAGTATAAAAGATTAGGTGACCACATGGTCGAGAGAGACATCATCAAGAGCCACCAGGACATCCAGGGGGAAGAAGCTGTGAACAGCTACTGCATGGAACTGGAATAAAGACTAGAAAACCTTTCCCTGGATCTGGCTCCTTCTTCACCAAGGCTAGAGGTCTCAGCTGAGGTAACCTGAGGTGCAGATTCCCTGCAAAGGGCAGCTCCATCTCTCTGCTCTCTGGGGCTCAGGAGAGGCCTGGACTCATTCCACGTGGCTACTGAGGAGCTGCTCCTGGCTAGCTGTGGTTCCTCTGAGGACAAACCCCTCAGCAGCAGCCCCTTGGCCAGCACCTGGATACAGGGCAAGTCTGGGCGAGCCCCCATCTCGGTTTATTGGGAACACCACAATAAGTGGCACCCCCCAAGATGCCAGGGGCAGCTGGGCACACTCAGGCTCTTCATCTCCAGAGTCCTCCTCACAGCCAGCAGCCACTGATGCCAACATTTTCTGGGTAAATACCCACCAGCCAAATGTCTGGATGCTCCAGGTCTTTGGTCAAGTTATTTCTAAGCTGTGTTCCAGAAATAGCACATGGTTTTATTTACTGTATAGCAGTCCATGTTAATTTGCCAAGTGCCATTACATAACAGCAATTAATTACATTATTTCTTCATTACTAGATGTGAGCATAGACTGTTTCCACAATGTGCTGAATGCATTTTTCTAGCTCTTCTCAGTAGCTTTGAAAGGAAGATAAATTAGGACAAGCAGAGTGCCTAGATTAACAACAAATTATAAATCCAAGCTCCTTCATTGAGCCAAATTAAATATTCTGTTGTAGGCCCTGACCTAATTCCAGCTACTGGTTATTTTTCTTGTACTTTTTCATTAAACAGATTTTTTCAAAGGTCTGGGTCTGTCATGAGAATAGGCTAAACTCTTCCTTTAGTCATACCTTCAGAAATTATCTTGCAAGCTATAGATAATTTCAGATCGCTTCAAAAGTTGGTATTAGATTTCTTGGAATCAGGATTTAATTCTCTATTTAAAGAGAAAAACTCATGTTGTTTAGAAGAATGATTTATCGACCTTTTAAAACCTTAAAAGCTATATGTGCTTGCAGACAAGTCCAAATGTTACTGCCAGGACCTGCTCCTTATATTTAACTCTTTAAATCTTTCTTTGGTTATTCTTGTATTTTAGTACACTGGTGTGTCCAGCAGGTATCTGTAAGGTATGTGTTGTATACCTCCCTGGCATACACACTACATACTGAACTTCAGTGTTTTATCAGAATTGTACCACCCTTCAAGCATCTGTAAAGGGCAGTTAATACTGTACTGAATTACTTTAAAGTAAATAATTTATTTAATCTTGTCTGGTTTAGCAGCATCAAAATCTCCTGAATTTCTTTTTTAGAGCTTTGTTTTCTCTCTCTACATCTTCCCTGTAATAAGTGATCTCTCTGTCCCTCGAATTCAGTCTCCTGCATTAGAAAAACTCCAGTGTGTTCTATCTCATAGATTCAAAATCAGCCCTAAACGGCTCTGACCTATTTTACCCCGTGCCATTGTCAGAGAGGAGATGTGCCAGGGTCTGAGATGTTTTGTTATTCCCTCAGGGAATCTGACCTATCCTAGAATAAAACTAAGATTGCACAAGAAGGACCAAACTGTTTTCAGGGCCAATGAACTCACTGGACAGATTCAGAGCCTTGGAAATGAATGTGTATCCATACTGGTGTGGCTGAGGGCAGAACCTGGCTAAAGAGCTGCTCTCAACGTAACAGTTTTGCCAGCTGGTTACTAAACTGGGTGCTAAACTGAATCTTTCCTATGCTCTTAAAATGCTTTTGGCCCAGGTAGGCTCCAGACAGGTGTAGGTTGGTGTTCACGACATCTCTGATGCACCTGCTGAGCGAAAGCTCCGTATTCAAACTCAGTGCCAGGTCTGCTCCTCCACAGGCAAAATCCCAACCATGAGAGGACATCATGATGGGAGTAAATAGGTCCACACATGCTTGTTAAGTCACTTAACTGTACAGCTGTAAAAACCCCCAGAATATCTGCAGTATCCCTGCCCTTCATGTGCTCCCTGGGCTAAGGCTGGCGTCCTCCAGGATCCTCCCTCAGTCCTGCTAACCTTCCATATCACATTTTATTTATTTCTCTTGTGGAACTCTTTTAAAAATTTATTTATTTTAACTGGTCTCAGAGCTGATTTTATTGTGTTCACAGGAATTCCAGCCCACCATGACCATCACAGCCCCGTGCCCCTGCAAGCCAGCACTGCCACCTGATCCCTGTCCTTGCTCTGCTGTCTGTTCGGTGGTAAAACACTTCCACAGCTGGAGACCTCATACCAAGGCCTTCCAAACTGTCAAAACAGAACTTAGAACAGAAGTTAGAACTTAGAACAGAATTTGCTCTGCAAATATCATTTCCTCAGTTCAACTTCCAAAAAGAATTATGCACACAGAAAGAAGAGAGGGGGCATTTTTAATGCTCCCTACCATCTGTAAGCTTCTAGGGGTGTGTGACTTTTTCTGTGATCAGAGATCATAAGGGATATACAGATAAGGCTCTCCTAAGACACACACTCAGCATTGCAAACATCAGATTTTGTATCAGATATTGAATTGAACTGGCTGTGTATTTGGGGTATCTGCAAGGGTGCAGACAGAACTGTATCCGTGTAACTTTAAACAACCATCTCTGTATCCCAAAGGGCCATCCCGAGGTGACCTTTTAAACCTCCACTGATTCATGAGAGAGATAATTGAAATCTGTGCCTATTCTGATTAAATCCAAACCAGGCCAGAAAAAGCCTGTTCAGTGACCTCTGTACTGCAGTTGCTTTTCCAAAAAGCAGTCTTGTGGTTGACAAACAGGAACTTATACTGAGCAGTTTTGGTGGAATGGGCAGTGACAGGACAGGTTTGAAGGCAGCATAACCTGATCTTTCTCTGAGATGGAATCTCAGGCAAAGCTTTTACCATAGGGGCTGTCAGCACAGGGGAGCTTACCCTGATTCTTTTTCTGTCATACGAGTAATTCAGCTCTTTTTTTTTTTAATTACCAAGTAACATTTACCCATCTATTCCAAAGAAATATGAATAACAACTTCATAGGTGTAAGCACATTTTTAGGCATTCTTACTGTAAACAATTTTGCAAGGTGTTAATTAGATTTCCAGGACGTGAAACAAATATAATCAGAACAGAGTTAGTAGGTATAGAGCTCAATCAGAACAAGAAGAAACTGTAAACTCTAAGTATCCCCTATGGAAAAATTGGAGTGTCTTATTTTCACATGTCAGCATTGAAAGGAAAAATCCTGGGACTTATGACAGCAATGAATGCAGAGTCCACAGTCAGAAGGCCTGGAAAATCTGTCCAGGGCTCAAGGGGAAGTGAGACAGTGAAATCACATACACTGTAAAGATCCATACAAATTAGATAAGCAAATTCTTATTTTTAGCATTTGCCCAACAGCAAAGACAAGGGAACAACACATAAACAGCTCAGAAGGGAAGCAGTCACCTAAGCTAGTCCAGGGTACATTGAGCAGTCAGGTTCCAGAGGCAGGAGATGCTCGTGGAACCGAAGAACATGAACTCCTGTAACTGAAGAGAAATTGTAATAGGCAATCAAACAGGAAAGAAAAACCACATTTTTCTGTCCCTGCCTTGCCAGTCCAGGAGGGATCTTGCAAAATGCTAAGGGTCTTTTGCTCAAAACTGAGGGCCAGAGTAAATCAAAGACTTCACTTGCTCAAAATTATGAGAGTAACTTGGCACTTAACTCTCATTAAACTGTCATGAAAGTCAAATGGGGTTTAGGAAGATAAACCTTGGAGGATCCAGGCCTTTGGTACCAAAAAACCACTTGAGCTTAATTGAAAATCGGCACCAAAACAGTGATTCTGAATTATTTTCAACCATCTGGAGATGCCTGATATTTTTAGTTTCCCCTGTTTTTCTGAGAGAGCCATAAAGATAGAACAACTCTGTAGCACAGGAAATATGGAAATCAGTCTTGAGTTCTTTCACTCTGACATATTTAAAGCAAAAAGAATGAATAACACCCATTTCCCTACCTCCTTCCTGAGCAGCTGCCTTTACCAGAAAAGGAGACACCACTACCACCACCTTTCCTCTCAAGGAACCTTTCAGGACAAAAAAGGAAACCCTGCTCTGTTCTGTGGGTGAGCAGGCAGAAGGGGCATCCTTGGGAAGGGGAACCAGAGCTGTGCAATCGGAATGGAGAGGAGATTCCCCCTGACTGTAGAGAATAAAATCTCTTGCAACTCAGTGTGTGAGATCCACCTGGTCCCCAGTACTCCCCTAAAAACCAGCACACAGCTGCCTGCTCGGTGTGGGACCCTCCAAATCCCTTCTGCTTCTCTTCCAGACTCTCTTGCAGCACTGGAATACAAAGTCTGCTCCTGAGATCAAGTGCCAAAATGTTAGGAATAGATCTGGCCTTGAAACCAGTCATAATTCCACACCAGCTGAGGCTCTTGTGGAAAAGGGACATAGATATTATATATATAAAATTGCATTTTATATTTTGCAATGTATTGGAGAATTTAAGATGTATCTCCCAGGGTATAAGACAACATAGAAGATATGCTCCTAGGAGCTTATCTTGCCCAAAATAAATAAAATACGATCTACACTTGTTCATGGTATAAACAGAGCTAAATTGTAATTCTCTCCAGTGATTCAATTCTGTTTGTAAGTAAGGAAAGCAATTAAAGATGCCATTAGCCTGGTGATGAGTACGTTTCCATCCTCCACGTGACTCTTACTTGAGCATCTGTGTTCTTGTGAGCAATCCTGTGATTAAATTCATGATCCCTCTGAAGATAATCTCCTAATTTTTTCTTGCTTATTCTCCCTGAAAAATTTTGTTTGTCTGAAACCTGGAAATGGTACAATTAAGTGTACGTAGCCTAACGTAAAACCACATTTTAGAAATTATATAAATTGTACCTGTTGATTATGCTCTCTGTTCAAGACAAAGATTTTTGCTAGGATTGGCCAAAGAGATTTTCAAAATCTTACTGCTTCAGGCACTGGAGGACAAAAAGGAAACACTTTGTATGACTGCATTGTAAGAAATCTGAACAATAGCAGTGAAAACATTTTCCAGAAAGGAATCTCCTGGAGTGGGAGCCAGTGTGACCCACGGACTGCTGGCAAAAAAAAAAAGTCTAGGGAAAATCTCTGTATTTGACTTGGAAGAGATCAACAAATGGCAGCTCTGGAAAAGACTGGGGTGTTTATTAGCTTTTGTCATCACCCTTTCTAAAAAGATTGGTTGCAATAGCAGGAGCCTAATATTGAGTACCAGTGAGGGAGGGGTAGGATCTTAACTAGAAAAGGAAAAATAGGGATTAGGGAGATCTCATATGGGCTTGGAGAATTTTGTCATCCTTGGTTATTTAATGAAGTAACTGAAGATCATAATAGTTCTCTTTCAAAAATACTGCATGAGGGTACCAAGGGGAAAAAGAAAAAGAAACACAGTTTTTATTCTAAGAAAGAGTGAAGCAATTAGCAGCTAGGGAATTATAAATTATACTCATTAATTGAAATTCCTGGGAAAATACTGACATATTTTCCAACATTTTCTCAAAGCACGTGGGAAACCCACGGATTCACAGGTATCATGGATTTACTGAGAACAAATTCTGTCAAGACAATCTAATTCCCTTCTCTCAAAGACAACTGGCCCTGGGAATGGAGAAAAGGCAGTGGGAGTCAAATGTCTGAGCTCCAGTAAAGCCTTGGCTGCTGTCTCCTGGAACATCCACACAAGGAAGCATCCTCTGGATGAAGTTCCTGCAGGACCTGTGCAGGGAAAGGACATTGAGGCTGCAGTGTTCAATGATTCAGAGAAAACTGAAGGACTCGTGCCTGATTCTGTCCCAGAAAATCCTGTTTGTGCTCTCAGTGCTGACTTGGAAGATGGAATAGAGAATGTCCTTATTAAATTTGCAAATGCCAGTAAGCTGAGCCTGTAAGTGCCCAGGATAAATAAAATATAAATAAATAAATGCCTGAGAAGAGACACAGGTCAATAGCAGGAAGTGCTATACTGGGCCAAACAGAAATAGTCAACTGCAAAAATACAAGATGGGGAATAAATGATGAGGGAATATTAATGCTGAACTTGGGAGCCTGAGTGACTCACAGGCTGGATGTGAGTCAGGGAGCCAACACTGCCAAAGCAGCCACAAAAATGGGATGTGGCAGCCTGAGAGGTTTAAGTGAAAGTGAAGGAATCTTCTCTACTTTGCAATGGTGCCACCTCTGGGCCCTGGTTTTGGGGCCATTCTTCAGGAAAGCTGTTGCTGAGTTTAAGAAAATTCAGAGGAGAGCTACATTGAAGGACCTTTTAAATTCTGTGCAAGAATGAACAAAATGGGATTGTCTTGCTTAAAGCATTGAAAACTGGGAAAACAAATAAATGCTCCCCAGATGGACAGGAAAAAAGAGATTTAATCACAGCAAAATGAAACGCCCAACAATGTTCAGGTTAGATGTTAGAAAAGCTTTCCAAGGATAATAGTGAATTTTCAGAACAGTTGACCCTGGAATATTTTAGTCCCCAGCACTGAAAGCCTCTGAGGACACTGCTGAGGAAAGGCACAGGACATGTTTTTTTGCCATGTGGCTGAGGGATGAAGCTGGTGATAAGATGAGGCTTCCTAGAACAATTCTCTTTGACTTTCTAGAATGCCTTAGTCTCCAGTTGCTGATATATCTCTGTTCTGGAGCAATAATAAGCCCATTTGTATGGACATTATTTGTCTCTGAGATACCTCTGAACCTCCCCCTGCCTGTTTGCTGGAGGAGGTTCTGTCCACACTGTCCCCATTCTCTACTGGTTTTATTTAAAACACATTCTCTTTCAATAACAATCTTTATTTATCTAATTTTAGGATATGGATAAGAATTATCCAGTATATTGCTTTTACAAAACACAAACTACCTGCATAAATGCAACAAAGTGGATATAAACTCATGAAGATATTTGGACATAAATTTGGACATAAATATGTTGTGGAGTTTGAACAGACACAGAAAGGAAGCCCTATACATGTGTTAAAGCAGTAAACATTTGCTATTCAGGTGAAAAGAAAACTATTAAACATCTTTGTTTATTTTGTGAGTGACTTTACTTGAAGCTTTACTCTTTGAACTAATAATCCCATATACAGATCAAGCCTCAAGTGCCAGAGCTTTTCCATGAAGTCAAAAGGGAAGATTTCTCCTTACATCATGCAGAACAGGTAAAAGCAGTATTGCAGCTGCACAACATTTTCTTTGAAATTTTCACTGTTAAATAACGCTAGAAAAAACCTCAAAACACCGAAGTTGAAAAGGTTACTGCTGCACATTCAAAAAACATCTTTCTATGTTAGAGATCTTCTTGAATTTAACCTAAAATTATTTATTTTGCCTCTTCCTATCAGTTAGGAATCTTCAATAAGCACAGTGACATGTCAGTGTACTGAAACGTGTAATAGCTTAATAATTTTCTCATTTCCCCTATAAAGTTATTCCATACATCCAGAAGCACTGGTTTAATAAAGTAAACTCTTCACACTTTCACATTTTAAAAGGATCCTTTCAGAAAAAAAAAAAACCTATTGATTATAAGATGGCTTATTTGTGCGTTTACAGTGAGTTTATCTCTCTCATAGTTGATAGTCTCACAAACAGCCTTTTCATCTGAATTTTCCCACTAAATGTCTGGACATGATTCCAGTTGGGTGGAGAGCAGGATCCTGGGGCTGCACTTGGAGTCTGTGCTCACAGTGATGCCCACAGAGATTCCCTCCCTAAGGATTCCACAAGTAGATTGGCTCCTAGAAGAAATACTTTTCAGGAAGCTGCCAAAATAAGGAAAAAATTCAGGAAGTGAGTCCCACTTCACCTCACTGAAATGCATGGTGTTCATTTCAGAAGAATTTATTGAAAATGCTTTACATTTAAATCTGTTTTAAAGCTACTCAGAGTAACTGAGCTCCCAGCGAGTTTTGTTCTCTGGATAAGATGGAAATATTATTGTTTCCAAGTATCAGACAATCCCAAAATGATAAGCACTTGATCAGCTCAGTCCCAAGCCCTTCCCCGTGTGCCCCCAGCCCTGTGACTCCCACTTGGGTTGGAAAGCACAGCCAGGAGTGAGCACCTGACCACTCCCAGTTTGCTGCACCTCCTGCACTGCTGCACATTACAAACAGCACTGACAGCAATTGAACACCTTCCATAAAGTCCCCCCAAAATTCTAAGAGTAGAACACAGAAAACTCAAATAAAGGTGATGAGATACATATCAAGGCTGTTTAAATACACAGGATTTTGGGTTTGTGTTCTCGTGTCCATTAGAAGTTTCTGTTAACTGTCACATTCCTTTTTTTCTGAAAAATCAAATGAAATGGTTGTTTATGGTATGATCATGGGTCTAAACACAGGCCCTTGGAGGAATTAACTGGGCTTCTTATCCAGGATCTGGCCTTCCTTTCTAAGTACTAGCCAAATATTACTTCTGAAGAGAACTGGAGCTTCTTAGCAATCATGGCTCATTGAGTGAAATAAGAAATCCACTCTGTCCTGGGCCCTCCTACAAACAGAAGCTGGCTGAACTTCAGTCTGAGCACAGCCAGAACTGATAAAGGACAGTGACAATCTCTGATGTCACCATTGCTAAAGACACTAGGCAAAACACAAAAAGACTCAATGTACTATAAACATGATGCAGACTCCCCAAGCTGGGTATAATAACATCAAAAAGAGGGACTTAGTATCAATAACCCTGGTTAACCCTGGTCTCTTTTAGCACTAATGAATTTTTAGTGCCCATTCCTGCCTCATGTAGGGAACCTTTCATGTGGTTACAGCAACCAGCTGAGCTTCTTTGAAAAATCATATGCCTGATAAAATGGAAAAGATTCTGTTCCAGTTAGATAGCAGCCTGTTGGCAGCCATGGGCTATTTTGGGAATCACACTTCCAATATTGCACGTCAAGACATTGACTTCTGCCAAGGATACAGCTTGATGGGAGTTTAAAAGGACTTCAGGTTTTCTACCCTGATCTTAAAAAAACTATTTCTGTAAAGCTGCTTGAATCAAGATTATAGTAATTCAAGGGATTCACCATTCTGTGGTGAAGAATATTACATGCACCTTTTTATAGTATTTGAATATAACCCAGCAAATTACTTTAACAAGTGTTTATTGCTAGTATATATTTCAGGATATATGCGTATATCCTGAAATATGTCTTGCTGAAGGGAAACCTAAATTACTGAGGATAAACTTCTGTGTCAAATTTTCAAAAGCAGCTTTTCATTTTACCTCTTGACCAAACTGGTGTGTTGCTAAGAGTCAAAGTGTAATTCTGGAAAAGAATTCCAGCACCTCTGCAGGTCTCCCAGGACTTCAACTGATTCCTCCTTATCTCAGAAAGCAAATCTGGGAAAGAATCATTAGACTTGTTTCTTTCTTTGGCTGAGAATATCCAGTGACTGAAGTCACTGTCCTCAAAGAGAGCATTTTTACCATCTTGTTCAAGAAATTCCAGGGACAGTGATCTCCAGAGTGGAAGATGTTTCTGCTGTTCTGCAGGTGTTCCAGAGGCACTGACAAGAGACAAGGAAAAAAGTCCAGTGGGTACCATGGGAAGATCTGGTGAAGATTTTCTGGATCTAGTTCCAATTCTGTTTTTAATTTTTACCTTTCCTGGGTATTGGGGAAAAACAGCTTAAATAGTCCCCAGATAATGTGTATCTGGATATAAAACCTGAATACTGCCTGACACTCTAGCAAGTCTCAGATAAGTGGGTGCCTGTTGTCTGCTATTTTTACTGAATTCATCAAAAATGCTCGATTTCTGATTTGGAAGAGACTGGAATTAAAGAAGAGGGCTGACAGTTCAGACTTAAAGGCCAGTGCTAATAATGGCTCTACAAATGTTTCTTGGGGCTTCCGAGCCTTGAAAATAATGAAGTATTTATTTGATTTATTTTTAAAAAATTGTAAATTGTACCCACTTAAGAGGCAAACTTGTAGATTCCTTTAATGACTCTTTCCTAGTAGCTTAGAACGGTGTTTTATGTACAAGCTCTCGTTTCT
Source organism: Leptocoma aspasia (assembly GCA_013399835.1). NCBI lineage: Eukaryota > Metazoa > Chordata > Aves > Passeriformes > Nectariniidae > Leptocoma > Leptocoma aspasia. The sequence continues at coordinate 101,315 of VXAX01001793.1, forward strand.
AGAGGCGAGACTTTTACAGGAGTCATTTGAAATTGGTGGCTGGTTCTCTTTGCATGTTATCAAAACAACACTGAGCCGTGAAAAATACCAAAATTTCTCCCAGCTGCAACCAGGTGCCTGGAAGTTGCTTTCAAACTTATTTCTGGAGTTTCCACGTTTCTTGTAAGACCACTGAGTCCTGCAGTTTTGCAGGAAAGGTCTCCTGTTCCCGCTCGAGTTGGACTCCTGCCCAAGTGCACCAACGTGAGGAGCAGAGGGACAAAGCTCTGCCCTCAGTAAAACCAATGCCAGCAAGCTCAAGAGGCCCATTAAAATAGAAATAGTTAAGACAAGTGGTGCAGCCAGACAGAATTTTCCTGGCAGGGAAGGAAAGGGCTGCACTGGAGCTGGGACATGACTGTCAGGCTCAGGATTCCCCTCCCGTGCTGATCTCATTGTAAACCCTAGGCTGCCTCCTAGTAATGGTTTAGCTGCAAAATAACATTTCCCCTCATTCAGAGAGGATGACAGAAACCCAAAATTACCTTCTCCTGTTCTTTTCATACTTCTACAATCTAGTTGTTTCGGTGAAATCTTTANGCTCAGGATTCCCCTCCCGTGCTGATCTCATTGTAAACCCTAGGCTGCCTCCTAGTAATGGTTTAGCTGCAAAATAACATTTCCCCTCATTCAGAGAGGATGACAGAAACCCAAAATTACCTTCTCCTGTTCTTTTCATACTTCTACAATCTAGTTGTTTCGGTGAAATCTTTGAGTTTCTGCTTGCCCATCTCCCTCTCATCCTCCAATCTGATTTATACTTCAGCAACCTTTAGGATTAGGTCTTTTGATACTTTGGCATTTTGAAGAAAATAGGTAAGAAAGGCTGATTTTTTCATTTCAACTATTGGGACTGTAGACTTTTGCAATTTTTTGATGGCCTGACAGTAGAGAATGGGATGACTCACAGAAGGGAATGAGAAGAAGCAATTGTATTTCACGGACGAAGCGCGTGAAATGACACAAAATAGAGCTGTATTTCTGCGATTTCCATAGTAACAGCAGAAGCAAGTCATTTGTACAGATTCAGAAAGATTCACAAGAACAGACCTAAGACAGAAAACACCTTGAGATCACAGATCTGAGAAGGTCAAAAAGAGCCACCTTCATCCTCCAAAATGCCAATCAAAGATTGGCACTGAACAAATACAAAGGAAGCAAGCAAGCCATCAACCAGACAGAAATCTGGACTCAGCTGCTGATTCTTGCATTGCTGTTGCCTCCTCTCCCTGTTCCTGCCACCGGGTCTGGCAAGACTGGGATGGGAAACCTGGAAAGGAATGGAATCCTCCTCCTGGGAGCTGTGCCTTCCCCTGGGCACTGGTGCCTGGGGTGGTCTCCACGTGGCTCCTGCCTGCGGGAGCCCTGACTCCTCTCCTGCCACTCAGGGGCTGTGAACAGCACCCAGAAATGGGTGAAGGCACAACTGCTCATTAATTATGTCCTCACCACCCTCTGAGTGGCAAAGGCTCAGCTGTATTACAAAGGTCCCCAAGACGTGAATCAGAATTCTTTGACTTCATATATCAGAAGGCTTAAACATTATTTATTAAGATGACTCCATAATTCAAAGAATTGGGCTATTATCTGCCCAGTCTGGAGCATCGAAGCTGCTGCCTGAAGCTCCATCCAAGGAATGCCAGAATAGCTCACACAATCAGAGATAACAACTTTTCACCTCACAGGTTGAAAGGAAGAAAAACCCCATCTCCTGTTATCAGGAGACAGGGCAGAGAAACCTCTCTGTCCTTGAACACAACTCAGAGATTTGTTTATAGAAACTGTGCTGAGAATGTACTTCTCCCTGGGAAGACAAGCCTTTGCAGGTTTTTTCACCCAGGGACCCACAAAATGTTGGTGACACAGCTGTCCCATGGCGGGGGCTCAGCAGAGCCCAGGGCAGCCCTGCAGCCCCTCCTGGACCCTGTTCCCACTGGGGATATCCCATCCTGGAGGCACCAAGAGCCCGGGAAAAGGACTGGGAGCAGTGCCTGGGGAACCTCCTCCCTGCCCTGTGCCCTCAGCCCAGGGCTCACCTTGCAGCTGCAGGGGCTCCCTGGCAGCCCCCACCAGCGTGGCCAGCACTGTGGCCAGCACTCGGTGACTTCAACGAGTCACACTTCCCTGCCATCGAGTGCTTGAGCTATTCATAGCCACTGCCAGATTATGCAAGGATTCCCAGAACACTGCAGGCTCCAGTTAGAAATTATATCTGCACACCCTGGAGTACATCAAGCAATATTTTTTAAAGCCCGTTGTTAGCAGAACGAGCGTCTTGCAGTTAAAGCTACAGAAAAGCTGAGCACAATATAACATTTGGATAGATTCCATATAATAAAAAAGTTAATTTTGTTTTGTTTGCCAGGTAATTTTGATAATTTGTGTATTTTTAAAAAATCCAAAAATGTTAGTTGCATTTTAAAAAGTCTGAAAACCCAACATAAGTGGCTCATTTGATTGAAAAGTGAGATTTTTCTGATGTTTGAGACAGTATATTTTAGAAAGTGTGAGGGAATGTGAATAATTTGTACAAGAATACCTGAATTTCAATATTTTAATGTCAATGTGCTTTCAAATTTCTGACAAAATACAGTACCTTGCTATCCATTCAGCCATGGGATAGAAACTTTCAGTGAAATCTTGTTTTGTGTTACAAACATTACAAATTTCTTACACTTTCATGTTGAAAATACCAAATAATAAATCTGGGACTTAAAATATTTCCATGACATTTGAAAACCTAATAATCCACAAGAAAAGCAACTTAGTAGCAGAGCCACATGGATAGATAAGTAAAATACGTATTTCACTCAACATCCATGTTTTCAATGGAAACACACTATAAACACCTGCATCTATTTCTTTTCCCTCAACTCTTGCACCATGTAAATTTGAAGTACTCTTATGCTTTGAAATAGGTCAGTTGGCAGAGCTTATTCTTAATTTTTAAATGGCTTGTCACTCCTGAAGCAGGAACATCTGAAAGTCAGGCTCAAGAAGACCCATTGTGAAAATTTGGCTGTGTTTTGTCAAAAGCAAAATAGATTCATAATTCTATTACAAAGTTTATTATCACTGAGCCATCACAGGTTTTCACTGAAACATCAAATACAGACACAAGTTTGGGTCAAGTCTGTTCAAAAATATAACCAACAATGATCATTTTCATGACAGTGTATTCATTAATTTCAGAAGTGGATTATTGATGGGATATCCCAATCTATTTTAGACAGTGAAACAGTGAAACTCTGTTCACTGGTTTGCTGGTTAGCTAATCCATCCAAGAACAAATTGTACTCTTCAAGTATGAGGTGAACTTTGTAGTCTAACAATAAATGCAGCTACAGAGTCTGCACAGTCATCTTCAATAATAAGCTCACTTGGTAATATACCTGGGCCTAACTATACATATTTCATGAAATATCTTAAATGTGCTACAAAGCAGAGTTTATACAACTAGAATTAAAAAACCCAACATCTGCGCTTGATTTAGAAACTGAGAGTTAACAGTTTCCTATCAACCTGTTAATTAATGCAGCATTCAGATCTCTGTACCTACGTGTCAGGTTCTGGAGTTCAGTCCATTAAAAATATAAAATAATTGGGAAGAGGGGAGAGAAGAAAGGGGCTGGTTTCTAGACCCCAGCATAATGTGGAAGGGATTTTGGTGGTATTTTTGTTTAAAAATGTCACCTGCACCTTTAGTGGCACTCAGATTTTAACCTGGGTAATGCCATTTTTCTGTCCACAAGCTGTGGGAAGAGCGATGTGAGCTCCTCAGTCGTGTCCCCAGTTACCCATCATTAATGGGCTGGGCTGCAACACAAACCCTCAGGAGTAACTTTAGAGTCAGAAAGGAGCCAGATTAGGCAGTTTTAATTACCCAGGAGTTTGAGCCTTTCTTCCCAGACCCCTTCATTTTTGAAGCCAGCCCCCTGTCCCCCACGCTGGCCTTTGGGCTCTGCAGTGGCTCCCCGAGGTGTCAGGGAGCCCATTTTTAGCTATCTGGGACAAAGTTAGCAGTGCTGCTATTCTCACTGGGCACAGCGTGCAAGATCTATTCCCACACTAGGAGAGTATTTAGTAAGGTCACAAGGATGCCTACTCCTTATCAAACACATTCCCTGGAAACTTGGCAGGGGTTTTGTTTTACAAGAATTCAGGCGCAAATTAATGGCATTTGCTTTAGACTTATTTAAATTTCTCAGTGTTTGTGCAGAAAGGGATTTGCATTACCAGCCCATAACAGAAAACTTGTTGTCAGCAGCTTTCAAAGTCTAATTTTGCTCTCGTTAAATTGATTTTGAATCCATTTAATTGACGAATTTTGGTAGAGTTGCTTCACGTTTGTACTAGAAGCATGCTGCATTTACACTACTAAGACTTATTTTAGTCTATTTAATCACTTCATAAGGGAGAAAACTGGGCTTTTTAACATCATTTTAAAGATGATAACAATGAGGCTGGAGGCAAACACAGAGTGACACACGCAAGGATTGGATGCAATTTTCCATGTTCAAAGAGGATCTTATGTAAACCAGAGACACAGAAGCGATAGAAGTGTGGCTCTAAGTGAAACCAGAGCCCTGCAAGAAGACAGGACTTGGTCAGAGCACTGTGTCTGTCTGCCCAACAACCTGTGGGAAAGAGGGGAACCCCCCACGGACTTTGGTTCTTGTCATTTTCCCGACATTCTCCAGTGGAAAGTGTCGGTGTGTGCTGGGCACATTGCCAGGAACAGAGAGGTGTAAATTGAGCACAAGAGACCATTGATTGTTCCCCAGAGCTTCCAGATCATCTGTGCAAGCACAGGGGGCTCCTCAGACCCTGATCCCAGCCATACCTAACTGTGGACTCACAAGGCGGAGTAAAAAGCTCATCACAATGCATCCAGTGGAAAAAAAAAGTGATATTCTGGCTCCTAAGGAAAGCCTTGTTTTAGGGGAAGAGTCTTTTTCAGAAAACTCATTAAGAGGAAAAAAAAAGAAGAGCAGGATTAAAGTTATCATCACCAGCAAAAGCTGAATAGACCCTCAATAAATGGATGAGGGGACTCAGACCACTCTGAGAATGCAAGAATGTGTATAAAAATCTATTATGGATCTTAAAAAAATAGTGCCTTTAACTCTGTATCCGGAAAGCAGAATATCCACATTCCATACACAATATAAAATATTTGCTGTGGCATCATCAGCTGAGATTTGCCCATTTGTTATGCATTGAGGCCCATCCTCAACTTCCTTAGCCTCAGCCAGAATTTGGAACGTGAAGATGGAAAGTTCATTAGTTCCAGTTCATGGAAGAAGACCTAGGTACTGCCTTGTACAAGCCCTGTGCAATCAGAGCCCAGGGATCACCCCGAGTCCTTTCCCAGGCAGGCAGAGCAGGTCCAGCAGGCAGCAGAGCTCTGCTCCCACTCTTACACCTTCATCCCCACCACGCTGGAACAGCACCATGGATTTGCAGAACATCCTGCCCAGAAGACGGCATTTGGGTAAAACCCCACTCCAGAACCCCAGCAAAACAAATCCTCCCACCCTGTGTGTCGCAGTCAAGTCTTCTAGCAGAGGACAGACACCTTTTGTCAGAGGTTGACAGTCCTGCAGAGAACAGCCACACTTTGGGAACTCTCACATCTGCCTCTGTGACCTTGAACAAGTAATTGGCTTGTCTGGGCCTCAGGTTGCTGCCTGAAAAATATTTACAGGGGGTCTTGAGGATAAGATTGCACAGCCCTCGAATACAACGGTACTGAGGACTGTTGGGAAGGATGAAATAGGACAGCCTTATAAATATGACTGTTAAGACTTCGAGAATATGGAATATATAAGTGAAATAGAATTGAAGGCAAGTTTTGATGTCTAAGATGCCGAGCCTCTGTTACTGAACAACAGAAGAACAATAGTGTGGCCAGCTGAAGGTAATCCCCTTTTGATTAAACAATACCCTTCTCCTCACCAAGAGTCCAAGGGTCAGAGCAGACCCCACCAGCTTGGCAAGAGGGGTCCAAAGAGTAGTTTTTAGGGTTTAAAATATAACACAGTATGGTAATGTAGTGATTCTTACAGGCTATATGTAAATGCTATAGGATTTGTATCTTGTACTAGATTGGTTAGTGTAAATCAGAATATTCAGTGTAGAAGAAGATTTAAGGCATTGTAATGGGAGCTTGGCTCTCTCTCTTGCTCTTACTCCTCTTACTCTTACTCTACCCTTCCGTCTCTCAGTCCTGCTCCGAGCTGTGACTGGCAGCTCTCAGCAGGGCCCCTATACCCACGCTGTGAAATAAACTGCACGCTCCAAGATCAGCCCTGACTCCAGAGATCTCTCGTCTCCGTCTGTCCCATCACCGACCGTTCCCATAACCACAGAGGATGAGGAAAGTGGACAAACTTCTTTTGGAAACACAGCTTTCTACTTCAGCTATCAAAAAAACCTCCCAGCTGCACCAGAGTTCAAGTGTGGGGGTCGAAGAAGGCTGTGATAAGAGAGAGCCTTCCAGCTGCGCTGGTGGGCAGTGAAGGTGTCTGGTGACACCGGCACAGCCCCGCCGACTGATAACAACGCAGTGCCTTGGCCTCCTGGCCCACGCCAAGGGGCACCACAGGCGGGGCTGGAGCTGCTCTGGGAAATGCAGACCTTGGAAGCTTCCACCAGGAATGACACAGTTATATAATCACCATTCCCTCTCAGCCACGGCCGCGCTCTGGCTCTGCTCACGGGAGCTCACGGCTCAGTGCCTCGCTGGCTGCCGTGACTGTAAGTGGCAGTGTCAATGCTCAGGCCAAAAATAACCCCCTGACGGATGGCAGGGATACTCCACAGGCACCCAGGCATCTTTTTATAGCAGCCCTTTGATTTTAGATACCAAACCTGGACTATTTTGAGCACACAGGCTTGGGGAAACATTCATGGTCTTTAGCTTACATGACTACTTTTGCACACAGGTGCTGTCAGAGTTCTTGTGGCTCTTCTTGAAGATAGGGAATATATTTATCCCACTGGACATTTGTGCTCACGGAGGAATAACTACCTAGAAAATGGAGACTGTACTATCACAATTTTCCAAATTGTTGCTGGGGTCTAAAGGACGTGTCACTTCAAGAAGTCCTAAAATGTCTGATGGTTTGATACTCAACGTAACTGGAAAGAATAATTTTGAACTGAATTAACTAGAAGTGAAATGTAACCATGGGATGACTTTGATGCATTTCCTCATTTAATGACCAGGAGAGGATGTAGATATATACACATATATATACACATACATACAGACAGATAGATAGATAGATAGATAGACAGACAGATAGATAGACAGATAGATAGATAGACAGATAGATAGACAGATAGACAGATAGATAGATAGACAGATAGATAGACAGATAGATAGATAGATAGACAGATAGATAGATAGATAGATAGATAGATAGATAGATAGATAGATAGATAGATAGATAGACAGACAGACAGATAGATATTTTAGTAAGAGAATGTGGTACTAATGGCAGACGTCCAATTCACCCTTCTGGCAGATAGAAGTTCAGTATTTATTGATAGTGCTTATCCAAATACATTTTTAAAAACAGAATGTACCTCTGTATAACTCTACCAGCTATAAACTGCACTAGAATCCCCTGTGCAGGCAGACCCCTTGTTATGTCACCTCACACCAGTTCAGTACAGCAGGGTAACAGTATAGGAACATTTTGGCAGCACCACCTGCTTTAGTCATTACTATCAACATTCTAGGGAACTGTATTTCTGATATTTACTGTTGCAGTTGGAGCCAAATCTGAAGGAAAGGTGACTAGATGGTAAATGTTCTGTAGCTTGAGGAGTGCTGGCCAGATCAGACCTAGTTTACCACAGGACATACAAATCTTAACATCACTGGTAAAATTTTTCAAAGGAAGATTGTAATTTCCATGACAACCATGTCATCTGCAGCTCATTAAATACTAGCTCAAACTGACAAATCAGCTTTCACCTAGGAAAACATAACACCAGGAGACAGGAACAAGCAGACACTCTGGAGGAACAACTTTAAAAGAGAGAAGAGGCCTTGTAAGGTGCCACATCTGGAATTCTGTGTCCAGTGTGGGCTTTGCTGCTGTCCAGTGCTTCCAGTTCAGGAAGCCTCTGCTCCCTGCACCTGGCACCATTCACAAAGCAGAGAAAAACCTCTGTATTACACAGGACAGACACAGCATGGGCTGGTAAAGAAATACAGCAAAACCAAATCCATGGCTCAGCATCAAAAAATCTGGAACAGATCCCCAGCTGTACTTTAAAACTTCTCATTGAAGTTTCTTACCTGTGTTACCTTTCAATTGGACTTTATAGCCAATCTAGGCAATAAACGCACAAGCAAAAAAAAAAAAAAATCAGTGTTATGAACAATTTGCCAATATTTGACATATTTTAAAATTTTAAATTTTACAAGTTAATTTCACAACAAGTCTATGAATAAGGCCTTATTTCTTCTGGAAATAAATCTGGTCCTAAATACCAGTGCATTAAGGCTGCTTAAGGCTGGAAGTAGGGTGATTCCAACTTGCCCTATTTTAACAGAGTATACCCAAGGTATGCTGTAAGACTATAGAATGTAATTAATTTCCCAATTACTTTGAAAGGATTAAAAACCTGACCAGATTAGATTCAAAGCCTGGGCAGCAATTGCTACAGCTGAGTATCTTCATATACCTATGCATTTCAGCTGTTCCCTGATGGTAAAATCCCCTGGTCATCAAGGAAAACTCAGCCCTTCAGCATTTCTCCCCTAGGCACATTAATGAATTTATTCATGGATGTTAATCCAACTAGGAAATTGTCCCTCTGTACATAATCTCCCTCTCCTTTAGCACTTGACCATTCCAAATGCTGGAAGAGGGACTATGACCTTCAATGGAAACACTAAAATGAAAAGAATAAAGGAAAACAAAAGGATTGAAAAGTTGCTACACTTATGGTTTAAGTAAGAGGGGGAAAATTGCCTTTTATTTTAAAAGCTGACCTACAAAGTAAATCTGTATATCTGTGTATGGGTATCCCTATGCTTTAGCAGATTTCTTCTTTACCTTTTCCAGGTCTCCACAGTCTGGTCTGGCTCCAGGGAAAGCCCACTGAAGATTATATATCTTCTTGTGCTGTATCTGCCAAAATTGCTTTATTTGGGAAAACAACAGAAAATAGGCCAAACTAAAATTAATAGAGAGTCATAACTTATGCTGTCAACCAGAGCAGAGGCATCATAAAAAAAATATAGTAACACAATGAGTTGATTTGGGTGGGAGAAAGTTCCCTTCCCTAACCTTGGAGATTCAAATCTGCCATCTGTCAGAAAATGTACTAAAATACTGCTAAATATAAAAGCTTAAGAGAGATGCAGCCATAATCAGAGAGGAGCTGCATTGTCATAAACCATCTTTCTCTCAATTTATTAGTGTTGTAAAATCTGACAGAAAATTGAGGTGGAAGAAACTCCTTTGCTGAACATTTCTATGCGGGGTGTCTGCTGAGGAGTGATTCTCAGGCTCTCCACAGCAGGACCAGCAAGTCAGGATAAGCAAATACTGCTTATTAGCTATTTTCCACAACCTCCTGTGGGCAAGCACCTCAGAAAGGAAACCAGTCCCCATGCACAAAGATGCTCTGAGCTGAAGGCAATGCCTTCCCCCTAAAATAAAAGATTTTAAATATAAATTTATTTTAAATTTATTTTAAAAAATAAAAGATGCAGACCTCCCTCGGGAGGCTGTGAGCAGCCAGGGGTGAGGATGACAGGAGCCCAGCAGTGCCCAGAGACAGCAGCACAGCCCAGGAGCCACTCGGTGCCTCTGCACTCACAGCTGGGCACTCCCCAGCCCTGCACACGGAAATCGTTCCAGGATGGCTCTGCATGGTCTGCAGAGGACACAGAGAGCACAACGGCACAATTCACACCACTAATGTGCACTAATTCCCTATTTAGAAACAAGCTGTGCTTCACACTACTGTTGCAAGAACATATTATAAGTTTCTCTGCATGCAGGCCTGCAGAAAATTCTTCCCATGAGAAAGCATCTTTTTACTGTCTTTTTACTCTGTATAAGTTTCTGTAAACAAAATCTCTGAGTTGTGTTTCAAGGACATTTAGACTTCTCTGCCTGTCTCCTGATATGAGAGAGGGGAGCTTTCTTTCTTTCAACCTATGAAGTGAAAAGTTGTTATCTCTGATTGTGTAGACAATTCTGGGATTCCTAAAACAGAGGGGAAGCAAGAGCTTCAGATGCTCCGGACTGGACAGATAATAGCCCAAAATCCTTTGTATTATAGAGTCATGTTAATAAATCATATTTAGCCTTCTAATATTATTATCAAAAGTCCTCTGTCAATGCACAGACCACAGCAATGCACTACTACTCCTCTTACCAGTGACTTACCACCTTACACTTTGGGGGTGATGGTTACAAGCACGGGGAGCTGCCTGATCCATTCTAAATACCAAGCTAAGTCTCCCACTGCATTACACTTGTGTGACCCAATGGAGCAAGAATTTCTCCAGACTGCTGACAAAACAATAGGTCAAAACCTTGATTATTTTCTTTTTCTAATGTCTTGAAAGTCTGTTTTTACCTGGAAGTCTTATATACTGAAATACATAAGTTTTATGATTACATTACTCAGAGAAATAAGCAATGAGCATTCTTGGACACAATCTGACAGCAGGTTGGCAAGTGGAGGGAAATAATTCTGAATTCTCTTCATTTCAGCATGAAACAATGCCAAAAAAGGTGAACACCATTATGTAAGCTACAGACAACTCATAATTAATGTCTGAAATACCCTTGTAATTTAGCTTTTAAAGGGGAAAAAGTGAAACAATTATCAATTAAAGATTAAAAATATTGGAGTGTTGTTTTTCTATCTAAGTGTTATCAATCTATTTCCAAGATTTTTAAAAGCCCTGGGTGTCAGATGTGAGCACCGTGGTTTGAGTAGAGTGCAAATTGTCAAGCACATAATCTTCAGGGGCTTTTCTCATCCCCAGTGCGAGGTGCTGGGGAAAGGAGGGCTGCTGACAGCAGCCCAGGTGACTGATAAAACACATCCAACACTGACTCAGATGCTCCACAGCCCCAGCTCATCCTTGTGACAGACAGACAGACAGACACTGGTGTCACTGACACTGGGCAAAGGCAGGGGAGGGCTCCCAGGTGGCGACTGAGAACGGGACGGTTTTGGGTGCCTGTGCCCCCTGCTCTGTCAGCAGGGCTGGGCTTCTGGACCCACAGCCAGGGGTGTTCACCTTCCCTGAGCTCCCAGAGGGACAATCCCCCCTCCCAGAACCTGGCCAAAATGGACTTTTCAGCAGATGTGAGTGCAGTGTGGGTTAGCAGATTTCTAAACTCACAGGTGAAAGACTGGAATCACAGTAAAGTACATAGTTTAAAGTATTTCCATAATTAGAACAATAAAAGCCTAAAGAATATCCATAATTAAAACTGCTAAAGAATCTGTACAAAAAACCAGATGCTCTGGAAACACATTTTTGGTAGAAGTTCTCAGTCCCCTTGCTGGAAACCAAGAGAAGCCCTGCAGGCAAAGCCTTATTCACTCATTGCAAAGGGTGCAAAACCTGAACTATTTTGTCTTTTCTCAAAACGAAGCATCTCTGCACACAGCACCTCTGCTCCCCTTACCTCCAGATGTCAGCAGTAGATTTCCTGCTCTTTTCTGGAAGGGCTGGGATATTTTTACTGGAAGCAGGCAGTGCTCAGCATCCTGTTTCCAACCAGCTCCCTTGCTCACCTGCTCCATGCTGTGAGGCAGCAGCAAAGTAACTCTCAACTGCTGTTTGTATCCTGGAGCAAAAAGCTGGAAAGATGCCTTTGTTCCTTTGACTGGCACAGAGTTTAGACATTCTACCCACAGCTGACACGGTTCCCTCTTGTATTTAGTTCATTTCCACCACACACCTGGAAAAAAAAATTGTAAGGTGCCAAATGAGAAGCCATTTTTGCCTAAGTGGAACAGTAAAAAAGAATACACTCTTGCTTCTAAGAGGAATTGATTGAAATGCAGGCTGTCAGCCTATCAATTGCAGAACAGACACAAAAATTTAGCCAAAATAGATAAATAATGATACTGCATTTCATTTAGACTGGAGTGAAATGAGCTACCTACTTTGCTTTCATATGCAGTCACACCACTAAAACAGAATTATTCTAGTTCAGTTGGATCAGTTATTTGAGCATTCTGGACAAATACTGAAAGCTAGTTAAAGCTGAACAGCTACTGCTTCTACTCTTTTTCTGCCCTGTGTTTTGGTCACAGCTTGACTCTGTTCTTTCACCTTCTTGGCCAGGGTGACACAGCTGAATGCTGCTTCTGTAATTTATTTTTCACCACCTGAACAAAGTGCTTGTGTGTTTTCCTACCTCCAGTTCCAACACTGCTCTTTGTGATGGATCAGACTCATGAATCCCCCATTTCCATGAGTACAAGTAATGGGAATGCTGGTTCTTTAACAGGCAAGTTCTGGCTGTGGTTATTAATAAATATGTCTTTCAAAAACCCAACAATATGGTGCTGCAATATCAGACACTGTTTTGTTGCTTTAGAGATGGCAAATCTTGCTGTGCATAAACTCTGGAACCAGAATGATGTGTGGACATATCCCATATTGACACTATTTACCTTCAAATTAAAATTTGGTATGACGAGTGCTGTTTCAAACTGTGGATATGACTTAACCTATTTGAGACTTTGAGAAGTCTTTGGGAAGCTTGATTAATGCTTTCAGCGGAGTAGTGGAACACTACCACTTTGATACTCAGGAGGAGATAATTTTTAAATATCCATAGGTTTAAAAAAAAAGGCAAAAAACTTCAGTCTTTAAAAGAGTATTTCTGTTTTTCAAAAACATGAGAAACTTTTATTCTGCAATTAGTTTTAAAAAATAGCCTATGGTAGCCACAGATTCTGTTTCAAGTCTTCCTTGCTTTTAGAGGGCTGAGTGCCTTTCTGTAGGATGGCTTAGAGACTTTAGTAGGATTTCAGACATTTATGGTAGCACAGCTTTTGGCTCTTCTAATGGTGAAGCCAGTACAAATAGGGATAGCAGGAAATTTTCACTGAAATGCAAGCACACATTCTGTTCAGTCAGCCTGGGCTTTATAGATCTCAGGCACCTCCAGCTCACACTTTGAAGATATATGCAAGAAAAACTATATTACAGCTGGATCAATTGCTGCTGCAGTGGACAGAACTTTAACTGGTACTTTGCCATGCAGAGGCTCCACACGCTTCCAGAACACAAGCACCCAGACACAGCTGCAGCACAGAAAATCCCAAGTGACAGGGATGCACAACCATTAGCAGCAGTGTCAGAATGGTGTCATCACTGGCCTGCTCCGAGAAACAGGCCAGAAACCAGCCAGGGACAATATTCCTCGGTTCTCCGCTGTAACAGAGGTAATCTTGGGTGCCACACGACAGCAAGTAAGTTGAATGCATAAATTTGTGTCCTTGGCAGAGATTTCACCCCTGATCCCCTGCAGACCCAAAGCACAGAGCCTGAGTGCCCAGGCAGAGCAGGCACTGCAGCTTTTGGCAGTGCAGTTATTTCACAACTGTGGATTAAGAAAGTTCAGAGGCACCCAGCTGTGCTCTAACTGAACACTTCCCTTCTGAGCTGTGAACCAGGGATGTTCCACTTGTTCCATTTCTCTTTCTGCTGAACTGTTGGCTTGAATCTGCATTTTGAGTTAAATGTAACAAGGCAAACCCTGTCACAGAATTAATGTTTAATCTCCTTTGTACATCAGGCTAAAGGCAATATTAATACATCCCATTCCGTGCCATTTGCAATGCCCTGTAGAAGATGAGATTAATCCTGTTGTGCTCCCTCCCAGGAGGTGAAGCACCAGACAAAACACAGAAATAAGGTGGTTGAAAAGTAGTATCTGACACCAGAGCACCAGAGCAAAGCTGTGGATGGTGCCAAAGCTTCTGAAAAAGCACAAATTTGAATTAGGGATCTTCACATTCTCTATCTCCCACCTAGACTCACATATAAAACCAGTTCTTTTTGACCAGTGTGGTAGAAAACAGACAGGTTTCATTCACTGAGGCAGTTACTCCCTAACTTTGCCTCAAAACAATTCATAGTCCTCAGAGCCTCAGAGAAAATTGTGACAAAAGAGAGTGTTTTTTCCCAATTCAAAGAAATACAACAAAAAAATACTATAAATATACTTTAAGCTCTCTTACTGTTATATTTATGAAATATATCTGTTTATCTATATAAATATACATTAGGCTATCTCTTAAGCAGATATATTTCCTCCCCACCCTCCTTATACTTTCATTTTGACATCAATTATTAGTTCAGAAGACAACAACAAAAGTAAGAGATTTTATATCAATTAGTTGTATTAATATTAAATAAGAAAGGCATAGAGGATTGTGGTAAAAGTTTGAATTACACAAACTACATTTCCACACTTACTATTAAAGTAATGGGAATTCTGTAAAGCTGGAAAATGGAAATTTCCATCAGGGCTCCAATAAAAAGAAGAGAATACTGTGAAGAGTCTCCATAGAATTTTAGATGTTTAGAGGTTCAGCTGCTTTCTGCTCACATAAATGCAGCTTTAGTCAGTCACATCTCCTGAGTATAGCTCATGGCTCCCCATTTTGTGCTTTTACAACCAAAAAATGCCACCACACTGAGTGAACTCTTTTCTTGCAAAATTGGAATGATAATAATGGGATAAAAGTAACAAGCCCTAGAGAGTAAAAAGCAACACATGAAACAGAAATAGAGTTGTCATCAAAACTGTAAAAAATACATTATGAAAATCGACATGAGGGTTAAATGCCAGAGATGGAAACTTTAATGAGAATCTATCAAAGGGGACAGAGATAAAGCTTCCACACCAACCATCAGCTGCAGCCCATCAAACCTTGCCTGATACAAGTGCATTTCACTTGTTTGATTCACTCAGTTACTTGGAGTTTTCAGTGTCATAGAGAGAGCTGTCATACTTCAGTTACACTCAGTGTTACACAGAGATTTTGTATTTGAAAAGGGAGATCAGAATCACACAAAAAATCAGTTGGCTTCAAGACTTTTCCATTTTCTACAAGCCTAGAGTCGGCATTTTTTAAGCTGAGCTCTCTGGCCTTTGGACACAAACAGATTTTGAAGACAAGCTGTCTGAAACCTTCTCATGGATTTCCTTTTTCCCATAGAATTCCAGGTTTTAACTTTGTGTTTTCACCCAATCCCTACATATGTTGCAACTCAGAAGGAGCAGTGATTCCTAGCAATCACCTCATAACAACAGAGAAAGCTTTCTGTCCTTGTTACCAGGACAAATCTGCTCTCAGATAATTATTTCACAGTATCCTTGGCATAAACTGCCTCAGCTCAGAACAGCCAAAGCTGTGACCATCCTGGCTCAGCAGTCTCAGCCTCTGCCACAGACACCCACAGAGAGTAACTAAGAGTTACTGCTTGCCAAAGACTTGCTGAAAGCCCAACAAAGTATTTGGGACCAAATGATTGGAGGAATAATAATGATAATAATAATAATAATAATGTTGTACATTTTTATATTATAATTATGATGGTGGTGATGATGATGGATGAAAGTGTCCCCAAATGAGGCAGTTTCTTTAATCTTGAGACACCAAAGAACAGGAACAACCTGGTGCCATTGGTCAGCTCAGCTCTCCCAGCAGTGTGGTCACTCCTTGGAATTACCAGGCAAACCAGGAAAATGTGCTCTAACACAAAAAAAAAAAAAAAAAAACAAAAACAAAAACCCAAAACCCAAAACATCACTCAGCCACTAACAGAAGTCAGCCTGTAGCTAGTGACCATTCACAAAGGGATTTGTAAAGCTCTCCCTAAGGAATGATCCATGTCTCTACTGTGCAGGAAGCAGCACGTTCCCAATCCAGCCATGGCACGAGTTTCTTCCCAAGGGAGGATGAAACAAGTGTGGCCTTGAGGACCAATGCCACTGTAATGTCATGATTCCACCCGAATCAGCCTGCTTAACTCTTAGACAAAGAAACTTTTAAATTTAATACTTGGTTTTATATCAGCTGATCCTGAATAAGCCATTTAACTTTAAAAAGGGCTGATGGAAATTCTGAATTGCCTTCTCATACGAAATTAAGATTTTTCATCCCTACCCTGAGGGCGGGAAAATTTATTGCAGTTTATTTTCCTCTAATATTTTGTTGATTACCTCCAAACATTCCAGTTTTTATCCTGTGAAAATCAGCACGTAAGACTGTGAAATGTGTGACTGAACAATCCAGTTTATTTAAACCAACAGAAAATTATTGTGCGTCTCATTTTTAAATTAAAATTACAGCTCTATAGGCCATTGAAAAAGCTGTGAGTGCTTTAAAACTTCTCTTTTTTTTAAAGAAAAGACTTTTCATAAATTAAAAATTACCACTTTATATCACTTTAGTGATTGCCCTTATGCTGTGACTTGGCACATTATAGGCTATACAGGCAACGTGTAAACCTTCCAAACAGACATCAATCATAGAAGTAATTGCACAGTCTTTATAAAGTGATCTGAACAGTTATGTCCAATATAAAAATCTATTTCCCCTATAATCAGCGATGAATCAGCTGTCCATTAATGAACACAGATTGTGAATCATCATCTTTAAGAGATTTAAGATGGGGAAATGTAACAGCTTGTTAAAATCGGCTCCTGAGCTTGTCTGCTCTAGCGACTGCTCATGGCCGAGGTGGTTGAGAGCCACTGGAGCTTTTTCCAGTGTCCCAAAATTAACCTGGTGTCCCAAAATAACCTGATGTGCAGCTTGCCCCTCCTAAGGACACACCCTCTGTGTGGGAATGTCCCCTGCTCTCACCTGGGCTGGATAACATCACAGAATCACAGAACCCCAGAGTCTGAGCCACAGAATCACAGAATCAACCAGGTTTGAAGAGACTTTTGAGATCATCGAGTCCAGCCTGTGACCCAGCACCACCCTGTCACCAGACCATGGCACTCAGTGCCACATCCAGGCTTTCTAAAACACCTCCAGGGACACTGCCACAAAGCAAAAGGGCCTCCTTCAGCACAACATTCATAACCAGTTTCTGATTTCCTGTGACACAATTCCTTCCTCCGTCAGTATCAATTAAACACGGTGTGAGTCAGCTGGGAGCTGCTGACCAACGAGGCAGGGCAGCATCAGCTCCTGGAGAAATTCAGTGAGCTAATGGTGATGGGCAACTTTGATCAGACACAGCCACTCCAAGCACAGTGTCTGTGTTTTATGGATGGGTAGAATTGCATTCAAACCACTGACATGAGAAGGCAAGATACACCTGGAGACTTTCATATAGAATAATGCAAATTTACTTCTGCTTGCCAATGTTTTGTACTTTATAAGTATTTTACATTCTTTCCTCACTCCTTTTGCTGAGACTTGTCTTTATCAATTTTGTGTATGCCTAAAAGATTTAGGCAATGTATTATTTTTAACTTCTTATTTTTATAAGCACGGTATATAATGTAAATCAACACATCCTTTGCCAGAGGGAAAAAAAGTTTGCAAATCCACAGAGACCAAAGGAAAAAGACCAGCATGCAATAAGTATTTCAGTAATTTTGAAATGAGCATGACAAATTTATTTTTCAGGTCAGTGCATGATTCTCTATTACTTTATTTTCCTTAATCAGTCCTAGCTTACACTACCCATAGTGTAATTAAGATCACTAATTTAATCTAAAATTGAAATAGATTTTTAATAGTCAGTTTGTGCTTTCAGCTCGGATCCTACACACACAGGAAGTCAGCTGAATGTGAGGTGATAGTTTTGAACTGTGTGCACAGGATTTTTGCTACAGTCTCCAAGCCTTCTGAGCTTCACAAATACTAAAAATCTGCTTGGACAGACTGCCCATTCACACTTGCTTGGTTTTGAGGGAATGGTGTTTGTTTCCATGGAGAGTTTGGGGGTATTTTTAGTTTCTGGAGAAGGGACCAAAATTGTAATAAGGCACAATTCAAAGGATACAGTGAGTTTGAGCTTCGGGTTTCCTTTTCCTGATTTCAGAATACTCTAGTTACTATTTAGATCGTCTGATTTTGCCACAAAATTCATCTACATAGGTACATCAGAAATTTCCAGTTTTAGGGAAGCGAAAGAATGATTTCTAAAATAAGTGTCAAAAAACAGAGGAGGAAAGACAGACATCACCTTGAAGTTATGCAAGTTATGTGCATTAACAGTAGAGATGACAAGAAACCAACAAGTCACAAACACCACAAAAAAAAATGTAATTTCAGGTACTGTCTGTGCCCTTCCCATTAGGGTGATATAAGTGAGGCTAAAAAAGCATTTGCAGTTTTGTCTAAATCCAGCAGCCACCCTGATCACCCAAAAGCTAGGTGAGAAACAGCTGGGGAAATCAACCACCTGTCTTGCCATTATCACTGCTTATTTTCTGAATGCAGTACTGTGAACACAGAAAAGTCTTCTTTATCTTCCAGAAACAAGTATCAGATGCTTTATTAAAAAAAAAAAAAAATATTTGTAGCCAACACAATTCTTCAAAGTTGAAAGTACCTCTTTAAATAGTCCTCTCAAAAGATCGAATTCTTGGCATAACTAGATGAATTTTGCAGTGCTGGGTGTGAACAGGAAAAACACCTCATGTCAAAGACATTTCACTCTTCCATAGTGAGGAGGAGGAAGCAGGACTTTCCCTAGAGCTGTTTGTGCCCTGTGGCTGAGTCTGAGCTCAGAGCTGGGCACTGCCAGGGCTCACAGGTTTTATCTGTTTCTAGCATGGTCTGATCTCAGCAAACCTTCTCACTCCACTGAGTGCTGGCCTTTCTGCCCTTTATTCCTTTCTCAGGCATTTACAATATATGTATTTTCTTGTGTGTTTTGTACGAGGAGAGGTGAGAGAATTGGGATTGTTCCCCTGCACAGGAGAAGCTTTGGGCTGAGCTCAGTGTGGCCTCGCAGGGCCTGAAGGAGCTGCAGGAAAGATGGAGAGAGACAATTGCCAAGGGCTGCAGGGACAGGACACAGGGAATGGCTCCCAGTGCCAGAGGGCAGGGCTGGATGGGATATTGGGAATTAGGAATTGTTCCCTGGCAGGGTGGGCAGGCCCTGGCACAGGGTGCCCAGAGCAGCTGTGGCTGCCCCTGGATCCCTGGCAGTGCCCAAGGCCAGGCTGGACACTGGGGCTGGGAGCAGCCTGGGACAGTGGGAGGTGTCCCTGCCATGGCAGGGGTGGCACTGGGTGGGCTTTGAGGTCCCTTCCAACCCAGACTCTTCTGTGATATTATGATAATGTAATTCTTAACTATCAAATGTCATATCCTAGAAATATGTCCTGCAGCCCTCATTGCCTGATGGGTCTCAGGGTGTTCATCCTGCACAACAAGCTTTGTTCCTCAGTGAGGAAAGAAGAAATCAAGATATTATTTCATGATAATAAAATGGACTGGTTTGGCATCCAGCTGTGTTTGAAATGTGCCAATAAGGGAGAAATTATAGCAAAGTCTTCATGCACACCCAGCTTCAGAATTCCAGTTCTGGGAGGCACTGTGCCCAGAGTTATCAGTTCCCACAGGAATTAGTTGTGGCCTGATGCAGCGAGTCTGTACTCTTCCTTGAGGGTAGACAGCTTAGAGGATTTATGCATTTTCCAATAGCAATTCTGCTTGAGACAGTGAAATGGAGCCACTCATCCATAAATTTACCTCACCACTTCAGCACTAAGTGTTGATACAGGAGACATACCTGCCTCTTACATATGAGGAAGACTGGCAGTGGTTAATAAGACTTTAATTTCATGCAAGCTTCATGTGGAGATAGCTCAGAAAAGCAGACGATACCAGAAATCATTTGTTTAACCCACTGCATATCCTTCATTTATTTTCCTTAGCATTAACTGCACTCATTTTTTCTTCTTTCTCTCCTTCCAGTATATGCTGCCTTAAATCTCTTTTTCCAGATGGTTTTTATCACCCTTAACAGTAATACAAAAATTGCCCATGTGTTGCTTAAAGGTTCAGAACCAATTAGCTAAGACTGTGCTTTCATTTCACCAATTCAAAATTTCTGTATATCTGATCACATTGTTCCAGCTGTGATCCTAACGAGCTAGAATTTCTCATTTTGGGGGCCCCTAAATTCTATTTATAGAGTCTTTTCCAACCATAAATTCATCTGTTCAGAAAACAAGGTCAGACTGTGCTCAAAAATAACTTTTAATGAGCCATGTCAGCAAATACCAGATAAAGGTAGTGCTGAAAGAGGGAAATGAATACTTCAAGCTCATTTATGATTTATGAGTTTAGGGTTGAAATGGAAGTGGCACGTAATAATGAACAATGGAAATATCTCTTTTTTGGAAAGTGCAGATGAATAGAACTTTGGGCTTGAATAGGTATTAATAGGTTATTGATTAAATATATTTCTGCTACAAAAAAAAGAGACCAAAGTTCAAAAACTGGTCAGCAATAAACAAAAATATACTCCATCAGCTGATAGCCAAAATAGAGATCAGGCATATGCACAGCCATAAAAATAGAGACCCTTTAGCATCAGTCATGGGTATCTCACACCTAAAACCACACTGCATGTGCAGGTGCAATGGGCACACCCAGGGGGGCCCCACTCTTACTTCTCCCAAGTTTTCCAAGGAGAGGGCAACTGACTCTGGACAGAGCCCCAGGATGTTGTGGTAGTGAAAATTTATGTGACCTCAAGGGAGAGCACAACACTGCATTTCCTACTCCAGGCCAAGGAATCAAAAATTCAGTGATTTTTTAGAAGTGGACATTTGCTTTCCTTCCACTTTCCAGTAGAATTGTCCTACTGACCAGTGCCTCACGAGGTCTGACTTCTGTGCAATGCCTACGTCGCTGGCATGTTTGGTTTTAAGTCAACACAACCCTGGGAACCAGGGCCAGCCTTTGCTGGGCTCCCAAGGAACACATCAGAAATACAGTCATGCCTCTTAGCTCATGGCAAAGTTCTTAGAGCAGCTAAAATGTCATCAAGTCCAGAAAACCTCCTTAGACAAAAAGAAAAATTTAAATGGATGCGTATTCATACCCCTCCTTTTTCTTCACAGAGCATAAAAATAATATTTTCATTGCAAAAAAGCATTTAAAGCAGGAAGATCCTGGTGCTCATGGCTGCCCAGGATCCCAGCTTGCCTCCAGGTCTTGTTCTTCCTCTGTAGATCAAGTGATGTGTTTAGCCACACTTACACAAAAATAAAACATATACAGCTGCAGCAATCAGGTGGTCTGGTGCATAGTACAACCTGTTCAAATTTATTTAGTAATTTTGTTATATTTTAACTAGATATGTAGGCTCCTGCTACAATTTGCAGTTTTCACAAAACATAATTGCAAAATACAACTCGAGGAGAGCTGTTGGATTACAGCTGTTATTTGCTGAGTACCATGTGGGTATTTTGCAATAAGAACATAAAGTAATAACAGGTTCACCTGTTGCTACATTTCCTGGCTTACATTCTTCCCCTTGCTCTAATTAACATCAGAATAATTCCTGACCTCTTCAACAATGTGCAAAAAAAGCAATAGAAAATTCTTACACTAAGCTGGAAAGGCGACCAATTACATCCATAACTGGAAAGTTTTTTGACTCTCTCAGCAACAGAAGTTTCGTGGGAGATTGTTTTCATCAGCATGATGAATAAAAGATGAGTTGGCAGGTGAATCAAGTAGAAATATTTATTACTAGCATGCACTGAGAATGACACTAGAATGCCTCTAAAAGCCTGACTGGGGGGAAAAAAATAAATGAAAAAGCCATTTAAAAATTAACTCTCACTTCACAAAAGGAAATGAAAATAACCAGATAAGCAAGCAGACCATGTGGTTAAAAAAACACACAAAAATTGAAGCCAAAATGAAATTGAAGCCCCTTTTCCTTTATGTCACATGGTCATAGAAGGTCAACAATGTCCCATTGTTTCTGTGGGTTTTACAGAGGTTTCAGGGTTTTCACCACAGAAACACAGACTATTGGCCAGTGCCATCTGCTCTACTGCAGCCAAAGATTTCAGAGACACAGGGCTCACCACAAAGTCATAATAAAAATAAATAAATCCCTTTTTCAGCAGCATTAGGGTTTTACTACTATTGCCATAGTTTCAATAATACAGCAATTATCTCTTATTCATAAATTTAACTCTGCAAGTGAGGGGAAGGTTCTGTGTGCCTGCCTTGGGAATTCACAGGGAATTTCACAGCAGAGAAAATCCCTGGCAAACAGCAGGTTCCTGAATGCATGGCACATCAGAATTAGGGCTGGGTGCACTGATTTTTTTTGTTTTACATATGCTTCCAAACAGTCAAAAATAACTATTCCAGTTTTTTGGTTTTTTATTTTAACAGGATGGTGCAACATGAGCCCTAACCCTGGAAGATTTTAATCATGACCTATTATTTCCTCTGAAAATTTGGCCAAATGACTGGATTTCACTCCTAATAGAGTGAGAGCACAGAAAAGATCTGGTTAGCAAAGACTCCAAATGGGTTTGAGATCAGAACCCAACCCAAGGCCACGTGTGGAGCAAGTCCATGGAGGAGCAGCTCCAAAGTTCACAACTTTAAAGTTGCCCTGCTCCACCACTGCTCAGCATTTTAATCCTTCAGTTGAGTTCCACTTATGGTCTGGTTATTTTATTTCCATGGTAAGTGGTTAGAAACAGACTCAAAGCCCTGAAGTTTGGGATTACACGAAAGGTGGAGTTGGTCTAAGAGGATGATGCATTACTTTTATCAAATAGCAATGAGGACAAAGTTATTCCTCTGTCCCCCAGCACTTCAGATGGGTTAGTTATTTGCTGTGTTAATTCTGCATTGCTGTGACAGCAGCAAAGAGTGGGAGAAGCTTTTCTACGGAATTGTGGATTTTGCACAGGTGCGCTGGGCTGAAACCACACCTGGTCACACTCTGGAATTTCCTCACCATGGTCTGTGAAAGAAAGTCATGTCTCCCTTCTCATATTGCTCTAAAATTACAATGTTGCCTCTTTTTCTTGATGTAGTTGCTCAGAACAATGATCAGAAAATGTAATACCATGGAGTAACAGAAATAGGAGGGGGAGAGGCATGTGGGAAATTCGATGGCGAGAAGACACAGAAAATGGAAGTTTTGATAAGTTGCACCCAGTGCAGGCAACTATGTCCAGAAAAAAAAGAACTGGAGATAAAAGGAAAAGGTAAAGGGTGAGGAAACCCTCATTGTACTCAAGAATGCCAGCTGACAGCAAGGCTGGAGCAAGACTCCCTGTGAACACCAAGACTAACAGTGCATCCCCATTCCTCCAGGAGCATTCCAATGCAATTCCCAGACTAGAAATTTGTCCAAATGGTATTTCCAAATGTCCAAAATGTTTTCCCCTAAGCCACAGCGTGGCCCTGAGGCAGCCGTGGCACTGCAGCTGGAGCTGCACAGAGCAGAAGGAGACACTGGATTATGGCTGAGCAAACATTTCCCCAGCTCTGGAAGCATCTTTTCCTCTTGTGCAACTGCAGCCTCTCCAGGAAGCTCAGGCAGGTGTGTCCTGGCTTCACCTGCTTGCTCTTGTACCTCTCAGTGCCGGGACAAGGAGACCGTTCCACAAAGATTAACCCATTAGGGTGCTTGGGCCATTCAAACTTGGTCTTGAAAAAGAACTAAAGTTAATCAAACTTTTGCTCAGATTACTCCGTTCATAAGTTTGAAGTGCTAATAAATCACATAGAATTTTTAAGATGCGTGTAGGTGATTGATGGTTTTTCCTCTATTTTCAAGAGCATCTGAAATTTACGTTGTGAAAAATAAGAGCGAGGAGAGACTGGTCACAGCGCAGCAATCCTTTTGCAAAACTCAGGTGACATCGTCTGGCCAAACCCGGCTCTGCAGGTACCAAAGCGAGGATTATCCAGTAATGCACTGAAACGGGAATTCTGCTTGTTAAGAAAATCAACACAGAACTGCGGAGCGTGAAGTTGTGCTGTGAGAAGCACCTCAGAGCAACCGGGTCCATTGCAGAGGGGACAAACCAAAGCAACTGAACACAAATAGAAAGGAGCATGGCCAAGGCTCCACCCTGGGAGCTCAGAACCCCCTGCACTGGCATCAGGATGCTGGCTCCTAAAGCACTGCAGTCGCCTACAGGTGGGAAGAGCTTCCACAGGGAGAACCTCTGAGCTGGTTTGGGAGAAGTACAAAGCCAGAGTCAAAACTCACCTACCTGCCCTAGAACAAGCCTCTAAAATCTCAGCTCCAAAATCTCAGCAGGGAGGCATGGGAAGTGTGTTTTGTGACCCACTCATCTGCTGCCCATATAATTTTAAACAGTGACTGCTGACCACAGTTTCCCCTTCTTCACTGCTTAATCCAAAAAAATCTCATCAAGCCATGCAGTTTTTCCTCTCTAAGAAAAGTGCCAGATAAGTTCCCTTAACCCAAATAAAAGCCATAATTATTCTTCCCTGCCCCAACTGCTGGCTCCCAGTCACCTTTTTCCTTGAGGATGTTAAAGAGCTCCAGTCAGAGCATCCCCAGCGCCTGAGGCCCAGCTCCAAGAGGCCAAGCTCCAGCAGAGGTGCCCTGTGTGCCCTGAGGTGCTGGCACAGGCCAGGCTGGGATGTCCCTGAGCCACCAGCACAGAAATGATCTCACCCAGCTGACAAGTGCAGAGATCTAACAGGAGCAGTGGGAGCCAGTCCTTCAGGATAAACACAAGGATCTGGTAAAATGGCAAGTGTTCTACTGGGCAGTGACAATTTGAAGGTCAGTGTCCCCACCACAGATACAAGAAGGGAAAACATTTTTTTCATGTCACGCCACACTCTGTAACCCCAAGAGAAGCTCACACCTTGGATTCTTCCCTTTCTACTTTCTGTGGAAGTACTCAGTGTGTGGCAGTACAGAGCACATACCAGCAGTGTGACAAACTGACACCTGACAAAACCCCCAGCTGTGCACAGCTCTGCCTCCAGTTCTCATCACAACTACAGCTCTGGACAGAGAACCTCTGCTCAACTTAATACCAAAAAACTCTTCCTCAATTTTAGAAAAGTATCTTCTTCTGGAAGAAATCAGTCCCAAACAATTTTCTTTTCTTTTTACCTCTCCAAGAACAGATAAATACTCGGAATTAATGGGAATGAAGTTAAGCCTCAAAGACTAAGTACGTGAACATGTGCCTTGCTACTGGTCTATTGCAATTCAAGTATTTATTGGTTTTGTAGGTGTTGTAGGGGAGGTTTGAATTCTTTTAAGACAATTACAACATTTTGAATATTACAGTGATGCTTTCACTGCTGATGAACACATACATATAAAAGTTAAAATAACTTTCTGTAAGTGTCACATTACCTAAAGCCCAGTTTGGATATTTTGGCAGGTGAACTCGTGTCCCCTGTGCTACCTGGTTAATTTAATGGAACCTCAATAGTGTCAAGACGTCTTTACTTTCATTTATTAAGAGTTGTTTTTGTTGTGGAAAACCCCCAGAGCTACAAACACTTCAGCAAACTCAAGCTGTTTACTTTTACCCCAGATTCAACATTTGTGCTCTCTGACGTGGAACCTGGCATATTTCCCTAGGAGTTACATTCCAGTGCAGCAACCAAAACATTCCCTTTCATCCATTTAATAAAGACTGGTTTTAAGTGTGAAAGGGGTATTTTTACTTACAAAAACAGCGATCCCCCCTCACCAACTACAAAAAAAGTTACCAAAAAAAAAAAAAAATACCCTCTCCCAACTCCAATTACATTATGGAGGTCTGAATACTTAAATATAAATAAGCATAATAATTTAAGAGTTCTGAAGAAAGAAAGTGACAAAGTGGTATTTGAGCTCAAGGTGTAAGTTTTAGGGAAGAAAATGATTTTTTTTCCTAGTATTTACATCCATGCTTAACCTCAGATGTTTTATTTAAAAGTCATAATGCCCATAATTTTAAGACACAGAATTTGTGTGACTGCTATTGACTATTACTTCTTTTACTGCTGCAGAAATGAAGAACACAAAAGACAAGCAGAACTATGTAACCTAAACTAGACTGCTTGCAAAGACATTTATCCCAACAGATTTTCAATTTTGCAGGAGTTGCACCTAAATGTTCTCACAAATCTTCACATCATCGAGCTTGCAGGAGCAGGTTAATGCAGTTAGTTTGCTCACATAAAAGTTTTTGACTCTCCAAATCACAGAATATTATTTTTATTAGTGCCAGTTAGCTCTGATTGCACTAATTAATAAAGCAATTCAGAGATGAAAATACCTATGGTCCAGTTCAAATGGGTACAATTTTCCTCACCACAAGTGTATGTTGTACACATTACTGAGAATTTAGAGTGACTGAAATCTGGAACTTTGTTAAAATACATTGGATAGAAGACACAATTGAACTGCTGTCAATTCAGGTAATTTCAGGGTTCAAGGTGCAGTAAGTTGTTGAACTCATGCAACTTACCGTGGTTGTAGTGGGTGAATTCATCACAAAACATTTCATTGTGTGTACACTGTCACAGCTCAGCACAACCTTTAATTTCTGCAGTAACTTTAAAACGTGATTATTTCCTGAGTAAATATGCACACCTAATACTGCAGAGAATCGAGACTGAAAGGAATTGCAAGAAAATGCAACATTTCAGCACAGTGTATACTGTATTCTGTTTGAGCAGCTCTTCAGAGCTGAAGATCTCTCAGGCTTGTTGAGAGAATGCCCCTCATTTTGATCAGATACAATTATTTTGGATCACCTGGTAGCAGCTGTCAGAGATCATGAAAGGAGGGGGTGTCATCATGTCCCTGGGTGAAAATCTGCAGAAGCTTTTCTTCACAGGGAAAGCTCATTTTTCTCTGCACAGAATTTTATAAACAAATCTCTGAGCTGTGTTTTCAAGGACACAGATGGTTTATCTGCCCCGTCTCCTGATATGGGGAATGTGGTTTTCTATCTCTCAGCCTATGAGGTGAAGAACTGTTATCTCTGATTTTGTAAGCTATTCTGGCATTCTTGTACTGAGCATGAAGAAGAAAGCATCTGAGCTCTGTACTTGGGCACAAATAGCCCAAGCCTCCTGAACAATGGAGTCATTTTAATAAATCATATTAAGCCTTCTGATATTGGAGTCAGAGTCCTGTTTTGCCATCAGGCTGCAACAAGGGGGGACAGTATTGTCACCTTGTTCTTATGTGAGCATGGAAGTAGAAATGAATCTCAGTGCTTATGTGGCTCCAGCTGCTCAGCTGTTTGATGGGATGAATGACACAGCCCGGGTGCCACAGCAGCTGGCTGGGGTGTGTCACCTCCAGCTGGCTGCTCCTGCCACCTGTGTGACAGCTACAGTGACAGAAAGTGCATGTCCAGGGCCTCTGTGGTAAGAATCCATAGCTCTGAGAATACAAACTGAGAATACAAAACTCAGTGCTCTGCTAAGAATGCAGAATAACACCTTGCTTACCTGAAGGTTGTCCTTGCCACATGCCTGGCATCTCAGAGAAATCAGCTTTGGGTTTCCAGAGTTCTCACACACTTCTACATGCGTGGACCTTCCACCCTGGGGTTTTCTCATCCTGCTCAGTCCTAGTTCACACTCATTTTGTGGAGGGAAGGAGCTTCTGGCAAATTCCTGTCTTTCCCTGTGTGCTTGCCCAGGGCAGTGGTGGAGTCACCACCCTTGGAGATACTTAAAGCCATGTGGATGTGGTGCTTAGGGACATGGTTTAGTGGTGGCCTTAGCAGTGCTGGGTTAACAGCTCAATTCAATCTTAGAGATTTTCCAACCTAAATTATTCTAAGTATGGACAGATTGATTTCACTGTCAGCAACAAATTCCAGGGAATATGCAGTTGAATCCATGATTTGTATTTAAAAAACCAGCCAACCAAACCAAATCGAACTTTTAACTAGATTAACATTATCGTTTTTCACCATAGAGGATTATAGTGCTGCATGTCAAAACTGAGAAAACCTACCATGAAATGGGAAGTAACTTTCTGATTTTCAGACAAGTTCCCCAAAACAATCACTACCAATTTGCAGGTGCAGTTACAACCTACACACAATATCTCCAGGAGTTACACTTGATGAAAAAGTGCCACAGACTCTTTCAAGAGATGACCTGGATTTCACCACTGGATGGTGACAGGAACAGAACTTTGTGTTTATTTTATGACTAGATACTTGCTGCTTTGCTACACTATTCTTGCAGCAGCAGTTTGGCTCTACATTAAATGTTTTCTAGACTATCTTCATAAGACAAGTCTCAGTTCACATCCCTTTGATAATGGTTTAGCACTTTTGTGCCTCTTGCTACACTGCTAAGTAATTTCTCAATTAAGAGGTAGTTAAGAAATGCTATTCCACAACTTTATGGCTAAATTTTAAGCAGTGAAGCCTGTAACTGATCACACAAGAGGATCTGTATGAGCAAACAGAGCCCAGTGAAGGCAGAAGGGTCCAGGGATGCTGCTGAGGAGCTCTCCCCTCCTCACCCCCTGCCCTGCAGGCAGAGCAGCCCCCTCCTGAGGTTAACCCAGGCCTGACCATCCCTGCCTGCCTCTCCTGGCAGAGGAAATTTCAGTCCCCACAGCACCAGCCTGGAGGATGAGAGCAGGGCACCCTTTAAAGCAAGCTGGACCCCAGCACCAACAACTTGAGCAACCTCTGCAGCATCTGGCAGAAACCCAAAGTCTGCCTGCAGCCCTTATCACCCAGGGCTCGGGGCAGATTTCCTGAGGTAAATCCTGGTGTGTTGGTACCAGGGGAACAGACCTACTCATTGAATCTGCCTTCAGGTTGAATGGCTGGATGTATTCCAATATGTACTAGACAAAAAAAAAATTACAGTAAATTCAGAAGTTTTTTTGGGGATGCATTGATTGCAATTGTAGCACTGAATTACAGTCAATCCTGAATAGTCAAAAGCATGAATATTTTTTCAACAGTTTTAGCTTCCTTCTCCTTCTAATCCCATCTTCAAAACAGATTACTAAATGCCTGAAAAAATCACTAAGAAATTTTATGTGTAAGGAAAAGTACACAAAGAGCCCCAAATCCAAAAATGCTACCAGTTTAAGCCCCAAGACCTTGTCTACTTAAGATCTTGAGAAAAAAAAACCAACTTTTTCATCTGCGAAACTGTAGGACAATGCTTTTAAGTGAATTAAAGAAGAAAAAGCAATATTTTTATTTGCTCTTCTGCACCCACACAACTTCTTACTCAGCAGCAAGAACAGTAAACAAGTCTATACTCCCAGTGTGCACATCCTTGTGGGAAACAGTTCCTGTTGAGTGTAAACAAGGAAGAGGCACCAGAGAACACCATATGTAAAAGCTAACTTGCAAGCTTGGATGGCACTCTGGAAAGCTCAGTATAAAGGAAAACCATTGTAAAATACAATTTTGTGTATGTTCAGACTAAAACATACATTCATTAGGGAAAATAACTCTGTACCTATAAGGAGAAACAAGAATAAAAGATTAAACCTATTTTGGAGAAGTATCAGCACTGTTACTTCTTCTAAGTTAAATCTGGAGAGAAAGGTGCTCTCTTTTGCTGTATTTATTTTTAGGTGAATTTTTGAACTTCTAGATGTGACAAGCAATTTAAATTACAGTGGGATTTGATGCACTTCATAGATCCATACTGAATAAAGAGTACATTGTTTAAGCAAAAGACTCAATTGCTTAAGTCTAGTACTGTTAAATCCTGAACAGGAAACTGTAAAGACCCTCACGTGTTTGAACTCTAAGCTGTCACCCAAGTCCAGACAGAGTTAAGAGAATATGAATTCCCACTTGGAAAGAACTGCTCAAGAAAATACAAATTTTCCCTTGTTTAAGGACGAGAATCAGGAAAGACATCTGACAATCCCAGGGCTCTTCAAACAGCCTTCTTTCACGTTGTTTTATAAATATGGGGCAATTTGTTAAAATATCTGACACATCCAAGAAAGGTTTGGTAGTTAATTTATTTAATTCAGTTACAGTGCTTCAACAGGATGCTACTTGTTCTCCACAAGAGCCTGACTCCATGCAGCTACACCTATTATCCATCTCTATTAAACTGTACCAGTCTCAGTGAAATTTGCTCTGTTTGTTCATTGGAAAGTTTTACCAGAGGTTCTCATGGAATCAGAACCAGTCCACAGTCTTTAGTTCAGTCACATTTCAGTGAGGTTTTATGAAAACATTTTTCTTCAGTGTATACAAACCTGGAAACCCAGGGAAATTTCACCTTTTAGAAAGTCATTTTCAAAGCCAGTAAGCAACAAAAAGACTTAGGAACTTGCAGACACTGGTAGCAGCTGGACTACCAGAGAGCGAGAGGAATGGTTCAGTATGGATGCTCCCTAGTGGTATTGAACTGCAGCAGTGCAAGGCTCTACTCGTGGTTCCTGTAGTAATCTTCAATAGTTTCTGAGTTGAAGTACACCACAGTGACTGTGATGTCGTCCCTGTACATCCTGGCCAGGTCCTCGGGCAGGGCCAGCATGGCAGCCAGCTTCTCTGGGTCCACCTCGCCATACTCGTTGCTGCCGATCGCGTGCCGGATCAGATGGGTGGCGATGTTCTGGTCCAGAGAGGCCAGGCCTTTGCTCTTCCTCTGCAGCAACAAGTTGTGCATGTAACCCAAATTGATTGGTTTCTTAAAAGTCAGTGGTGGTTTCTGCATGTTGAGCTCTGTAAGGTGTCCAGCGACAAGTTTTACAACCTTCTCATTACTCAGCATCTCCCATAACCCATCCGAAGCAATAACGAGAAACTTATCCTTGCTTCTTAACTTGTGGTATGTGACTTCAGGCTCTGCAGTTAAATAAGGGGGGGTATGGTAGTTTGGAGGAACGTACTGATAAATGTTTAGAGCCTCAACATCACAGCTGTTCTCGAGAATGCTGTGTTGCAATTCTTTACTCCATTTTAATTGCACATCTCCAAAAGCTCTGGAGGGCATGAGAATCCCCAGCAATCTGTCATTCACAAATAGGGTTTTCTCCTCAGATCTAGGATGTTCTCTCTTCAATCTTCTAATTTCAAATTCATCATAGGCATTGTGGTCTCGGGTTAGAGGGAGAGTAGACCATGTTCCATCTTCTTCATGGACTCCTAAAACCGCTCTGCAATCACCAGTGTTTGCCACATGTAGGTGAACACCATCAACGTGAGCTACACAGGCTGTTGCACCAGAAAAAGCGACTTGCAGGGCAATGTTTCTCATCAACTCATTTTCCTGAGGAGCCTGAACTTCCAGTGATATATCTGAGTCTAACCTTTTGAATGCACAAATCATGGCTTCTTCCAAACTAAACCCTGGCTCAGTGTCCAGGTCCAGCAAGTGCTGCCAGTAAACCCGGAGGTTCTCAAAGTACTGCGAGGTGATTTCCTGGTACTCCACATCGTTGGGATGCCTGTGCCACTGCAGGATGGGCCGCACTGGTTTCATGGCCTCCACGGCCAGCTCGATCTCCTCCAGGCTCTGGCGGGGCATGAGGGACACGGCGATGTAGTGCAGCAGCCTCTCGCTCACAGCCTGGGCGCAGGCGGCGCCCGCGTGGCCGTCGAACACCCCGAACATCATCCCCGCCGTCCGCAGGCACGTGGCCGCGCTGCGCCGGTCCTCTATGGGGCTGTTGGAGGCCAGCTGGTTGCTTTCAAACCTCAGCACGGAATTTGCATTCTTGCCATTCAAATCCAGTGTTCTGTGGGATAGTTCACCTGCTCTGAGTATGTCGTTGATTTGTGCCGGAGACAATTGGAAAGAAAAATGTTCTTCTTCGGTGGAAGTGTGTCGGAATGCTTTGGGAAAGGAGAAAGTTCTGGCTGAGCTGCAGCTCCCAGCAGGGTAGGGATGTGTTTTGGAGAAAACGAGCTTCCATTTGATCTTGTTTCTATTTGGGATACAGATGGAGTACCAACGTCCTTTCCCTTGTAAAATAATGCTGCTTCTGGCTGAGCTTAAAATCCAGGATGATACAGTTCTTGACATCGTAAGTCACTCCAAAAATGGAGCACCTCCCTTCAGTAACACAGAATGTCCTTGCAGCCTGGAATATAAATGTAAGAAAGGGAAAATAATTAGAAAGTTCATAAGAAGCTTTCAATATAGAAGTACAAAAGCATATCCAGAGCTCTCAGAAATATTCAGAACTTCTTTCCAAAAGAGATAGCTATGGATAAAGGCATCTTAGAAATGATACAATTTCCATCACTTAATTATAACCAAGGATATGACTGCTCTAACTTTTAACTCATCAGAAAAGATAACTTTTACTTTCCAGACAGGATTTTCTTCCTCATTCTGGCAAGAATAAGAAGAAATGGCAACATTACAAGAAATGTTACTGGAAACTGCACAACGAAAAGCCTCGTCTAACATGACGCAGAACAAACAGATCCAACGAGCAGGAAAATGGGGACCCAAAGTGACAATTATTGCACAACTCCCAAAAAAGCCTGCTAGAGTACAACTCTATTAATAGACTCAAAACTTCAAACCCAAGAGAAGATAAGTACTTAAACCCTGTGGAAAGACTGAGAGATGTTGCCAGTTAATGATTTACGTGAACTACCATGATCCTCACAGCTAGAACAAACCAGTCTACCTTTCCAATTCTGTTACAGCTTATAAGCTCAGCTGTTCTTTTTTTTACCTTCAAGGTCTTAACTAACCCTCAGGCAGGCAGGATCTTTTACATAGCTGAAGGCAAATTCTACCCCTGGTTAATTAATGCTTTTTTTACAGCATGGTGCACTCTGGTGCAGTGAAAGCTATAACACATTGATAACTTTTACAGGTTCACAATTTGGATTGTTTATTTGGAGGGCAATTAGAACAAGCTGCAGGGAAGATCTCTGCTGCCAACAGCACTGAAACCTCAGGCACTTCAGCAGCTGAAGCTCTTCAGTTGCCATGGGGGAGGTCCTCACATTGTCTCCTACTTTCAATAAGATATTCCAGCTGTGGGATAGTGCTAAGTACAACCAGATGTTCACTCACAACAGAATTCTGCCCCCATGGATTTCAAAAACTCACTGTATGGCAGCACCACAAGTACAATTACTCCCAAAAGATCCCACTAGCAGCCACTGAGAACAAGAGAATTCTCTCTGAACTTTCAAACACTTTGAGGTGGCCTGTGACACCACTTGCTCAGGCTAAAGACGCTACATGCTACTACAACACCAGTTTTTTAGCAGCTATTTCACAAGAAATAACAAGAAACCAGCCAGATCAGATGAGTGGAAATGTTTCCAAGAAATCAGCAGGAAGTAAAAGTCACCTTGAGCTATTCTAAACAGAAGGCCTACTGATATAACCCAAGAGCTGCTGAAATCCTGTTTGGAACCCAAAGCCATGTGTCACAAAACATTTCTGAAGCGTGTTACCCATACTTAACGCAGAAAACAGCAGACAAGCATTCCAACAGACCCCACCACTATGATTCTGGCAGCCTGGTGAGAACAGGCAAAGACACAGCACAAGTTCATTGTTGATGTCAGGAGAGGAAATGGAAGAAGCAGTGACAGTTCACTGCCCAAGGCTCGCCTGCAGTCTCTTGGGACACTGCATCTCCCAACACACACAATGCCTTTCGCTGTCCTACAGAAAGAACACAACCAAAATAATAGGATGACAGCTGACACTACCAACTCCAGCAACAGCTAAACCCAAAAAGCACCTACAGCACAAGACAAGCCAAGGTCTGCCAACCTTTTTCAGTCCTTTCCCCGTCCCTTTTTTCCTTCCTCTTCCTGCCCCTCTCAGCCACATGAGATTGAAACAAGGATGACTTTCACATACTTAATCAAAAAGCCGACTGAAGCAGTGTTTTACAGAGACCTCCCCCGTTCACACCGGCTGTCTGACAGTGCGAAGCGGTGCGGTTTTCCGCCCAGCAGCAGTCACTAACACCGGTTAGCTCTGCGCTTGCCTAAGGTCAGGCAGCGCCGAGGAGCCCCGGAGCTCCCGCCTTCCCATCCTCGGGGTCCTCCCCAGCCGCAGAGCGCAGACCCTGCTGCCCAGGACGCCCCCGGTAGCGGTGCTAATTAAAGCGGTGTGCTGAAGACCATTATGTAAGAGCTAATTATTACATAAACTCGCTCCCGCTCCAGCGCCGGCACTGCCTCCCCGGGGACGCGGTGTCCCAGCGGGGCCCGAGCTGAGCCCGGCCAGCCCCGGCACGGCCCGCAGCTGCCGGACCGCACAGCGCAGCAGCGCGCCTTTCCCAATGGAACAACACACACCCGTTCCATTTGGATTTACAGCCCCCCTGAGATCCCCACAACCCCACATTCCCCTCACTCACCCTCCTGACACCGCCCACACCCACCTCTCACCCCACACACATCCGGCACA